>JAHEWK010000036.1:0-342492 GCA_020740775.1 Ilyonectria destructans
CACGTTAGATCAAGCGCATCATGCGCGTCCGTACCCGTCCGGGCGCGGACGGAACCGCTTACTACAACACTCTCAACCTAAAGCGGGGTGCCAATTGTGACGCGGCCTTCCACCATCTGTACGGCAACTTACGGTCCGGAACGGACGCGTGCGGCCCATGCCAGAGGGGTTTGGGCCCGTTCGACAGCTGCGTTCAGATCAATGGTGCCTGCGCGAACTGTCGCTACAACTCCGCGGCTAAGCGCTGCACTCTCTACGGTACGTACGCCCCCGTTTGCCCCCGTTCTTCCCCGTTCTAGCCAGTTCGCTCCCGTTCTGACATATTTTTTTAGTCAAGGACGGAGATGCTAAGCCTAGGGGTAAGAAGCGCGGCCGTAAGCGTAAGGCCCTTGATGATGACGATGACATTCTTGACGCCATCCGTTCCGTCCCCCTCAAGCACCTCCGTACGCTCGCGGACGTCTTTAATAAGGTCGCCGACGATGTTGAGGACGAGACTGGTATGTACATCCCCATCCATCCCCGTACGGGAGCGTGCAGGCCCGTACAGCTTTGAACGGAGGGCTAACTTTTTCCAGATGAGTCTGATTCTGATTAAGTCATTTTCGTTGGCGTTCAGGACAGTATACCCCGCGACCGGCCCCGTCTGGCTTCGCATGGTCGGTTGGCATCACGTTTTTGGAAAGGGTTTTTGACATACCGTTCTTGTCTGCACACTTTTTTTCTTTTTGGGGGGGGGGGATGGACGAACAGGCCTGTTCGGGAATGTGAGCTCCTCCTGTTCATTCATAACCGTTTTGGTCTTTCGGTATTTCAGATAGTCCGGCTCCGTACGGGGGGTTTCGCCACCGTACGGCCCAGAAATGGACCTTATACTCTTTATTTTTCCTTCCCCTACGCATTTGATTCTGTCTTAACATTTTATTATTTATTCATTGAAATATCTTCTATACGCCCCCGAACGTCCCCGAACACGCCGATCTAATGCCACGACAGAGGATCGATCTCGAGCCCTACCGAGAACAAATCCGTGGGAAATGGCAACTACGCTGGACGAACGCGGCCTTATGCGAATGGCTCCGGACGGATTTGAACGTTCCCGTTTCCGATACTACCTTGAAGCGCTTTCTTCGAATCTGGGGCTTCCAACGTGAGGGCCGTACGGAAGTGACTGACGCCCTCCGGGACCGTTTACGCTTCCACTTCTTCGAACACTACCTTACGGACGAACGGTTGCTCCAAGTGCTACAATCTGAGGGGTTTTCTATTACCCAAAAAGGCCTCGTACGGCTACGGCAAGAGATGGACCTCCGAAAGCGGCATACTCGAGAGGAAAACATTACCCTGCGAGAACAAGCCATCGGTCGTATCGCCCAAGCGGTTGATCCAACGCGCCGTTTGGCAGGTTACGGGCGTGAATACCTCCGAACGGAGCTGCGCCAGCAAGGATTCTCTACAAGCCGAGATGTCCTTTACTCTGCCTACAAAGAAGTCCACCAAAGGAGCTTCCGAGACCGGCTGGACGAGTTCAGACGGCGCCGTACGGGCTGGACCTGCCCTGGGCCTAACTTTATCTGGTCTATCGATGCGTACGATAAATTAAAGCCGTACGGCTTTGAGATCTACGCTGGGATTGACGCCTACTCGAGATATATCCCTTGGTTTTTCGTTGGCTTTAATACGCACACGTCTATCGGCGTTGGCCTCCAATACCTCTCGATCATTCGCGAACGTGGCTTTACGCCGCGGATTATACGGGCTGATCGTGGGAAGGAAACTCCGGTTGTTGCTGGCCTCCATTGGTATCACTCGAGTCACACCGGGCGCGAACGGATACAACCGCTCACGGGCGAGGCCGTACCGATCAAGTTCAAGGACTGTTTTGTATACGGCAAGAGCATCCACAACGTCAAGATCGAGAGCTGGTGGAATCGTCTTTGTAAAGGCCGTTCGCAGTTCTGGCGGGTAAGATACTATTATACGCCCCCGAGTACCCCTAAACACCTCCGTACTGACATGTTTAGACGGTCTTTGGAACCCTACATACAGTAGGGCTTTTCGAACCCAGTCATATCTACGATCAGATTGCCCTTCTCTATATATATATGGAACCCTTAGATACGGACCTGCGCGGCTTCGTACGGGTATGGAATAACCATTACATCCGTAAACAGCCCAACCGACCTCATGTTGTCCCTGGGGTCCCGTACGTCCTCTTTCACCACCCCGAACAGTCCAGTACGGAGGATTACGGGGAGCCAATCATTCCAGCCGTACTAGAGGAGATGGAGGAGCTTCTTGGTCATAGATCATTCGATCTATCGTTGTATCTCTCTGCCGAGGTATTGGCGCTCTGCAAGTCCGTACTCAGCCGTTCGGTCAGGGATGGGAGCGAACAGCGCCGTGTAAATGGTGTCGATATTCCTCTTTATCGCTCGTACATTTACTTACGTGAACAACTTGAGGATCACTATAAATCCGGAGTCGACCCACGATTACACCTCCAGGAGCCGCCAACTGGAGGTATTCGACATCTAGAGGACGAGCTGAGGACACGAGGATTTGATCTGGACGGGCATGTTCGTGGGGGAACGGACGATTCCGATAACGAATGGGATGTAAATTCGGAGACAGGGTCAGCTCGAAACTAGCTATCAAGCGAGGTCTGTAGTCTCCAGAAAGGCCTGTTCAGAACCTTTCGCGTGCGAACGTGTACCCTTGAATACTTCGAAGGGGTCGGACTGCAAAGGGTTATCCCCAAAGGGATCTTCGCAATCGTCGTCTATACTACATCCTTCAGATGTCCGCCGAACAGGCTTGTCCGTCCCGTCCTTGACCTTTACCCCCCGGACGGGGCCGTTCATCTCCGCTTTGACTGAATCCTGTTGAGTTGACCCGCTGGCCTCGGCCTTGACCGGTATGGCTACCTTCTTGTTGACCTTCTGTACTGGCCCATCCGCTTCCGTTTTGATTCGTTTGGCTGTTGAAGTAGACCGTTTCTCGACCTTGACTGTAATACTAGCCAGTGACTCGGACGTATTGCGCTTACGTCCTTGTGGCTGGGCCAGTACGGTCCTTTTCCCCTTCGTACTGACCCTTTCATCCCGTTCTGGTTGTTCGGCCGAGATGCCAGTACGTAGGTGTAGGCGGATTTCCGACCGAGGTAGAAGTCCTGTCTGCAACAGGAATGCCCATAGCTGAGTGGACTCGTACGCCGCCTCACAGAACCGAACGTTCAAGTTCAGGCTTAGTGGCTTCCCATCGATAGGAATAGCTGTCCACTCCCGTTCAGCTAGTTTCGCCCACTCCCCCGAGTTCGAGAAGAACCGTTTGATGATGGCGGACATCAACTGCTGGTGTGTATCCGTTTCCAGGGCCGTACTGAACTGTACGGCCATCGGAAACCTATGTACGGCCATGACGTCGAACCACTCAAGAGTCTCGATACCACCAGACTCGGCCGTACAGTAATTCCCAGCGTACAAGTACAACGAAATCCCGATCTTACGGGGCTGCATAAGCTCCGTACTACTCCGTTCGGCCTTACTCTTGTCGTTCTGAATGCTAGTCTGGCGGGCTTTATCAGCTTCTCGAAGAGCAGAAGAGAAAGCGGTTGCGCCGGCTCGATGAGTAGACACCGCGGGCGACTCGGCGTTTGAGGCGTACAGTGCCGGTTGGGGGCGTTCGGTCGCTTTAAAGGCCTTTCGGGTTCGGTCGGGTAGGTTCTGGAAGTCCACCTCTTCAAGGTCATCGTCATCGTCAGAGGAAGTGTTGGAGGGCTTGTCGGCTAGGAGGGTGCCACAATACGGACAGGAGACCCAAGAGGGGTTATCCCGTAAGATCGTGGCATGTTGAGTACGGGCCCGGCCGGGGCAGTACAGAAGAGTTGGGGCCATAACGAATTATGATAGATCTAGGACATTGCGTTAAATGAAGAGGGATAAATGTGCGAGCGGCCCGTCTGGGGGCGAACGGCCACGTAAATGCTCGTCCGCGCCCGGACGGGCCGCTCGCACACATTTTCAAATACCTTTAGGTAGTAGGGTGTACATGGATATTGATTAATCCATATACTCAGGGGGGTCGGCGGCAAGGGTGGTGTGGGGTGGGGTCCCTGTATTGACGAAAATGGATGGAAAATGCGTTTTGACCCAGTGCTAGATATAGCCTTCCGTAACCAGCCCCGCCATTACAGGTAGGTGGCATGCAGAGTATCCCCTATCCGGCGCGGTCGCTCGCAGTAACACGTACCTCAGCAAGCCAATTGAGATGCTCGTAAACACGCTGGTCTCTGCGTAAGAATCATATTCATACTAGTTACGATATAGTCACCGAATCTACCGTGCTGAGAGCTTCCGTCTGGTATCAATTCCATCATGATCAGAGATATATTCCCGAATCGTCGATTTACCGTCGAAAGACCGATATCAGTGACGTGGCGCAGTCAGCCTATGGTTACCGTCAATACGAGAGAACCACCCAAAGCCCAGATTAAGCCAAGTCCAGTCCGCTTGAAAGATGTTTGTCTCTCAAGCATTTTCGTCCACTCTCGCTGTCCCATGTCATATCGGGTTTATTGACGAAGACGGGAGTCCGCTGGTCTCGTGGACCTGCGCCCGAGCCAAAATACACCCCTGGAGGGATGTGCCAGCGACTTCGCAGATCCCCCGCAAACCTTCACGTGGAGGCTCAACTTCCGAGCCCCCCCCGGTTCAACCTTACGTGCGCAAGCTGAAGAACGAACTCAAGAATCAATTTTAATCAGACACCAGGCTGGCGCGAGAAGAGCGCGAAACTGGCTCGGGTGGAACAGTGTAACAACGATCCAAGGTTATTCGTGAGGCATGACAGGATGTTGGCCGTCAGCGGCCGGTCATTGGCCAGCGGGCTGTGAGCAGAGCCAAAGTGGGAAGTCGAAGGTGGGTCCAAGTTGTGGGCGCCATGCGGGCAGTTTCACGGTGGCCCTCAGACAGAGGAATCGGTTGGTTGCTGAGCACGGGGAGTGAGATCTTAAATGAGTTGGGTCACAGATGGAGGATCCAACGCCTCCAACGATTGGAAGTAGTTGGTTGATTACGCACCCTGCGGCTTGGCCCGAATGGCTACCAAAAGTTATGTCTGGGTATTTGTACCCATCCACTCTTAAGTGTCCATAGGTAATGGTCGGAGAGAAAGTCTGCTACATAATCTCTGTGCCCACCACCATCGAAGTCGCCAGACAATTCTCTCCCACCATGCTCTGTCATCACCACTCCTTCTGTCTATTTGCCATCTCCTGAATCATGTCTTCTATCATGGATTTCTCTGAGACTGCCAGTGCTATTGGCAGCGCCAGCCACCTGGATGATTCTGAACTTACAGTGGCCGCCCGTGCGCTGACACCATCGTCTTCGTCAACTACTAGCATCTCCCGCCCAAGGACATCTCCTATTTCGGAGTATTGTCGAATAGAAGAAGGCAAGAGCATTCCGGCAGCCTGGGTCGATTCCAATGGAACGAAATGGTGGTATTGCCAGCCCTGCTTCGACAAGAAAAGAGAGAAGAAATACAATTACTCAGGTGGATCGTCCACCATCGTCAATCACTTGCGCAAGGAGCACAAGATTCTGATCTCTGGGAGACAAGAAATCCGGCGGGAAGTCACGCAAAATCGTCTTGGAGGCATCGCTGCATTCCTGGCCAATGAAACTCTACCCTCCGCCAAGAAACGCAAGGCGACGGCAGAGGCAGATGCACTTGACCAAGCCACCCTGCGCGAGCTGTACTGCCGCTACACCATCGCCTGCAGTCTCCCCTTTGCTCATGTTGAACAGCCTGCCTTTCGCGACTTTATCCGGTACATTTGCCCGGCTGCGGATGACTTCCTCCCGAGGTCTGGTGATACGGTTAAAAACGACTTACAATGGGGCTATGACAACAAAAAGGAGTTTGTAAAGCGAGCTCTGCAAAATGCCCTTTCCTCGATCCACATTGTTCTCGGCAATTGGACATCGCCAAATTGTTTGGGCGTAATAGGATTCACAGTTCAATTCGTTACCGAAGATCACGGCCTGCAGTCCCTTGTGGTGAGGATAAAAGAATTGGAAGGACAGCACAGCGGCGAGAACATGGCAGAAGCCGTCATGGAGTTCATACGAGAATATGGAATCGCATCGAAAGTTGGATACTTCATGATGGATAATGCCAGCAACATGAACACCATGATCGACAAAATCTCCGACTACCGATACTACATACGATCTCAGGCTGGAAGATGGAGTCGCCTTCGATAGTGGGAAGAGTAACAGCGATCGAGGAATCAAATATGCTGCTCTTCGAGTTAGAGTATTCGATCTAGCTACATTACTATCAACTTCCAGAGTTAAAATATTTACACCGCAATTCTCTCCCTCCTATCTTAACTTGGCTAGTTTTATATTATACGTACCGGATGGAACCTTTCGAACGAGAACTTTCCAGATCATTAACAGCACATAATTAATAAGGTACAGAGCAGCGACCAGGCCTATTGCTCCCAAGCCGAACCAAGACCACGGTCGATCTCCCAGCCACATTATAGCTTTAGCATCGTCTCGGTGCCAAGTGCAACTTTCGAGGTCGGTGATGTATGGTGCCAATTCAGTTCCATTGATAACTTGGACTGTTGGCGAGCGTATTAAAGGTTGCTTGAGCAAGTAGTCCTTTACCATCAGAGTTATGAAGAACGGTCCGGACGATATCATGATGGCAGCGTAGGGTAGCAGTCGAGCCCAGAGCCGAGTTTTACCGTAAAAGAGGGGTAATTTGTTAATGGCTGCTGTAAAAGCCGGATGTCCCGCGGATGATATCATAAAATCGTTGCTTATACCAGTGGGTAATGTTGATTTGAATATGGCGTTGTGTATCGCTGTACCAGACTCGACTTGGTCGAGAGGGAAGATCTTATTACACAAGGTATCCATGTCGAGGTATATTCCACCATAATAATGGAGAATAAAATAGCGAATAGAGTCTGCACGCTGGATAGGGAAAGGGTAGTTATCCCAGGTATCCAAGAACCAGGGGTATTTAGAAGAGATAAAGTCGCGAGCCGAGGCATCAGTCCAGAGCTAGAACAATTGGCGACGTTAGAAACTGGTAGATGTGCAATAGAGCCCAGCTGGGTAGGGGAAAAACCGTCTTCAAGTGAGCATACCTTGTACTCGAAGTCTGAATACACTTCTTTGCAACTCTGTTGCGAATCGACCCACTTGTGTGGAATCGTCTCGTTGGCACATGTTTGGTGCAAGATTCGCGGTATGTTGTGTCGGTCGGAGTGACGCCCTCCTCCCGGGGTATCATTGCGAGATAAGGCGACTCGAGCACCAAATAGGTCTTCATTCCTGCGCAACAGGGTAATGAGCGGATCGAGGGAATAGAGCAGCAGCCAAACGAGCATCAAGTCCACCAAAAGCAGGTATACTGCAACCCTTCTCAGTCTCAGGAATTGTCGGTGGCTCGCCAGACACCACCAGCCAGATGCACGTTCACATCCTACGAGGTCTTCGTCGTATGGTGCCTCGCAGTCGGCGGTTCCAGTTCCAGTTCCAGTGGTCCACTGGCGGGGGTACTGCCAGACGGTCGTCATGTCCAACAGCAAATAGAGGTGCGTGCCAATAAATCTAACCTGTGTGCCAAGACACTACTGTGCATACCAAAAAGCCGATGTGCCATTGAGAGCTGGCCTATTTCCGACAGTCCTCAATTTAAAGAGTGAATGAAACTCGTCGTTGGGCATGCCGTCGTCATTCCCTGCGCTTGCTGCGCCGCTACGGCGCTATGGGTGCTGCGCCCCAAAGCTTAGCATCCCGTGTCTCCATAACGTTCGAGCCTGCAACCGGAAGCGGGGTGGGACCTGCACGAAGTATTCGTACTTCGTACAGTACATCCAGTACACAAACGCGATCATTCCATCCCTTGCAGCCTTTCAATTGTATCTAGCTCTTCACTGTAGCCTGTGAATTGTATTCTAGCGCTCAATTGCAAGCCAGGGGCTTTGGACACTGTCGACAAGGAGTCCAGGGGATCAATGCATCTCTTGGAGAAAGACAGCACCTTCAAGCTTGAATTCCTAGTACTGGTTCTCCAGGCCTGTCCCGCACCGTCAAGTGGAACTGGGCGTATTTCCACAAGAACCCTAGGGCCACAATCAAGGCCCTCCCCACAAGGAGGCAGTGCAATGTACCAATACGAGTTCTACCTCGGAATTGGTCGGACCTCCGACTCAGCAGCAAGCATAAGAGGAAGTTAATTGAAACAGCACCTTCAACTTCCCTCAAGAGCTCGCTGGATCATATCAGAAGGACGTGCGTCCCATACGCTAACAAGTCACACACCATGTGGTAGGACTCCAGTGTCCAACTCGACCGGATAGAAAGAGCCGAGAGGCTGGATTTGCAGTCGGCTGTCCCGAAAGACCGTGACGCAGCGCTTGAAAAATGGGGCTGCTGAGCAGCTGCGCAAATCTCCAGCGCACCAC
The DNA here is from genome assembly GCA_020740775.1 of Ilyonectria destructans. Classification (NCBI taxonomy): domain Eukaryota; kingdom Fungi; phylum Ascomycota; class Sordariomycetes; order Hypocreales; family Nectriaceae; genus Ilyonectria; species Ilyonectria destructans. The sequence continues at coordinate 8,498 of JAHEWK010000036.1, forward strand.
CATCACAGACGATCCCTAAGTGATTGCAACCCCGCTCCTGCATACCGCTCCTCAAATATAACCCCGAATGCTTTTATTCCACAACGTGCGTTATGGCTAACGGTGACGTCATTACGTACAACGTTGCTGCGTTCGTCAGCGCTTTATTCCTTCTCGAGTTCGGCGCAGAAAGTTCGTCGACCATACCGCTATCGTCGCACGACGTACCAGAATCCCCGACACAATAATTGCGCTTCTTACAGCTGGCGCAGAATGGGAAGAGGTAGGTTTCAAGAGGCTCAACATTGCTTTTCCCTGCTGATAAGCACGGATCAGAAGCTCATTTACTCCGTACTCCGCTTCTGATCCGTGCACCACTCCCTTGCAGATCACACCCCGTAATTCCACATCCCATTTCCCACTGCTACAACGACCACACGATTCCGGGAAAGCTTCAGGTGGCTTTGCTGATCGTTCGGTAGTGTCTTCTTGGGTCGGTTTGGCCTGCCATGGTCTTTTCGTGATCACGCCCCCTTTTTATTTTAATTTTTTAATTTTTTTAATTTGCTTCAACCGAGCATCTCCGGATTGTCGGCGACACGTCTGTTGTGACGCACTGTGTAGCAGGGGGCAGGGTGGTCGTTGCTTCCTAAATGTACCAGGTTCGTGCAACCAGTGATTGTCCAGCCGAAGAGCCAAGCCCGGCCTCTTCTGGCGTATCTCCACTGAGACCCAAGGACCAAGGTATCTTAGTAAATTCCAATGTAATTTTTTATGAATTTCTACTGATTTTGTTAAATTTCCAACCAAAATACGGAGTAATATCTCATATTTATTGTGCTGACTCCATCTCCTAACAGGACGACCCCCTGAAACAGTACTGTTTTAGGGTGGGGCGCGCTAACTAACTTTTGCCAGGCAACCAAGTATGATGCCAAGAAATCCATCAGCACCTTAAATATGAGCCAAGACCAGCCTCCTCCGGACAGGGGGGAATCGCCGATCACCACACGGGGCTTGGGGCATTTTGGCGTAGCACAGCCTTACTCGGTCTGTTACGTGGCAATTGTCCTTATGCAACTACTGGGATGCGCTGCTGGATCCAACACTGGAGGTATTGTTGGATTCGCTATCGGCGTATTCGATCATGTCTTGATCTCGGATCCCTCTGGCCCCCCTCCATTCCTAGAGAGGGGTTTTAACCCATCTGGATATCGATGTATCAGAGGTTTATCTATATCCGGCGTATTATGCCGCCACACAAGGAGTCAATCTAACAGGTATTCATTATAAGAAATATGCTCCAGACAACATCCCATGGAAGCAGGCATCGTTTCCAACCCGACCGACAAAACTATAGAACGATGTCAACTGTCAAGGAAAACCCCAGGAAGCGGGCGAGGGCAAAGGCCCCTCGAGTGAGAACTGGCTGTAAAACATGGTATGCCAAGCAAACAATTTGTCATCTCCATCACATGATGGCTTCCGCTAACTGGGAATCGATAGCAAGTTCGTGATCCTTGGCGCAACTTACTGGCATTTCTAATTTGCGTTCAATAGAATCCGCCATCTCAAGTGCGACGAAGGGAAGCCTCACTGTCGCCGATGCGAAAAGGACAGCCATGTGTGCGACGGCTACGAAGTCATCCAAGCACGCAAGTCCAAAGCCAGGAAGAGCGAATCCCCCCCCCAGGAATCACAGACCCTCACAATACGGCACAGAGAAACCACCCTGGCCCCAGCTTCGCCTCCCAGACTGATCGCCGATGTCTCCCAACTGCCGACGGGAATGGATCTGTTTCACCATTTTCGAACGTGTACCGTTCAAGATCTCGGAACTGCTTTGATGCTGGCCAAGTTCCCGCATTGGCTCAGACTGCCCTTCCAGACACATGCTGATGATTCGGTATTAGTCTGGCCGTCTCAGAAACCCCAGGACAGACTCGCTTCCTGGCCACAGCCTCCGAGCGCTGTGTCCCAACCCGATTCTCCGTCCTGGCTGTGGTCGTCCGCTTTCCCTTACCTCGAGGATGATTCGCCTCCCGACCGTGCTGGCTCATGCGATCATGACTACGCTCCGCAGCCCTCCACCAGCCATGGGCTGTACTTTACTCAGCGGCCCCTGAAGCAGACCGACCTCAACCCACAGAATCCTTGTCGCAAGGCCTGCCTGCAGTGGCCCATTGTGGATTCTAGTTTGGTGGTGGAGCGGGTAGGTCCTGAGTGCTGGGAAAACCCGAGCTCATGACTCAGGGCCAGTCGCGTTTCCGCATGCCAACAACATTTTCATAGAAGACATTCACAAAAGCTCGGCGAAATAGAGATAATAAAATGTGCAGATATATCTTCTGCCCAGTCAATGGGATCAGATCGTTCCAGTATCAAGACGTCATCCAAATTTCCCTCTCTCGCCTTGGCAGATGAGGAGATGAGATTTATTGCGCCCGGGAACCTCACAGGACCATCGCCTTGGCAGGGCGACCACTGAACACTGTGCTGGTTGAATGACCAAATGACTGAGAAACGGGATCGGAACCTTACTGTCCGTATCGTCCCGCATCGGCGCCTGGAGGGTAATGATGACGCTGCACGACTGCCCAAAATTAGGTACCGAAATCAATTACCCTCATAATAATCGAGAAATATTCAAGAAAAACAAAAATTCACAGGTGTAATTTTACCTGATCAATACGCTGGAGGGCTTCTAGAAAAACTATTCAAAGCCAACAAGGATCCACTTTCTCCATCCTTTCCTTCCATGACCATATCACACAAATCCAATCATGTCCGCAAAAAGCCAAGTTACCCAAAATAACCCCACCACTACCCACGCCAAAGTCTCTCAGAAATCATTTAGGCTACCGCCTGTTGCCGCCGACTTCGATCGCAGCCAATTCTTCTTCTTCCACACTTCCTCTCATCATACGCCTTCTCCTCCCCTTCTAAACACCACCTACACGACCTCATCATGGGTCAATTTGACGCACCCGAGCCCAAGAAGCGACCCCTCGACACGGCTAGCGTCTCGGGCCTGAAGATGCCTCTACCGTCCCCGCGCCCCTTACCAACCGCCGCGCTACCGCCTTCAAGAAGCGTCGCAACAGCCTCGGTAAAGCCGCCCGCGACCCGCGCGATGAGCCCGCCGCTAAGAAGACCAAGCTGCCCCCGGGCCGGCGGTCGCCTAGCCCTATCACTGACTTCGACGGACTGAGCCGGCCGAGCAGCGGCACCCGGAGCCGCATTGATGAGGGCCCGGAGCCGACCGAGAAGCGGCTGGAGAAGATGCGCGGCGCCGTGAGGACGCTGCTCGAGTGCGTGGGCGAGGACCGCGACCGCGAGGGCCTGCTGGCCACGCCGTCGCGGTATGCGAAGGCGCTGTTGTTTTTGACCAAGGGCTACCAGGTCAATGTCAAGAATATTGTCAACAACGCGCTCTTCTACGAGGGACATAATGAGATGGTCATTGTTAAGGACATTGAAATCTGTAGCAAGTACCATCAAGGAATCGGCGCAGATATAAAACCTGTCTACCAACAAGACAGCGGTCAAGGTTTCCTCCCCCAAATAAAATAGACCGGAAGATACAGATGGATTGATGGATTCTTGAGGTCATTCTTCACCTTGGCCATGAACACCTGGATTTCAATATCGCTCCAGCCAAGCACGCGTGAAAAAACTCCAGGAGTGTAAGAGTCAATGACTTGGAGCTCCTGAATAGACTGGAATGTCCCAATCTCCTTCAGCCTCGGATCTTTAGGCCACGAGCCAATTGGTATCTGTATTCCGTCATTAATATTGCCATTTCAGAGTAACACAGCTTGTGTAGGATACTTTGAGGGTTACTAACCTTGTGAATTTCTTGTTGGATATCCACAAACCCTGCATCTTTCAATTTTTCTTTCCATTGGGGTGCACAATCCAAAGGTTTGCCAAACTTTGCCGCGCCCTCACATATATTCTTCATCCAGAGCCGGGCATCTGTGGCCGTTTCAGCCGTGCCATCATCGGAGACGAAGTGTGTATAAACAGCCTGCAGCTCAATGTATCCCCTAGGGACCAAGTGCTGGAAGGCGCGTTGGAATAGCTTATCGTCGTTGGTGATACATCCTTCCAATTCCCGGGCATGGATGAAGTCAAATGGCGTGCGATATAGCCATTCCGATTCAAAATCATCGACCTCAAATGTACAATTGGGGGGAGTCCTGTTTGACAACTGTTATTAAAATCCAGCACAGTAGCAGCGAGGGACCCTCTGTACCATTTGGGTTGTATGGGGCTTAAATCCGTCCCGAGTACTTCTGCGGATGGATATTCACTAGAATCGTCAGAAAGAGGTCTGTATGGGGCCGTATTGGACTCTCACTCTGCAAAGTCCATTGCCCAGATACCAGTCCCAGTACCAAGGTCAAGTACACGCTGGGGATTGTCGCCAATTGGAGCAAGGTGCAGCTTCCCTCCAAGGACCAGACGATATATGTGATGCCCTAAATCCATTCGATCCTGTTCTTCTTCGTCATTTGGCTATAAACGATTCATTTAGCTTTTTATTTTATTTTAGCATCCGCCACAGATGCTCTTTGGGACGTACCACCAAGTAGGCGCCTTCGCGAAATGCATGATAGCGGCGCCCGTTCTCGTATCCAAATTAAACGGGCGATTACCTGTTAGAAAGGTTTCCAAGCATCACGGGCAGTTGGTGCATAACCTACTTGTAGTTTATAACGCTCGAGTTTAGAGACGACATATAGCTGGCAGATCCTTCTCTAGAGAAACTGTCAGGCAAGGTTGGTCAGGATTGTGTGTCAAAGGACTCACGAGGCATGGTGGGCAGAATCGTCATCCTGCAACGTATCCAGCAAAGCATCCTGGAAGAAAACTGAGTCAACATTTACTGCACATTACTTAGTCAAGCGGCTGCTCACATCCACCTGCAAAGGGTTCTCAGCTAATAGTTCCTGCAATTGCGTTGGAGTCTGCGGATCCAGAGTCTGCGGGTCTGGACTCGGCGCTTGGGCCGTTTCTTGAGCCATCTTTTGCAGGACACTCTTGAAAGTGGCAAGGGAAAGGCAATGAGGAAGAGAACAGTGCCGAACACCCGCCTCTTATTCTCTTTCCCCACCCCCACTTTGGCCAGTTGTCATGCGGCCATGCTATTCCTGATTAGTATACCATGCAGTAGGTCACGTGTCAAGTTCCCTGAGGTATTTGCTGAGTTGTGTGGCATGCTCGCGCGTCCCTTTCCACCACTGCCGCGATATGCCGCGGCTCATGCAGTAGTTCTTAAAGTGGGCCTTGGGCGACGCTGACGGTTCCGCGCCCACGAAGAAGACCTGGGGCCTTGGCATCGCGAGGAGGTGGTCGATGTCTGGCCATTCCGGCACCAGGACTGAGTTCTTTTGCTGTTGTTGCTGACGCACCGCCGTGTACAGCTGCACGGCGTGCAGGACGGCGCCAGGCTTGGCGGCGTACCTGACGCCGGTCCTGTGGAACAGCACATGCGCGTAGTGAATCCATAGACCGCAGAAGAGTGGGTTGTGCAGGAGAAGGGATGAGGGCCGACTTGCTCTCTCACTCATCGCCGTTGAGAACTGTCCGGGAGGCCGTAAATATGTCCATGCCGTTCATCTTGACAGTGGCGAACTCATCGTGCACTAGCATGCCCTTGGTTCATCCAACAGGGTGATGTCGGACACTACCTCCAGCAGCGCCGCCTTGTCCTGCGCCCACCGCTGGCGGTTATCCATGGTCTCTAGATGTGCTATCTGCGCATCGTACCATCCGAACTTGCCATTATAGGAAGGCATGTGTTGTGCGGTATACGGTCCACTGTCAAGACTCATGTCGCACGACACCCGAGACGAGCTGTAGCCCCCAACAACGTTGACAGCGACGTTCTGTTGAGCCAAGTACGATACCTTCACGCCTGACTGAAGAGGACGGAGACGACGTCATCTACCTCGGCACGCACCCGAGACAAGTCAGGTTCAAGAAACGACAGGTCATAGATTGGTACATATGTGCAGTAGTAAACAGAGTACGTATATCACTACATGAGGATATAGACCAGACTATCTACAACCCAAATTACTTTCTATTCAACTAGACCCTCCACCACCACCACTCTCCTCGCGTGGTGGCACATGTGTTTTCGCTAACCAGTCCTTCGCATTCTGGCTTCTGGCCCACGGCACAAACTCCAGAATATTAACTTGCAAGTAATAGATCTTCTCCGCCAGCTTCTTCCGCTCCTTCTTTAAAGTCCCGTGCTTCGGTCTCGTCTCTCCTCGTCGCATGCCCATCGCCGTCGCTTCCGCGATATCCTCCGCGCTGGGCCCGCGCCAGACCTGACGCACATTGCGCTCCGTAGACTTCGCTGATCCATCGGCGATATCACCGAGCTTGGCCAGCGCAATCACATGTGCGAGAGCGAAGGGATCGCAGGGCGTCGCCAATATGGCGTCGATTTGTGCGGCTTCGATCACGCGCTGGATGCCTAAGAGTGTGTTGTTTGGCGTCGGCTCGAGGCCGATGATTGTTGATAGTGTAAGGCCGATCTCGAGGCCGATGATCGTTGCTAGATAGCGGCGCATGGTTTGTAGGAGGCGATGAACAGAGATATTGGGGTCATTAATTGAACTAACTATATATGCTCTCTTGGCGTGGTGAGGCTGATAGATAACACACGGGGTGGCGATAGGTTGGACTTCGGACGTGTGGTTTCATTGAAAAGTTCTGAGATACCGTTGCGTGGGGATAATCAAACTTAAATATTTGACAACGCCCGTCCACCTGCACCACCGTCTAGTGTATTTTTTGACTGGCACTAAAATGAAGACCCAAAAAAATTTAGAAGGGAACGTAAGGCCTAAGGTGCCATATCCACGAGAAGCCAACTGGCTATCCCAAATAAGCGCCGTTCCAACTGCGCTATGCAGAAATTGCCCTCTCGCTCGATCATCACTGCCTCAAGGAAAAAATATGTCGCGGAAGATCCGATTAACTGACCAAGAAAATTTGCCCCGAAATGTCCAAGAGCCGGAAGACTGGAAGGTTCGGCTCGGCTAGTAAGATGCTCAGAGCTCAGAGCTAATGCTCACGCGCCAGGACTCCTCGGGACTGGCGCAAGAAGGTAGGCGTCCGGCGCAAGCACTAATGGGTGTCTGCATATGTGTCGGCAAGGCACTCGCCTTAGCGGGCGATGACGGAGCTGTCCAGGATCTCATCCACGAGTTCTACACATCCGGCGATTTGAGTAAGCATTTCCGCTGCAAACACTTGTCGAATCTGCGGGACGGCGACAAGATCCAGTGCCAAGCTTGCGACAAGTCACTCGACTACAGGCAACACCTCCAGAACCATGCTCTGCGAGTGCACGGAACCGTGTTTTAAGCTGCACTTTCTGGTTTTCTGTTTCAACACGCTACATTGAGTAGAGTAGATTATAATGTAGAGAATCCTTTGTAACAGTGTCCTGCCGGCCAAGCCACGTCACGTACCCTCTCACCCTTCGGGTGACTTAATTCCATTGCTAGCAGGAGCCCCATTAAAGTCCCTAGTTCCGTTTTCCCTTTGTGCGCACGTGAACCAAAAATCCTGGTGAGGGTTCATGGGCTTAAATATTGAGTGCCTCTTATTCTACGCATCTTCAGCTGGCAGAGCCATTTTAGACACTATCATAGAGCGCAAAATATACTAGATTTAATGCGTTTTACTGACTAGTAGTTGAGGAAATAGGCTTACGGGCCATCCCAGCCTCTTGTTTCAGCCATCTGCGTGGTGATGTCTCCTTTATACCCTAAATAGAAGGATAGATCAGGTCGAGTCTGCAGCGGGCGGCCAAAAGCTGCCCCCTTCTTCCTTCTAGGTTTCGCTGTGTCTTCATCCGCTGTGTCTTCAGACTGGATATTGATCCATCGTCGCCGATGCGCAAATGGCCCCATTGTGAGCCCTCTCTAGCCGATGACAGCTCGGGCGCCTTTCTTGCCCAACACACCCCTCTTCTTGGGTTTCGGGCTGTTGTTCCGCCCTTTCTTGCTGTTCAGGAATCCAAACATGCCGCCTGAGCCCTCATTCTCGCCCTCAGCGGCATTATTGGCATCCGTCGGTAGGGTCGCATCCTGGCGTGCCAACTCTGACCAGCTACCACCTCCATCGAGGGTCACCTGAACGCCCCCAGTGGGACTTGTGACTCGTTGGCCCGCGATAATGGGGTGGTGGCGGTTTGGGAAGTCGTGCTGGTACCAGGGGGGAGGGGCCGGCATGGGGGTAGTCTCATCAGTCGTGATGGCCTGAAGAGCGTTGTCCGGGTCGGGTTGCGCCTCATCATCAAGGCCTTGGGCGGCTTCAGTGATCCTGTTGGGGTTAGCACAGGGGCTACAGGTCAAAAGGATGAGCCACCTCACTTCTTGTATGCAGCCACAGTGTAGTCAAACGGCCGAAAGTCGGTCTCAATCATCCGATGTAGCTCATCCTCGCGAATCTCCTTATCGGTCGCATCCTCTTTTAACCGCTCTCTCGGCTTCTGGCGTCTTGCTCGGGCCTCGAGCGGCGCTTCCTCGAAGAGTAGTTCTTCCACATCGTAGGTGGCGTCGAAGTTGGTTTTGTGGGAGGAGGGAACAAAGATGGGCTCGATCCGCTTCTGCTCGAGGAGCTCAAAGTCGAAGACCTTGAAGAATTTGTGATTGGCGAAACTGTCCCATGTCGAACCCATGCGAGTGTCTCGGTTGGGGTCGAGGGCGGAGCCGATCGCATGGAGGCAGGCGAGCGACACGGGGGGCTGGGTGACCGGGTACTTGGGGTTGGCGGTCTGGATTTGCGAGCTGACGGAGCCTTTGGAGCCACCGTCAAAGGGTCGCTTTCATCGAGTCAGCCCTGCTTATCTAGCACACAGAGGGGGTCGAGAGCGATATCGTCTGCTCAGAGAGAAGCGTGCGGCCATTGAGGCGTACCTTGTTGTAGATGCACTCGTAGAACAGAACACCCAGTGACCACCAATCCGCCCGGACATCATATCCCTTTCCAGCATATACTTCGGGGGCAAGATAGGCCCGAGTACCGGACTTGCTCGTCAGAATCCTGCCAGCGACGATGTCCGAGGCAACATTCTAGCTCACGGTTAGCAAATGCACACCTACAGGGCGGAGACGGCAGGAACGTACAAAATCGGTCAAGTGGACGTGGCCATCGGCGTCGAGAAGGACGTTGTCGGGCTTGATATCTTTGTGGATGATGTTCCGGCTGTGGATATACCTCAGGGCGCAACCCAGCTCGGCGATCCAGAACCCAACCGCCTCCTCAGTGAAGGTCTTTCTGGAGATGTGGAACCGCAAATCACCGCCAGTCATCAAGTCGACCACAAGGTACCTGTCGCTGCGTGTAAGCCACAAGCATGGCACTCCTCGGCATGGGATTGGTGGGGTCGTACATGTACTCGATATCCTGGAAGCTGTATCTCAAGTTGCAAATGAAGGGGTGGTTGACATATTCGAGCATCCGCCGCTCGCGGATGATGTTTCGTACGCTCTCGGATCGTACGACTGCAGTCATGGCATGGTGGTCAGCGTAGGAGCAAACACATTGCGCAACCTAAGGAGACGGGGCTTTGAGGCAGAGGGAGGGGATGTCGTCGAGACGGGAACCCTGGGACAGGAGTCGAGGGGACAGGTGGGACGGAGAAAAGAGCGAGTCGGTGGCGTACCTTCATCCTTGCGGATGTACTTGAGGGCAAAGGACAGGTTGGTATCCTTGCGCTCGACGATGCGCACCTTCCCAAAAGCGCCTCGGCCGACGACTCTCAACAGGCGGAAGTCGTTGAGGTTGACTGCGGCGGTGGGAGTCAGCGTGTGTTCGTGAGCGAGGTCGGTCTGATCTGGCGGTCTCGCTGCTGCGATGCTACAATCTCAATTACCCCTCCGCGGGGAAAAGTAGGGGAAAGGGGGAAAAGAGGGGGGGGGGGGGGGGGCCCACGGAAAGAATGCCGCACGGACGACGCCGCACCACGCAGGACAGACGTGGGTGTTGATTTGCGTTGAAAAAGTGGAGCACTCCTTTATATCGTAATTGATATATTTCACACTGTGACACCCACAAACAGTGGGAGAGACCCAAGAAGGGTGGGGGCGGTGGGACTCGCGGGCAGGGCAAGAGCGCAGGGATTCACGTACCTTCGCCATTGAGGTCGACGGGCTTTCCTTGGCCGTTGCCCATGATGATGGTCTCGATGCAGAGGGCGACGTAGAATTATCGTGATCGGTAGCAAAGCGCGATGCTGGAATTTGTGGCCAGGGCGAGCGACGAGCGAGGGTGGAGTCGGAGCGCCGTGGTAGTAAATCACAGTGCACTGTAGGGGCGTGGCGAGAGCCGGAGAGGTGAGGGAAAGACCAACTCAGAGCACTCGATTGCCTCTGAACGCGAGGAAGCATCAATCCTGTCTTTTGATTTTGCTTCCTCGCGTTATGTCTTATATCTAGAACTGACCTATACTGTCCTCACATTGATTGGGGGCAGTTTGCAGCGTCGACTACCACCCTCTAGCCAAACACTCTTGTGGGGATGCGGGCGTATCTATCTCTCGACCACGGAAGTTCCCGTGTGGGAATCGCTGCGTCTCCAGAAATCAAAGATCGGCCTCGACTATCCATTCAACTTAGTCAGGTCTCAGTCTCCAGGATGCCCTGCGTCAGGAAACCCGAGTCAGCCTGCCGTGGTTTTTAGAAGCCTATGGACAAATGGGGTTTTTGCTCTGTCAAGCGCAGCCTCTCTGCCCCCCAAGCATCCCGATAATTAGGATTAACACTTGGCATATACCAGCACGGACCAAGAGCACATTGCCTGGGAAATTCATCCCATCTCTGTGCGAGTGACCCCGGAACGCTAATTCAGGGTCAGCCTGGAACATGTTATGCTTCTGAACCGCTTTGCTTGTCTTGGATGGGTGACGGTGCACGGATATCTTTTGCTTATTGCGGACAAGTGCCACCATGGCGCTAGAATACAGACTTCACTAGCCTTTCCACAAGTCCCCGCATCAAAGGCGTCGACTGTGTCTCCAACAAAGCTGATTTGCATTTGAGCCCTGTGACCTGCGTTGGTTAGGGTGAAACGACGGAATCTGCCGAAGTGTGGCTTGTTACCGACTTGGCTTTTCTTCTATTCTGGATCCCGCATCTGATCAACAAACCTTCTCCCTCCACACACTCTCACAGGTTCCTACGTACATTCACACACTCACGCTCGACGCTCACGCAAACACCTCGTCCACGGCCAGCGGACCACAATCTCTCATGTCCGTCCTGGCATCAATATGACCACGAGTCTAGACACGATGCAACAGCGGTGCCAGCCTCCGTTGAACTTCGATTACCAGGCTCCCTCTCAGCAACCCGCCTTCTCGAACCTGTGGTCGTCCTCCTCGCCGCCTCAGCCTGGGACTGGGAGCGGTCTGTTCGTCGAAAACCAGCAGCAACCTCCCGTGAAGCCCAGCGTCATGGCTGGAAAGCCGCCGCAACAGGGCCGCCGCGCGAGCACTAGCAGTGGTTCGTCGATGGCATCCTACGGCTCAATGCCCGTGGCCGGTATCCACGAATAGCAGGGCTTACTCAATGTCCTAGATCTCTTGAGCATGAGCCGCATGCAAACTACTTCGGCTGCTTACGCAGACCCTTCCTATACCACAACTGCCTCTCCCCCCAGTGGTCACTTTGCACCGATCTCTGCGGCTCCCTACGACACCATGGGGTATGCGCCTGCCCCAGTGCGGGCAGCCACCTTGAGTATGGCTCCCGAGGCTGACTCGTCTCGGAGCCAATCGTGAGTTTTTCTCTGACTGTTTGGTCAACTCGACTGAGACAACTATCGGTTGCCCGACCACGCCGCAGCTCAAATTGTTGATATCAATCCCAGGTCGCTTCAGGATGAGCGGAGAGGCTTTGCTGATGCGCTCGATGCCAGCCATGGCATGCTCGCCATGAGCCACGAAACCCTTCGGAACATCTGCGGCAACCGCAACAATCGGTCGTCCGTGGATTCCTCCGGCTTCCCCTCGACGCACTCGACCATCTCCACCAATTCTTCCACTAGAAACTTCAGTTCATGCTACCAGGGAGACTCCGTGTCCGATTATTCCACCGCCGGTTCAGACATCAAATCAGTCAATTCACGCACTTTGCCTCGGCCCCAGGGCTTGATTAGCTCCCAAATCCCGCCCGCCCCCCAGTCAATGATGGGCCAGTTCAGCCCCAAGGCGTCGTCCAGTACACAAAAGAAGCACAAGTGCAAGGTCTGCGACAAGCGATTCAGTCGCCCAAGCTCGCTGCGGACTCATTTGTACAGCCACACTGGCGACAAACGTACGTCTCCTGGGAGGCCACTTATATTTTTGCGACGTAATTTTACTGACGATGACGCAGCATTTGCGTGCGAGGCTGAAGGTTGTGGGCGGCATTTCTCCGTGGTATCTAACCTGCGACGCCATCGAAAGGTGCACCGCCGTTCCCAGGCACGCTCCGAGGACCACCATTCGGACTAAATTAAATTTGAGCCCATGAAATGTGTCTGGGATGTCTCGGGCTTCCCCTGCACGCTTGCGTGTGGAAGGTCTTAAAACGGGCGTCTGAGGCTGTCTTCAAGAAGTGCTTGGAAGGCAGTAGTCCACTCTTCCGTGAGGGCTGGACCACGCTGGCCAGAAGACGCAAATCAGGACGGTATCGTGACATGGTTTGCCAAAGTGAGGGAGCAACTCGCTAAGTTTGCAGATCACAAAGTCCGACACGGCGAAGGCCATTGGCTCTGCCCAACAAGCCAATTCAGGGTTCCACAGCGGACCGCAAGCTTGACATTGGCTTCACGGACGACCCCAAAAGAAGTCCCAATGTCACTGGTCACAGATCCTCGTGCCGGGTGAACTGAAGTGCAACCCTACCGCCGACACTGCTTCGGATTGATGAAGTGCGCGCTTGTTGTATAGCAGGCCGGGCGACGATTTGCTGGAAAGCCCATCGCGAAGGAGACCCGCAGACACCTCTCGTCATCAAGGACTCTTGGCAATATACAGAGCGCGAGGAGGAGGGCGATTTTCTGCAGGATGTGACTGATAAAGGTGTGGTCAATGTGGCCAGACACTATTACCATCAGATTGTTCAAGTCCGCGGTATTGATGACAACGTTCGAAACAGTGTTCGAAAGGGACTACAACTTGCAAGCTAAGTTGGCCACAAAAACCTGGAACAGCATCAGTTTTAGCAGCAAAAGAGGAGTAAAAACGTTAGTGCAAGAAGTACCCCTCATAGAAAGTCTTCTGCAGCTAAAATCGAAATCTTAAAATTCCCTTCGGCTCTTCTTCGGTTAACAACGACGCACCAATATACACACCAATCTGATATTGTTCCAGACTTTTGTGACTTGTTCCAGATTTTTGTGGCCAACTTAGCTTGCAAAGTTGGTTCGCCATGGAGCTTGCTCCACATGAATCAACGGGTAGACAACTCAAGATATTCAACCTCCGCTATTCTCGGAGCACCCAAGGCGCGGAAGAGCCTCAGAGTCTTTGGTTCCTGATAGTAACAAAGCGCCACTCCGCGATTTCTCAGGTACTTGGTGACCATCTGATAAACGTCATCGCCCTCGGATGTGGAAACCTTCACCTCAATCTCCATCAGGTGGTGCGACCGGGCTACAACATCGTCGAACACCGCCTTATATCCTTTGATCCTCAGCTTCCATTTCGTATTTAAGTACGGGCCAAATGCGACAATATCCTTCCAGTCAATACTCCGGTAATGCTCAGCGAAGCGGACTTGTTCATCACTCCAGAGGCTCGTCCCACGTATAGGGGATAGCTTTGCGCAGGTGTAAGAGGGCTTGTCGCCGTAACGATCCCAAACGCAGTCTGCTGTTTCTGGGACATTCGAAACTGCCTTTGGGAAACGGACCTTGATCAAGGAGATCTCTTGACCCTTCCTGGTTTTCGTCCGGAACATGAGCCCTTGCTGGGCCCCTAGGAGTACAGAGATCGAGGCGCTTGAGGATAAACTGGGCCAGAAGGTTGTTGAGGGAAATGGGGGTGGATGGTCTGATGATGGCGTTGAGGGATTGTGAGGCTGATGCTGGCGGGATATCTTTGATCCGCTGTGGCGTTTGAGGCGTTCTGTATCACCGTAGATGGCATCTACGTTGATAGATAGGGTCTATTTCTATCAATTCAACTTCAGGTCGGCTTAGTAAGTCATCTATTCTATCACTGTTGAGGTGGTTGTGGATAGAAGTGGGTAGATGCAGACCCCTGACTCAATCGATTGAACACTCAATCGAATCGCGATCGGGGAGCTCAACGCCAATCGAGTCGCCCCCAATCGATCAGACCCTCAATCGAATCGCGATTGAATCGATCGTTAAATATAGTGATTACGTAATAGAGGCATAGAATAACCAGCTACGATATGTCCATGGCGTGGTCGGTGAAGTCAATCAAGAACGCTGGAACGGGCGGACGAGAGTGCGGCTAGGGAGGCCATTGGGAGATCTATCAGGGTAGTGGAAGCTCGGGAATCCAGATTGCGAAGAGATTTGCGGAGCCGATAAAACATAAAATTAACTGTGGGTTCTTTCCCCCCCTGGTTCCCGATCAGCCCGATTCAACGCAATCGACTGAAGGCTCAATCGAATCGGGATCGCGGAAAACCTGATCGAATTGCGATTGAATCGGACTCTCAATCGCCGATCTCAGTCGCCGACTACCTCGACCAGTTGATCTGGGGACCACCCTGCTCGAGGCAAGTTGCATCTCATAGAGCCCGCGATTCACCGTTTCTGGACCTCTCGGATCCACATCCTTGCTACTAGTTCCCCCATGTTTGGGTCGCTTCTTAATTGGTATTGGCTGGTTTCGCTGACTTTATCTCTCCACTCAGCGCGAGAAGTTCGTCTACAAGCCCAATATCGGCGACTGTGCCAGAACCGCAGAACTGATTCAGGGCTACAGGCAGACCTTTCTTGCTCGCCTCTGCGAGCAGGCTCGGCGTTATGGTGATATGGTCACACACATGAATGAAGTCGCGAAGCAGTGCTGGATAGACACGCGTGTTGTTTCATACTGTTTCATATGAAACTGAAACTATACTGGCGTCCGGTTTCATGAAACTGAAACTCACCCCAGTTTCAGTTTCATAGCGTGTCTATCCAGCACTGAACATATGAAGTGACGTCGTCAATTCAGTCCAGAAGCCTCAACTATGATGAAGTAGCCGACGGCTGTTGTAAAACTTGGCATTAGACTCCAAGGATCGAGACAGTAACAACCGAGGTTTCGCATTTGTGATAGTCTCTAAGGAACAATCTAGCCTAGGACCAAGACAAGCCCTTCTCTAAGGCTCTCAATAGTCTTTTTGGGAAGCGGGTCTTTGTTGTCGAAGTTGAATTGCTTCCTCTCCGCACTGCTCCAGGTGGTAATGTCCAATCCATCACCTCCAATCTTCCTCCTATGTGCCCCTCGGAATGCGTATCCAGGTACCACAGAAGTTCGTTTATACTCTGCGAAGGACCTCACCCAACCCCACGGGTCCTTTCCGTTTCCCTTTGGCATCGTGGGTTCGATGTTCTTGGAGACATTCTCAGTGTCGGGAATTGTGATGTTTAGTCGGTGCGCGATCGCCTGAAGGTAGAGATCAAAGTTGCCAGCCCAGAATTTGAACAGCTTAGCTTTTAATTGGCGGTTCCCCTGGATTAGGGATACATCCCGGAACATGGAGGCCATGGCAATGTACATTGCAATCATCCAGCCAACGTTGTTGCTGTGCGAGTTGCCACTGAGCATCCCATCGCTCTCTAGAGCCGCCAGCGCTGCGAGCACCATTCTAGCAATCTGAGACGCGGTCTCGCTGATTAGCTGTCCGTCGTCGGCCATAAACATGAGGCTACCGTCGCCCACCCTCACGAAAATAGCCATGGCCTCGACGACTGACCAAGCCTCTTGCCACTTCTTGTTCTTGAATGCATCGTCAAAGTCCAGTAGCAGGTTCTGCACCACTTCGAGCGCCCCATAGGCCGCGTGATCGTTAAACGTATACATAGCAAAAAAGTCGGGCGTGCGCAAGTTCATCATATTTGCTGCGCAATGGTTACGCGCAAGTCCCGCCTTGGAAATTGTGTATGGATGAGATGGGAGCTCGGAGAATTGCTTATTGCATGGGCACGTCCTGCCCTTGTCGCACCGTACCTTGTCTTCAGCATCCGCGTTGTCGTCATCCTCTTCTTCGTCCACGTCTCGGATAGGGTTACAAATGCATACAAATGCATATACCTCCTCAGAGTTCCTAGTCGCTTTCATATATTCGATGTCCAAATTCTTAGAGCCTGAGACTTTGGCCCAGCGCGTACTCCTATTTTTGAAGCCAGCTTCAAACTGCTCGTCGTTGTCGTTGCGTGGTTCATCGCTAGACTTAGCCTTCTTTGCGTTGTTTGGCCTGCCAACAGGGGAGTTGGCAGGTACGAGGGCTTTGCGTTTGGGAGGCATTCTGTAAATCTAATCAGGCGATGCTGAGTTGAAATTTTCGGGTCGACTCCATGTGACGTGGGGAAACTTTTGAAACAACAGCCATTTGTACAATCACATGAATAATTTACCTCAGGCACTCAGACCCACACACTAGCCGAATAAGCGCTACGCGCACGTGATTCTGTGTGTGGGCCTGAGAGATTTTTGGCACAATTTGGTGGCCCATCCCTAATGATACATACATTTTGTATGTGTCTCCAGCTGTAAATTATGTATCCCCATCTGTTACGCCGGACCGATTTCAACAAGAGAATTACAACGCGTCATATCACCTTCAATGCAAGAGAGAACTTCAAAATAGCTATGCACGGAAGATCTATAACGTCTCGGCTACCGATTGAATTGAGTTTCATTTGGATATGATGCTTCGTTGTTGAGATATCGCGGTCGATGCTGGGCGTGCTGCGCTACTTGCTCTGCGCAGTCGACAATTCGCCCGGAGCTCTGACGAAGGTGGCGGCGTGTTGAAGGCTCGCTCATAGAACGGATGGACGAAACCGGTGATGTAGATGTTTCCATTGTACGTTTCGGCTTTGTTGAATTGTATATAGGGACGCTGTTATTACGTTGTTCTATGATGCTGTTTGTGTCAAAAATCTCTCAGGCCCTCTGGGAGCCATTACCCCTTTAGGGAAGGCGTCGCGCTGTGAAGCGCGCCCAGTGGGTCTGAGTGCCTGAGGTTAGCTAACCATAGAAATGATAATCACATTACGCGCTGGTGCCCCATCCCGGTTTTATTACCTTACTGTGCTCCCAACCTTGCCTCCTCCGGCCCCCGCCCCCCCAACGTGCGCCCTTTATCTCCGCTTGCAACTGCGGGTGATGAATAATGCCCACTTTTAGCCCTTCCGCCCGTCAACCACCTGGAGCGAAGCCCACAATATACCTTCATTTTCCCTAACCCCTAACCCCTCTTTATGCGCAAGTTTACTAGATTTCCGTTCACGCGATCGATCCCAGCAACCCCATATATGCCTTAACCGTCCAAGATGCACAAATATTATCCTCCACAAAGCTCAAGCCCCTATGGCCTCAGTACTGGCAAGACCAATCTTGTGCAGAGAGCAAGAAGCACAGCAGATTCGGAGTCGGTTAACTCCGACTCTTCCCAGCCAGGTTCGTCCGTTCATCTTTCCGCCCCGATGCGTCCGGTTTTACTGTTAAAATCTCATAATCTCTCATCGAACTACGACGAGAGAACTGTATTATTTCTATGTTATAATTTATTAATTCTATATTTATAATTTTACGGCACAGGATCTAGACCAGAGCCACGACTGCTCACAGAACCCTCTGCACCTGGCCTAGACACCTGGGAAGATTCGGCATAGGCGCCTTGAATCTGCACGGAATAGGGTGCTTCGTCGAGTAACATGTCGGTGTCTGCATGACTAAACCCACGTGTTGCCTTTGTTGCCGAAGCCCCTTTTGCGTCCATGACATGCATTTCCACAGTGGTAGTGACCGTTGGCCAAGCCTTCGATTTGGGGCGTTCTCCTCCATCTTGTGTTTTATTCGCCAATGTAGTATCGCCAGCTCGGGTTGCTCGGGATCTCGTGCCGGTATTGGTATTGTAGTCGGATCCGTGAGAATGTCCTGATTGCCGAGCGATCTTGGCGATGAGGCTGGCCATGGACATTTCGATGTTGAGTTTGACAATGTAAGCGAGCGGGTGAAACTGCATGTACCTGAGACGGCAGACGCCACGGTTAAAATCTCCCAAGCGGCAGGATTGACGGGGACATACACAAACGTGTTTTTCAAGCTCATCATAGAGACAATGAGAACATCCATGCTCAGGGAGAAAACGATGATGAACATGTTGAACTTGACCAGGTTGTCGTATTTGCTTAGTCCCAATTCCACCAGATTCGATCGGACGATGCGGATGAAGAGAAAGTTGAGACAAGCATCGACAAGGAGGTAGATGATCTTTTCACAGCGATCCCATATCTCGTTGATGTGTATATACGACTCGGAAATTTGTAGCCGGGCGGGAATCCAGATACAGTAGACGGAAATGTTGATAGCGGTGATGAAAGCTGCGACGCCATATTTGACTCGCCAGACGAAAGTCCGGTCGTGCAAAAGGATTGCACATCGGTTGACAATAATTTGCAGGAGGAACTGAACCTGAAGGGCCCATAAAGTAACTTGAGTGGAAGAGCGATGTTAGTTTAAGAACAGACCTGGATACCCAAGATGTGTGGGTTAATAGACGTACGGATACAAAAGTAGAAGGCGAAACTGCATGCGATGTTAGAAAGACACAACAGATGGATGTATTCTCGAGACACTTACCTAGGCTTAACGACGCCCAAAATGTACATGAAGCAAATAATGCCAAACCCAAGACAAACGGAAATCTCGCCCCATATCATCCAGATGTATGGGTTGCGCAGCAGAGCAAAACCGCGTCGACGATAGGCGCTGGCGGTCTGCTGGATGGCCGACCATGCCGTCAGCCAGCCGATGCCCAGGGTGAAGCCCCAGGCAAGAGACGCAATGATCAAGTCATTTGTTGTCACTTCCTCCAGCACAAAGTTGTCAGGGAGCAAGGTGAGCATGCTGGAATGGCCAGCGGCGTATCACGAACAATGAAAGGAATGAGGGCAAGTTGGCGCTGCGGACGGACATGGAAGCTGGCGCAAGAAACGAAAAAAGTAAAGAACAAGCAGTGTTATAATAGGTAAGAACCAGATCTCGAGGGGTCAGGGGTGATGAGAAGCCTGCTTTTTCGTCTCGCACGTATCATGTACACCGGTCGGACCCTCTTGGCCCGAATCTCGCGAAGGCGTGCTCCGCAGGTACTCTTTGGGGCTCAAGCCTCCTTCAAGCCCTCCTCAGGCCACTCCATGTGGCTGACTCGCGTGGTGCAAACACTATTTCTGCCCTACTGCGGTGGCTGCCGCCTTGTCCGTTGTCTGTGTGTGTGACATTATGTGTGTGTCACTCGAGTTTGCCCCTTGTCGCAGCAGAACGTGGAGACGAAATAGCGGGTCCCCACATCCCGGAGGCTCCATAAGGAAAGCCTGTGTATTGATACAGAGTAGTTGGCATGCACGCATGAGACTGCAAGACATGGCAAGCCCTAATTTGGTTACCCGACGTGCTAGCCAGTGAATGAATGGGATCTGCACAGCGCTCATCTCACAGCCAAGGGCGCTAGGGGTTCAGCTTACGAAGGTTGCCGGTGTATGTTTTGTTAGTTGGCCCCACAGGGCCAGGGCCCCTTGAGAGGTCTTCAGACAGTACGGAGTACGAAAGACGGATTGATGAGAGCTGCTGGCATAAGGACCTACAAAAGCTAGCCGGTCAGCCAATAAGAGCACGGCATACACCTTATGTAAGCAGCCAACCGTGCCTCTTAAAGGATTTACACTGTAAAATGAGCTATCAAGGGGCCCTGGCCTTGTGGGGCTAACTAACAAAACATATGCCGGCAACCTTCGTACTTAGAGCACCGCGTAGTTATGCTTGGGTACCTCTTTGTGCCCAAAGAGATCTTCATTCACTAACTCGAAGCATAAAGTTCACCGAGGAACGGGTTTCATCACGGGGGGCACCTAATCTGGCGGCGCCAAACTTGCGTAGCATGGAATTTGCCACTTGTCAGCTTCGTTTTGGTTTGAGCCTGGCTGAAGATGGCTTGTGTCTCTCCATGTGGTAGTGCACACGTTTCTATTCCTGAATCCTTCTGTCGCTTGGGCGTTTTTCAGACCCTTGAACATTTTGTCGACCCTTGGACCCTTGTTTTGTCGTCATGACGCAATTACCGATTGACGTAGAACTGGTGATGGATCTCCAGATCCTGGGTTGGGATGGTATGCCAGATCATTGTTGAATCCGATGAACGCATCAATGTGGGTCTCATGGTCCCTATCTGTCAGGGCAAACCTGGTTACGGGTAACAGACAGACCAGGCTGCAACCAAACCATACTGCAGACCAAGCGGCAGATCCATTGATCACCCGGACTCCAAATCTGTCGATCTGGCTCGGGGCCTACCGACACTGTACCATCCGGATTAGCATCCGCATCCCGAGAGCCTAGCACAGGGGGTTTGATACGAGGCTTGAGTCGCGTCCCAAAACCGCACGGCTTAGCTCATGTGTTCCTCTACACAGCAGCTTCTGCGCATGCATCCTTGGCATCTTCCACGGCGAGAGCCTTTCCGGGTAGAACTTGAGACCTTATTCATCGCAGAAGTTCGTCAGCAGAACCGCGGTGATTGTGAATGAGGCATTCTAGCCGTTTTGCGAGCCACCATTTCCAACACCCCCGTGTATTAGTCAAGTAGCGTCATGACCGGATCTGTGCCACCCTCGAGCCGACATCTTCCCTGCTTTCCGCTGCACAGAAAAACCTCCGATCTGTTGGATTATCGTTGACACTAGACAAGGGGAGTCATGTCCCCCACAACAGACACCGAGATAAGTTGCGTTGCAGCAAGAGGATCTCGACCGCGTTGATTTAACATGAGCATGTGGAACGCGTACCCATTTTGCACCACTAGCCTGAACATGGCGCGAACGCCCGAAATATGACATGACAGCACCGGTAGCTGGACCCAAAAAGCAGTTTAGGGTAGTCAGCGCCGGCACTGAGAGCCGAGCTGCGGACTTGCTGACCACCGTGCCATCTCTAGCCTGGTTGGTATACGACGCCGTGGCTGACAGTTGGTGGTTTTAACCACATCAAGCTGTCGATCCGACGCCTCATCACAGGCTCCCACTTGACAGATAGTCGCCAACCGCCCCTGACTCGGAGATGCTAGCCGAGAGAAGTAGCGAATGGCAATATCGATCCGACCATGACTCGGGTCTTGTGTACTGGTGGGCGCCTCTAATCCGGGGCCCCCGCGGTCGCTCCGCTCCCTGGGGGGTCACTGACTCGCAAAAGGTGCCCTTGATTCGCAAAATTCCGGTACCTCTGACCAGCGCCAATTTGTTAGGACTGCGAAGTCACTTTATTATAAGGATGACCGTGATGATTTTGACCGGGGGAATATCATGTATTTACAAAGAGTGATAAAAGTCAAGTTGACAACTCAATCTTCTTCCTCTTTTGGCACCGTAAATTCGCCCTGACTAACTTCAATACAGTCTTCAGTTATGATTTCCAAGCCGTCAGCTTCTAATGTCAGCAAGTTGCGCGGTTATCAGCGATAACGGAGATTCTGACATCGGAGAGACATCTATTTCGCCGTTGTTAACCTCTCAATTTAAGAAGAAGAAGAAGCGTACGTCGAAGGTATGGGATCGTACGCGCTTCGGAAGGAATCAGATTGTCAGTCGTGTTAGAAGCAGTAACCTGCAGTGGACTTGATGTGGACCTGCCGCCTTACTCTGCAGACATGAACCCTATTGAAGAAGTTTTTGCAGAGGTAAAGAACTTCGTTAAGAAACCCGGACCCGAGTTGATTGAGCTTTTTAAGAAGGATTTTATGGCTTTCCTTGCAACATGCGTTGAGATTGTGGGCAAACGAGACTGCAGTGCCGAGGGCCATTTTCGTCACGCTGGGATCACCATTGAGCAGCCTCTGGAGCAGATGTCATAGATTTAAAGTAAGGCAAAAGGCGGTACACTCTAAAGTACCTCTACTTCATTGGCCCAGCTCCTAATGTCTCCAACCCATGATCTTGCAATCCCAAGTTTAACACCTTGAGCAACATAGGAATCAGCATTCTGATCTGCGTAGACGTGTCTTAGATCAAGGCATGCGTCCATCGTGATCCGACAAGCCTCCCGGAAGCCCGCTTTCCAGGTTGGGTCATTAATTTGTGCACAGTGCCACTGACAATACGCTCCGGGAGCCTTGTCCCTCGGCTTTGGAATACGAAGATCGTCCGATCGCTTTGTTTGCGCGACATCCTAAGTCTCTGAACTTGAGCCCAAGTATCCTTACATCAAGGCTTGGTTATATGGCCCAGGTAAAACATTAATGATCTTGATTGGACGCTCGCCTCCGGAGTCAGAGGTTTTTCGTTTTCGCTTGCGCTCTGCACTCTCCCGCTCCTTGGCATAGATGGTGGCACATCCTGATGTGTGTCTAGCTGATTGCCTTCCTCAGCGTATTGTACATATTCAATTTAATTCATCACTGGCAGTTTTTCCTAACACCCTCTGGAGCTTCTTTATAATTGCAACATGAATATTAACCCGGCCCCTGCAGCAGCTATGATGGACACAGCCAACTTCCCAGCGCCACCGGTAGCGGAGTCGGTGGACGACGACGCACCACTCGTGGAAGTAGATTTAGAAACTCCAGTCGTGGCTGGCTTTGTAGCCTCGACCTGAATGTCTGAGACTATGGCCGTGGCCGAGGCCACGTACGAAGTGGATGTGAAAGAGCATTGCGACATGATCTTATCGACATCTATTACTTGACTGTTAGCTATCTACATGTAGCCATACTCGAGCGTGCTATTTTAGGAGTCCATACCTTCTGTCGACTGGCTATTTTGGGACATGCAGCTCGCGCAGAGCGCCATCACGACAGCAACGTCGAAGCTGGTATTCGTACAAATACAGTTTGCCTCGATAGCCTCTTCATCAGACTCGTCGCTTTCGCGGAGGCGCAATTTCCTTCTTTTGTCATTATCGTTGTCGGCCTCGTTGGGGTCGATATCGCATGTATTGGTAAGATCGACAATAGGCTGGCAGATAGTCGTGCATGCCGATGGTACATCGTCTGCACGGAGCTCTTCTGCCAAGACAGCAGGAATGACTGCAGCCAGGCCAGCGAGAAAAAATGTGGGATGCATTGGGAAAAAATGGGGTAGAGTGTTGATAAGACTCGGACTGTTGATTGATCTGAGTTGATTGTGATATCGAGGGTACCAACTAGAGAGAAACTACATCCTTTTATACTCAACCTAACATGTATGAAAGTTAACAGCCTTTGGGACATGCCACCGTTCGAAAATCCCAACTAGCCAATAGTAACCGGCCTAAATCATATTACTGTTGACAATGGCCCCGGCCTTGTTGGCAATGTTTGAGCTATTTCAAGTCTTGAAACGATACAACATCTAAAAATACCCAAGTCAACTGTAATCACACAGAGGATAGATAGTAGGAGGTACTAATTGTCGTCCAGGCATGAGCCAGCCACTACACCATTCTGTTCCGTCATCCCCTGACGTTTGAGATAGTGTATCATGAGCCTCCTCGCTGAAAGAATGCTAGAGCGTCGGTGCCCCTGATCTTTTTTTCTATTTCTTTTTAGCTGCGCTAGCACAAGCCTTTCACTACATTGACTAATTCTAAAACGTTCGCTTGAGCTAGTCAAGTGCCGAAACGATGGCGCTCAGACTACCCAGCAGCTTAGTCAAGCTAACAAAGGGATAGTACTCGTCGCACCGTCGTTTGACCCCGCGAAACATCCAGGACATCAAACAACTAATCCTAACCGAGCTAGCATTGTCGCCAACAGAGCGGCTAATCGCTCAGAACATCTCGAATACGGTGCTCTACTACATAGTCGCAGTAGGGGAAAGGTTAGAACTTCTTAATGAGGCAACAATCGAAGAACTATAATCTCGGAACTGGTCAGGAGGCAACAAAAACAGCCAAGGGTCCTGGTAGAAGCTTCAGGCTATTGCAACATGAGGCTATCGCAGCATTGACTAGCCTTATCCATGCTAGAGTGAACTTCAAACCCGTAAGGCCATTCCGCTGTGCCAGCTCTCAACGCCTCAAACACCCATGCTAGATTCGACTAACCACTTTCAGTGGTTGTACTCTAATTTTTCTGCGTCCAAAGTTGCAGTGCGGCTGAGGGTGTTACAGTAGACGAACTCGCAAGGCTTGAGTTACTGGAAGCACCTCCCGGATACAAGTCATTCGACGCTGGGGTAACAAGTTGCTAGAGGAGGCAGGAACTATGGTATGCTAAGCTAAGGATGATCTAGATCGATACAAGGCCGTTCGATGAATGTGCTTGGATCCTGCCAGAATGACGCAGCGCCACGCGGCCCACACCGCGCCACGATATCCTCACTTCTTCACTGCTGTTGAGTAATAGTAAGCTTGAGAATCGGTTCCGTCCGGGTTGTTCTCGTTCTCAACTCGCTATTATCGGTAGCATATTCTTTTTTCCTCGTAGTATCTCCCTGGACTTGTAATGCCCCTCTCGTGCCGCTCAGTTATCCGTCCAGATCTATCGGACCCGCGGCCACAGAACCAGCACCCGGGTCTCTCATGCAATAGTCGAAATTTCCATCCGCATTGTTGCCCCAGTACTTGGGAAACTTGATTTCGGGACCAACGCCACCCAAAACGGTGTATGTGAGGAGAAATACAAGAATCTGCGTGCCACCATCGAGCGCAGCCGCCAAGACATAGTTGTACTTTATGAACCAGTCTGGCTTCCATCGACGGAGCCAGAATTGGCTTGCGAAGCCGATGGCAAAGTACGAAAGCATGGAGGACGAGATCCCAACGCTGAGAATTCCCGCGTAGGCGAGGATAATGGGCGTGTTAATCTTAGAGAAGCCGATTCTCGGATATGCCCGATGAAGTGTATGGAAGATGAGCGGCGGGAGGAAGCCGAGGAGAAGACCGATGGGTACGAGCCCATAGCGAGAGCCTGGGGAGAACATTTCCTTGGCTAGAGCTCCCCATGCGATTGCCTAAGGAATTAGTTTCAGTCTATTATAAGCAGCAGGGGTGGATGACGTACTTGGGAATTGAACTGCTGAATGTTTTGACCGGACCAGATATTAGTACCCTGGATGGACAAGAGAATGTCTCTCTGGTTGGTGGTGATTTCGACCATCATGATATAATTAACAACAGCGCCAACCAGAGTACCAACGACCTGGGCGCAGAACGTCGCTTTCGGCGGGAGCTTTGCGTACTGCCCAAACTTTAAGTCCTGCACCATACTGATGCCCTGAATGACCGAATTATACCCAAAGAGGGTAAAGTACATGTTTGCAAGCGGCTGGCCGGGATGGAGGTAACCCCCAATCATCTGCACGATCGGCTGCACGTTCCCCTGGTATCCCGTAAGTGCGACCTGCGCGCCGAAAAAGAGGATAAAGGTTCCAGCCACGCCGAGGCTGGTGAAGAACCCGTACCAGGGAAGAGTCGACTCTGCAGCGTATATGGCAACGACACCCATGATGACGGATAGAATGAGAATACAGGCGTACCACCAGCTAGGGCATTCAGGATATGCCAGCATTAGTTGGTAATGGGGATCTTTTTCCTCATCGATATCTCGGCTGCTGTTGTCTCGAGATTGCCAGAATCTCAGGTTCCATGACCGTGGCGAGAGCAGCTGCCGAAGGCTGTTAGGCGAGAGGAACGAGTACCCAGTCTTGAGATCATCCCAGTTCCAGAGCAAGAGATGGCTAACGGTTGCAGTGACAGCAAGGTTGGTCGTAAAGAGGAGCATGGCATAAGTCCCCGCAAAGAAGGGAATGCCCTCGGTTTCCAGTGCAGACGGCAGCAGAACATTCTCGTCGTTGAGGATTTCCGTCTGGTTATACACGACGTAGTTGGAACTCGTCGAGTTTTGAGAGAACAGAAGCTGGGAGAGGAATGGAAAGTCTCGAGCTTGCCATACATTCCCGTAGTAGACGCCGAGGAACAGGAAGATGCAGATGATATACCCAGCCAGGCTGTTTGTCAAGGTCGCGAGCGGCGTCCACAATGGCTTGCTGGAGATAAACTGCCAATCCAACCCTAGCGACAGCACTCCAAGTCCTTCGTTGCCGTTAGATCCGCCAAAGATGTTGGTGAAGACCATGCTATCCTGCTTCGCCAAGCAAAAGATGCTGACACCGGTCAGAATCGGCATGACGTACTCGGGTAGGACCTCCCAGACGAAGGCGGCAATGAGGATCCACCAAAAGAAGCGGAGGCGGTTCCTTGTCTCCCTGCGGTCGCGATGGAGTGTCTCCAGCAAGGTGTTCATCGGCAGGAGGCTGGGCCATACCATCTTGGTGGGATACACTAAGACTCGGCGCAGTAGTCCCGCAAAACCATACCCGACACACTGCGAGGAGACAACGAGCAGGATGGAGATGAGGACGTTTGGCGCTCTGTCGTAGAACAGCCTCTGGACGGCAATGACCTCGACGGCTAGGGCAGTCTGGGCCCCCGACGAGGCGATTACAACCATGGCTGCGTGTTCCTTCATATTGAACGGGTGAGGATTGAACCACCGCCCGATGAAACCTGTTTTCGGAATAACCCACTCCAGGAAGGTGCCGAAAATGTAGCTCAAGAGGGCGAGGAAGATGTTGGACACGTCCAGTGTGACGGGGCGAAAGAAGTAGATCGTCTCCATAATGGCACCAAAGATGCCCAGGCCAATACCTACGAAAATGAATATCAGTAACGCCGCCGACGATTTGGGAGTGGACTCACCGATGAACCACATCCGGAAGGTCCATGGATTGAGCGAAGGGTCGTCGTCGGCATGGATCACCTTTGTCACCAAGTCTTTCTCGTCTTCGATCCTGTCTGGCCCGTTGGACCACATGGACCCATCGTCCGAGAGGCTTTCGGCCTCAATAGAAGCCTGGACTTTCTCAGAGGAGTCGTGAGAAATGCCTAGTCGAGTCAAGGTGGTTCGAAAGAAGCCGGGTTTGGCTGGAGGCATCCGGAGAGAGGCCATCTGCTCGACTTGGACTGCGTTTTGGGGGAAATTTTATAAAATAAACAGCGCCGGCGCTGAAGTGAAGAGATACGGGAAGAAAAGGACAAATTAGATTGACTGCTTGCAGCGAGTCAGGGTATTAGTTGTTCAACAACCGCATCAGTAACATATATATCCGGGGTCCTGCGTCTTAAAGGAGGCCCAAGCAGACTGCTCCAGGTCATCATTCTCTCTATAATGACAAACCCAATGTGAGAGTTATAGCGATATCTATTAATAGAAGGTGTACGTCTTCAGTCTGAATCTGCTGCACGCAAACAGAGAAAGCCGTCCCCGAAGTGCATCAGGTTTGTTTCCACACAAATACCCCGCGATAGATATGGTTAACGGCAACTCAACTGTTGAAACGGCCCGGCGTTTTACCAAAAGCAACGCAACCCCCCCTAGTTCCCCAGCCGCCGCTAGCCAACCCCACCAGTCCTGTCTCATCTAACACGTCATCCGCGACGGTCAAAGACTCGCGCACTGCTCGAAGAAACATTTGGACGGGTTCCCAGTTTGACATTCGACATACTTCACCTCAAACCGCCTATTTAGCCATCTTCATTCATCGTTATCCTGATACCCATCCCCATCCGCTACCATGGCGGACGCTGATGTGATTGTTTACAACGTTGCCATATTCTTAGCGGCCCTGTTCATCCTCGAGGTTGGGGCCGATAAATTCATCGATCACACGGCCGTAGTTGCGCGTCGTACTGGGCTTCCTGAGACCGTCGTTGGGCTCCTCACAGCCGGCGGGGAGTGGGAAGAGGTAAGCGTTCAGCGTACTTTATTGCGAACTGCCGCTAATGCAACGTAGCTGGCAGTTGTTATCGCGTCCCTGGCGCGGGGCCGCTCTTCCCTAGCCATGGGTAACGTGATTGGCGCCGCCATCTCCAATATCTTGGGCGCCTTCTCGCTCGGCCTGCTATCCTTTGAGACCGGGAGGGCGGCCCAATTTGACAGGAGCGCGCGGATATACTCGCTGGTGCTACTCGTTCTGACGACCTTCGTCATACCAATTCTCTATTTTCCCACGCATGTCATCTGGGAGGTGTGCGGTCCTGTTCTCATCGCCACGTTTGGAATCTATCTTCTGCTCGTAGGCCTGGCCATTGGCCAAGGGATCCTTACGGCACCGGAAGATTCCGACAGTGATAGCGACAGCGACAGCGACGCAGAGAGTGAAACTGACGTTGAAAATGATCGCAACAGCAGTTCTGATGCAAGAATTTCCGCGAGCAGAGCGGAGGCTACAGAGACAGATCCGCTCATCAACTCTCGCGTGCCAAAGGTGAGAGCTGCTAGGCCAGACCACCACCCAGAAGCCACACCTCAACCTGCTCCGTCGCGGCGCCGCAGACGCCACACTCTCGGGTACCATGGCCTCTACCTACTATTCGGATTCATCGCCATCTGTCTCGCCGGCTACATCCTCTCCCAAGCAGCGGCAAATATCACGGACCAGGTTGGCATCTCGGACGTTCTATTCGGCGTTGTCATCCTCGCCATCGCCACCACGCTGCCTGAGAAGTTCATCGCTGTCATGAGCGGCTACCGCGGCCACCATGGCATTCTCGTCGCGAATTGCGTCGGCAGCAACATCTTCCTTCTGTCGCTGTGTGTTGGCATTGTCATGGTTGACACTACGGGTGCCCTGGATGGAGGCAACGTGACGATACCAGAACTGGTGACTCTTTGGGGGTCGACGCTAGGTTTGACCCTGACAGTCTGGTTTGGAGCTAGGTTTTGCCGCTGGATTGGCGTGGCTATGTTGGCTGGCTATGTTGTTTTCATTGTGCTTGAGGTCACAGTTATCCACCGTGTGGCGAATTAGATGAGGTGTTGCTTTCGCATGAGGACGCGGCCGTGATTTCAACATCTCCCGTTCAAGACGCTGCGCTCCTTTCAGGGGGCTCAAGCTCTGTGATTTTGAAGCGCTGACAGGATTAGAATGAAGGGTTTGCATGGTTGTGGTCCCCTTCAACCTTGACACGACAGGGGTCTATCCAATGGAACAGGCGTGGTAACAGTACATAGACGAGAACTACCCAATGATACAACATGGGCCTGCGGAACATGATACCAGAGGCTATTGGCCTTGGTAAATACCGTACAAATACGGAGGGCCCATTCAAAAGTCTTGTCCAACGCTAAATGCGCCACATCCCTCAATCCTTGTCGGTTACATGTGATACAAGGTGCAGAATCCAGCCACAGTAAGTTAGCTGCTACACCACCTACAGCTTTAGGGGCTGTAGGGGGACCACCATATCGCATAGTGAGTGTAAGGTGCTATAAAATTAGCAGCCTTTAGTGGACAAGATCCCAGAGGAAGTACTTGATGTACTTGGCCCAGCCACAGCCCTGAGATTACCCATTTTGAACTAGCGCCAGGACAAGACTTTTGAAAGGGCCCTCCGTACCGCTACATATTTTCAACTTAGAAAACGAAACATAATTGGTACTTCCAGTATAAGGACCTTTTTTTTCCGCACTCTCCCTCACAGCCCTTAGTGCCTCCGCTCACCTCGTTGAGCAATTGATAGACCGCTCATGCACCAGTACACAGTCTATTTCAACGTTCGCACTGTCTTTCAGCCACACTTGGTCAGAAGTGGACTAGCTGGCAATTTTTCACAACTGGAAAAGCGGAACCCAGTTTCGGTTTTCACTGTATCGTTGGACGTGATATTACCGATTTTTCCTCTTTGCACATGCCACTATTCTCGGGGCATCAACCGGCTGTTCAGCGGGCGATGGTCGCCGCCACATGGCTTCCGTCTCGCCGTGTAATTCGCCATGGGGAGCGTCCACGATCTGGACCACAGTCCCCTGCAGGGGTTCCCTTGCCAAGTCCCCAAGTCTAGACCTATCGGCAGGATTCAACCCCCTGCAACCCATTCGTCATATGTATCGGATGACGTACAAAAGTACCGGCTTACCCTTGGACAACCAACTGTGGATCGGCATCCGGAGTTCGCCTTGGCAATCGTAGAAAATCCAGTATGAGCACCGGTCGGGCTGGGGGCCATAGACCGACGGGTAGTACAGACTACCTAGCGATGTGATCAGAGTGTTAATTGATGGACAAACCAACGATGGTTCAGAGTGACATTCTGGCCAAAGTCCTGATTACGTACTGTCAACATTAGCTCTCGTCCATATTTAGGGCACAGTTCTCCCCATTTGAGCCATCTGACGCCCTGTGATTCTTTCTCTCAGCATTGCTCCCGCAGTATTACCGGTACTGTCGAGGCCATATCTGACCTGACCAGCCCTACGTACTGTACGACGCACGTCAGGTCCTGCGGGGAAGAGGGAAAACGTAACTCAAAACGATGAGATGTCGTGGTCTACCTCTGCTGACAATAAGATGCTGATGATTGGCTGAAACAAGTGTGGCTGAAAGGGTCCAGAACTTGAGCCCATCGTTCGATCGTGCGATTCGGAATCTGAACAACCATGAAGCTAACTGGCGGCAAAATGCTGCATGATGAATACTACGTCGAACAGAGCAGCATCCCGTCCTGGACCGCCCAACTTATTGCATCAGATGGAGACTGGTCCTACGTAGTATTCCTCGTGACTCGGCCATGGCCGTTGTAATCAGCCCATACATTCATCAAGGGGTGCTGCCACTAAGTTGCTGCCGGACAGTGTTATCCCCGGCATCCAGAAATACTTCAACGCAAAGGTTATATCAAGTCCCTGAAGAATCATGGTTCTCGCCCATCAGGCCATCTCACACGTAATCGATTCTCCAGACAGCGCAAAAATCACTATTGAGGTCACACCGACCTTATCTCCCGCACGAAAATGGACGCTACGATCTGTCCTTTTGACCTGGTCCTGTCCTGTCGCACAAGCGAAAATGTAGGTGCCATGAATCCTCTGTCACTGAATGTGCAAATCAGCCTACCCAATCACATCCCCCCCCCCCCCCCCCGGCCCAAAAGCATCCTGCTCCACATTCCCCCAAAAGCCGACATCCCTGTGGCGCTCTTGCATAAGTTTCCGTGACACATCATGAGGTATCCAGATCGCTGGAACAAACCGTGGGGCATTGTCATCTTTCAACTTGAAGTACATGCTCATCGTTTGTTAGGCTGTGGCGTCAGAAATCAGTCACTTTCCACCTGCGTGGGATCAATCCATCCCCAGATCCGACTATTACTCCAATAAGGCACCATTTTACGAAAACTACTATGGGAAGGACCCCCCGGGCCTTTTTTTCGATGACCCTGCACAGTCGCCTTTCGAGAGCACAGCCGTTTCCTCTCCAGAATCTGACTGCATCTCATCACCCATTCTGGATGTAGAGATGGCACTGAATTTCTGTATGTCACACCAAAATTACTTGGAACTCGCAGTCGTGACTAAACCCAATGGATGTAGGGGATACGTCAATGGATATTATGGAGCCCATTCCTTGGGACCTCAGTCTAGATCAACCAACATATGGTGGTCCTCCCACGTCAGACCTGTCCCAAGATGTTCAAACTGTTTCCGATTATACCCGCACAACAGCCTACCGACAACAATCAGACGCATTTTCTCTAGGGACAGTAGCGAGCAATCCCTGGGCAGAGCCTGGCCCAGACGAAGCGCAAGAAGAGGACCATACCTCGAGCTCACGACAAAAGCGAACCGCCCGATCTCGACGACATAAAAGAGATAACAGAAAGTCTTCAGAAACATCCCTTGCTGGCAGTGCCAGAACTGGTGGTGGCGCTCCCTCGGTATCGGACGCTGCCAGTCCCAGCCCCACGTCGCAGGACAGCTGCGCCAGCATTGGGTCCGAATCCACTCCGATGGCTTCTACAGCATCAACAGCTTCTAGCCGTCAAGCAAAGCTCAGAAGCGCGTCTCGTACTTCGAAGAACAGCCATTCCCGGCCAAACGATACCCCCAAGGAACGCCGAACGCGCGCCTCCCACAACCTCGTCGAGAAGCAGTATCGAAATCGTCTCAATGCCCAATTCGAATCCCTTCTCAGCGTCCTACCAGAACAACTTCGCGTGGGGAACAATGGAAATGGCGATACTGACGAATCGGAGGGGAATGACGCGGGCCGCCGTGTGAGCAAGGGTGAAGTTCTGGAAATGGCTCGCAAGCATATACAATTACTGGAGCAAGAGCGCGCTGAGTTGGAACGCGGGAACGTCGAGCTTCGTGGAAACCTCCGACGGCTAAAGGGATCTGCCTCTGATGGTACAGTGTCCTCGTCGAGCCAGGAAACTCCGCTCGATTTTCAAAGCCGATGCGGATGGCGAGAAACAAGCCGACGACCAAGACACGAGTTGAAAACGAAGGATCGCCAAGAAACAGAGAATGACTGCGCAGGAACATGATGGAAGATTCCAAACCATCCGTTGGCAGCTCTGGAAGGGAAAACCCGTTGGCACTGGATGACCGTTTTCCATGGTACCTCAGGCATAGAGTCCAGGCCATCCTTCTTACGCCATCCTTCTTAGGTCTTCCTCGACTTTTTGGGTTCTGGCAAAGGTAGCACTGGCGGCAATGCGCTTGTTTCCCTTAGTGTTGTAAACCTCCACCGCGGTCACTCCAGGGGGGTCTAGCTAATTAAAATGCGTTAAATCAAAGGTACATAATATCCTACATAATTTATATGGTGATAGTAAGTCCCAACAATCCGGATTGTTATAAATTGCTACCTCATGTCGCATTAACGAATTGATCATGCAAATGAGTGCCGTGTCGTTGGTGTTGTCTTCGGCGCTGACGAAGCCAACTGAACCGAAGAAGGCGTGTAACGTGACACAATCTTGAAATTACAAGCAAAACACCGCCACGGTGCCGGCATAGTGCATCAAACAAAGATTGCGTACCTGATTGGCAGCGCTGCTGATGCCGAGAAAACCCCCTCCAAACCCGGAAATCAAGCAAAGGAATCACGCCACCATTACGCAAAAGTGGGCTGATCCCAGACCCGTGACATTTGAGGCGCCAGCATTATTTCTTCTAAATTCTATTACCAGCATACCGAGGTTCATTCATTAGGGAGTACTCCCCGTCGGCTTATGGTCCCGGCAGCCTGACCGGTAGCGAGATCGGGCCAGCGTTCATCCCATTGGATTTCTCATGAAGAAAAGCCACTTGGGGAGAAAAAAAATCCACTCATGATGCACGCACCCAAACCAATTTGTCGGGGACGATCGACAAGGTAAACTCCGGATGCCGATCCACAGTTGTTTGTCCAAGGGTCTAAGGGGGTACTTTTGTACGTCATACGATACATATGACGAATGGGTTGCAGGGGGTTGAATCCTGCCGATAGGTCTAGACCCGGGGATTTGGCAAGGGAAACCCTGTAGGGACTAAGCTACAGGCTTTGTACCTTCTATGTAAGCATTTACCTGCAATTCGGCGACCTTATGATTCCCGGAGAGCTTACGGAGTAATGTGCAAGGGCTTTGAAGGGGGCAGGTCAGGTGTGCGGGGCTTGGGGCCAAATCGCGGATGCTCTCCACGGCGAATTACAGAGCGAGATTGAAGCCATGTGGCATCGACCATCACACTCTGCTATCGACATTTGCAAGAGAAAAGTCTACGGATCGAAATACGTGTATGTAGAAAGTCGAGGTATCTGATCTTCTCTCCTCTTGTTTTACCCACAGCTCCGGGCGTCCTCTACTTGATTTGAACTTCGTACTGAGCCATGGCTGCGGGAATGATAGCTCGTGCTCACCTGTATTTTTACACGTCATAAAGAATTACCTCACTTCCATTGCAATTGACGGCAACTCCCGTCTTTAAGGGTGCCCCGTGATACGATTCCCCCACGATGCAACGGTTTCAACGGAAGTGCCCGTCTTCCATCATGGTTTCTGGATCTTCTTGACGTCGCGCCACCACGCGATAGTGTGAGTTACCTCGGGGCTGTGATAGTTAAAAAGAACTAGGTGAGCTGGTGCAGGGTCTCGACCTGTGCAAGCATTGGGGGAGAACGAATGGTATGTGCGTGTATGTATACTTACTGCATTATTATCTGGGTGTGGAACGACCGATGCCCTGGTGTGCGCCCCGTCTACCATGGCTTGCTCCTTGCGTATGTACACCGAGAGAAGAGGTTGAGAATGGAAAACTTTCGATGTTTTAGCGTACCTCCACAGTTACACCTACACCATCGCTCAAACATCACCATGCATAGCGCATCGCACCACCAGCTCGCCCAGACTCATTCTAAGATCCGAAAATTCAAATCCTTTACGGCTAATATTGCTATAATTGAGCGCTTGGCACCATTGATTCTGCAGCTGTCTCATTCCCACCATCGGCCACGTCGCGCACCGCTCGGTGACACTATTCCAGCATTTTCACACCCTTCCTGCTTTAGCGCTTATCCACCTCTCCTTGTCCTTGACTCGAAAATGATGTACACTCCTCCATTGAATCCATCGCCATGCCCCTCGTCATCTGAGACAGTCCATTTGGATTCACGATGGCCTTTTGCAAACGAAACCCCGACAGTCTGGGAACCAATCCGTCAAGAATCTCCCGCAGGCGCTAAGGGAATCTCGGACCCATGAATCATCTGTGACACCGCCCCCTTCGGATATCGTGGCAGATCTGAGAGCATCCTGTGATGCCCCTCACAAACCCGATGATGCAGTCCTTACCGAATCCGAAGACGAAACAGAGGACTGGCGACAAAGCAAACAGAAGGTAATTCGCAATATGTCTGGCGAGTTGGTCCGGCCCATACTACGCCCGCCGTCTCGTCGGCGCATTGCAAGCATGCCAACCAGTCCCACCGCCACAAAGTCGGTTAACTTCCACAGCCACTTGGAAGAGACTCTCAATTTTTTTCAACTTGATTGTCCCCTTTCTATCAGCACTGGGTCGCGACCCGGTCGACTCGATAAGAGCAACAGGGAACATCCCATGTCCCGACAAGGTGCAGCGGGTCAGTGGGAGATGGTTACGCCCAACTTCCCACGACAGAGCGGATCGCGCGAGTCCCAATTTGTGTATATCAAGAAGTTGAGGTTATTGGACGACCACAATTCCATGCAAGGTTTGGTGGCTGTCCGGAATGTGGCATTTCAAAAGTCAGTTACCTGTCGCTTCACGTTTGACAACTGGAAGACGACCTCGGATGTCGCCGCAGCATACAGCGATGGAAACGCTTCAGGAGAAGCACCTTCGGGCTACGACTTTTTCGTCTTCACGATTGAGCTCACCGACATTGTCAACCTCGAATCCAAAATTGCCCACTTGTGCGTGCGCTACACTGTCAATGGCCAAGAGTATTGGGACAACAACTCTGGCCACAACTTTCAGGTCTGTTTCTTCAAGAAGACTTTGCCACGGGATGACAATGTCCTGGCTCAGTGTGTTCCATTGCAGTCACGTAATGGAGTCCCCAATAATGCCACGGTGGTGAAGCCCACGTATAGTCCCTTTCGAGGGTTGGACCTCGCAAAATGTTACAGCATCAGCGCATCACTTAATGCAACGGTCCGAGCTGCCAAACCCAAAGCTTCTAGAAACGACAACTCGGGGTCTATGAACACTACGGTTGGCAATCTCAAGTTATCTTCTCGTTCATTTTCGCAAAAGTCGACAAAGTCTGACATCAGTGCAGGCTGCTCCGAGTCAAAGTTCACCATCTCAATGCGCAGTGGCTCCGACAGATACTGCTCCCAGCGTATGCTGACAGCACACACCCTCCTTGGCGACATCGACATGTACGACAACTTAAACACAATACCCTTTCGTCCGTATGGGTTATGTTGAATGATGGATCGATGGTTTCACTTTTGCCACTGGCTGTATTTCTAATTTGTGTTCTGCTGCTACTGGCCGTATTCGATGAATAATAAATGAAGAAGATAGATCTTGGGTCGGATGGATTCGATATAATTAACAGAACAGAGGAAGTGTATGAGATTCGCGATGTGGCATGCGCTTGCAGCGAAATGGCGGGGATTTGGGGTGAACGAAAATGACCTGGTTTCCCACACACTTCACTCAAAATTCGTTCTTGAGTTTTGTAAATAAAACGAGCGATAAAAGATTATGAAGGGTCTAGGGATTAGATTGGAAGGAACATATTTGAGGTCTTTATCCAATGTGTCAAATTCCATTCTCATCTCCACGATGAATTCGTCTTCATCAATACGCTTGAGAGATGCGACCGCCTTGCAATACCCTGAGACCTCGACGCAATTCCTTGGGTTGGGTGCATCTTCGGCTATGCTCCACCTGAGACGTTTTCATCTTCCGGGTGGGGTAGAGCGACCCATAGAGGCACTCCAGCGCACGACATCGGGCCCTGCAAAATGCGGGCGGAGTAAACTGCGTAGAAGAGTGTTGTCGCTTTCGACACTCCTCCTCGCTCTCCTTTAGTCGTCATGATTCCAGACTCCTCAACCCGAAGCACGAGATCCTGACCCTCCGCCAACACCGCCAGGAGGACCCCGCGTTCCTCCTCCCCAACCCAAACCGCCGCCTTCTCCTCCGCACACGATCCGTGATTGCGAGATCTGCGTGATTGGGGGCGAAGAGAGGAGTGGAGGGGAATGTGATGTGATGTGATGAGTGACGGGACCGCACCCAGCCAGGTCAGGCCCACGCTGCACCCACGGGGTGTGTACTCCAGTGGAGATGATTGGCGCTTGAACGGCGCCGCGGCGGGTTTGGACCGTTGGATAGCCTGAATTATCGGGCGTGTTACATGTAACTGGCCTGGGGAGGATGGCGGTTGAAGCGGGTTTCCCGGGGCAAGGGCCAAGGGGAGTTGTTTCCGGAAGATTTGTCGACGGAGTTACGAGTGAGGAGAGTGGTGTTTGAGTCTGGTAGTGCGAGCAGCTCGTGATAAGCTCGTGATTCGGCGAGGCAGCTGTCTAGCGGCGATGATGACAGGACTGACGGGCAAGATGGATGCAGGGGAGACGGCAAGGCACATGGTTGAGCTGGTACCCGTTGGCATTGTGGGGCAAGCCTACGGTCGCACATTACCACATGGGTGACATAACCCTTTTGGGAAGCCTCAACCATGTGGAAATACTTAGTAATTTTGTGCCCCCCTTGCAAGACTACACGCACTATCCGGAAGGTATCTCTTCATTTAGATGGCATCCCCACCAGGGAATATGTCGTGATAATTCCTGGTGACGCGTCACAATTCTTCCACTCACACATCCATACCAGCGTCAATACCCAGCGCATCGCCACCCCATAGCTGTTATGGGCTATCCCCATCCATTCCCTAAGTAAGCTCGGGTCTATCCATCATGAGATTGTGCGACTGACCTTGTCTTGTACGTAGATATGCCCGATCATGTCCTATCGCAGACATGTCCCGATGTTCCGAAGACCGTGGCCCCTAAATCGTACCAACGGAGCCACGATTTCATCCGCGATAGCTACCCAGGGTCGAATCTGTGTCCATATTGCGGGAGACGTTGGCCCACGAGTATCTCCATCCTCGACAGCTCGCCAGTCCCGTTTCGAGACGTTGAGACAGCTTCCACCTCCTCCGCTATACAGTCTATCGACCTAACAGCCTCTGATCGTTCCACGCCCTCACAGACGATCTTCACCGGCTCTGGAGACGGCCCTGGCCGTATCCTCGCAGCATCGCGGCCTCCGCCGTGTATCGAGATGCCAAACTTACCCAGAGTCGGATCGCGAGGGGCATGAGGGCGAGCTCGTCGAAACTCAGTGAGGCTGTGGCTAAACAGAGCCAAAACAAGAGCAGACGAAAGATCTCGATGCGCCTCACCGTCTTCCTTGCGAGGCCTGACCCATGGGAAACACTAGACGAAGACGAGGAGCCCCAGTGGTCTTTGGCTAGAGAGCTGCTGAAGGTCGCTTTGCGCCCCTTCGTCGACGAGGAACCATCTTTACCTGTCCACTTCTGGTTCGACAGCATCTTCTTCCCTCAGTTCAAGGACAAGCCTGCCCTCTCTTCTGTTCTTCAATTCGACAAGAGACTCGTTCAGAACGCCCATATTAAAGAGGGTATCACGGAGCTGAGCGACCTCGACTGGGAGAGACAGACAGTTGCAGAGCTTTTCAGCGAGGACTGCCCTTTTCGTTTCAGTAAAACAGAGGGCAGATATCTCCTTTTCCTTGTTTTCTATGAGCCATTGCCTCCTCGACCACAAGTCCCGGCCCCTCGTCATATCAAGACACCGAGGTCAGCCGTAAAGCCGTTCAAAAAGGAGAAGGGAATCAAGAAGAGTTAGTCAAGGCCGAGGTGAAGGTACAGCCAGCCTTGTTAATCGGGAGCGAGTTCAACTCGCCCTCCTTGAGCCTCTCTCTGAGCCCAGCTCTACCTCCTTTGAGAGCTAGCGCAGAAGACCAGATCGAGGTTATTACTAGCGACGTGGACGAGACCCACGCGGGTCAGAAACGAGCTCGAGACTCTATAAGCTCAGCACTCTCGGTAGAGGCAGAGGATAAGGAGCTCTCGGCTGGCCCTGCCTTCACTGCCCATGGTCCCGCTGCTGGAACCCGAGGAGTTGATACGAGGAGGCCAAGTAGTCGGCATCCTCGTAAACAGACGAGGAAATAGTAGTTACTCTAGCTCAAGGTGACCCAGGTCCCCCATCAGCTCGTCCACACTATTGATAATATCGCCAGGTAGCTCAGTTCCAGAGAGGCCATTGTTAATAGGCTCAAGGTAGTTCTGCTCGAGGAGCTGAAGCTAAAGCATTGTCAGCTAGCTTTTGAGTGCGATGGAGTACTTTTTTACGTACGAATCTCTCTTGCCCTCCAACTGGACTCTCTGGGATGCTCAGCACCGGACTTGCCCCGCAGTCGAGATGAACCTGAATCTTGTCTCTAAGCCGTAAGTAGATTGCGAGGTGTGGTCGCTTATGATCAAGCTCCCCATCTAGCTGACCATCGAACTGAAGATCCCGGAGCTGTTGATCACACCAGTCCGTTGTTATTGGGTCAAGAAGATCGTCTATATCGATAGAATCGACAGCAGCCATCATCTGGGTAAGCCCATCTCGAGCCGCAGGCCCTAGATGGACTGCCCAGTTCTCCACTTCGCTTGTATTATACAGATCCATCGGGATCCCGGCGACGAGATGCTCCCTATTCTTCTGTGGTCGGATGCGATGGCCGTTCCACATCTCCGTGAAGTCCGCAATCTCTTGACGGATCATGGGTCCATAGAGAGCATACACCGCGATCTGGTGAGCAAGACGGTTTGGTTGGAAGAGGCCGCTATCAATCAGCTCGTGTGAGAACGCGATCCAGCGCTGACTGACACCTTTGAGTAGCTTTTCCCACCAAGACTCGATCCGTTGGTTCGATGTGCTTGGGCCCCAGATATGACAAGAGCTCAGTCTCGCTCCCTGCCTGTGGACTCGTTGGTTGTTATCCTCGGTGGTATACTGAAACTCTGTCTGATCAAGGTCGGCGAGAATCGCCTGGGCTCCGGCCCAAAGAGGAGTCTCGATACCATGATCCGAGCGGGTGAAAAGGGGGCGGACCCCTGAGTACGACACGGTCCGTAGAAACTGTTTGAGTGAACTCAGCGCAGTCATGTTCCCCCTGCCGACATATATCCAGATGATGGCTCTCGAGTACGTGTCGATACAGGCGTAGATAGAGAAGCCGAAGTTCTTGACCTTCTCGTACCCATCGAGAGACCACATGAAGTTAGGCCCAGGAACCTGGAAGTGTTGAAATGAGCATGTTATGTTTTTTGAAGAAGAAGAAAACTAGCGCTAACCAGCGGAAGCTATTGACAAGAAGACATCCACATCCCAGCCACCAATGGATCGGAATAGCCATTAATCCGTTAAACGACGGATCTCAATAGGAAGTTCTTCCGGTGCTTCCAATCAGCAAGGCGTCTTTGTTCGACCCGCTTCTTCCACTCTGGGTTCGTTTGATACTCGCGATATAAGGTATTCTGGCCGACAAGGACGCCGGCACGGATGCGGACGTAGTGGTATAGATACCCCCTGCCAAATCCTCTGATGCTTGAAGACTGACGGTCGTCTTGGAAGAGGAACTCTCTTGCTTTTTGAATAGCCTCCTGTCGTTCAGCCAGATCTCGGAAGCGCCGCTTCATGCCATGCTTCAGACGATACTCCTGTACAGTCCGCTCGGAGATCTCGATGCCGCGTCGCTTGAGATCACGGACGATGGAAGTGTCGCTATATCCGTATCGGTAGAAGTAGCCTTTGATCAGCTCGACGAAGGTGTTGGTATCAATCTTTGAGTGAAGGGGGGAGTACTCCTGGGCACCCCATTCCGCTAACCTCCTTTTCAGGGTTCTGACGTCGAGTACATGCCCATCGTCGCGGAGATGGGCACATATAGTGTCAATGGATAGTCCTTCTCGCCGCTGCTCGAGGATCCAGTCCTTGACGCGCTCCAAGTCCTTACGGGGCCTCGGCATTGTGCGAGACGCAGACCAGGGGTTCGAGATCGTGGTAGAGGTCGGAGTTCATACCTCCTTCCAAGGCTTCCAGCTGCAATATCCCGCCCCCTCTGAACCGGCATTATCGGAGCTTCGGCGCCGATGGAATGGCATCAACACCGATGGAATGGCATCAGCCAGCGCTCCTAATAGTGCAGACCGTTTGGACTATTAGTCCAGACTGCAATCCAAGATCAATAATTAATCCACGACGGGCGTCCGTGGATTGACGACTAGGATGATGCGTCCCTTGAAACGAGCCTTGTTGATGTGGATCGCACCAGTAAATTGATCATAAATATCCAAAACAACATGGTTGGCACAGCAACAATCACGGGTACCCTGGTTTTGTAACACCATGCCAACAACCTAGCGTACTTAGCGTCCACGCCGGGCGTCCGTATTCCCTGCCCTGATCTGCAGTCTGGACTAATAGTCTAAACGGTCTGCACTATTAGGAGCCCTGGCATCAGCGCCGCTTGGTATGGCATCAGCTCTGCTACATTGAAAACAGTGCGCTATCATATCAATACTGTAGCCCCATATAAAAACGCCGAAAGCCTATGTGCGAAATAGATCCAGTCATTTTCGTACATGGTTTTGTCACCCATGTGGTAATGTGCGACCGTAGACAGGAAAGCCACATGGAACATCTAGGTCTGGGGTTCTGTCCCCACTTTAATTAATCATTGAAACTTACGGTTTCCTGGAACCCGCTTTCTGTCTCCAGGCCGACTTTGATTCGGATAATTAATCCTGGCCTAGGACTCAGATTCATTGAATCGGTAATTAATCGCCCCGGTTAATTACATCACTGCCTTGGAGACAGAAAGCGGGTTCCAGGAAACTGTGTTCATATCTGGCACCTCTCTGCTGTAATACCGGTATGTAATACTGGAATGGTATTTATCAGACCACAGGAAACATCATTTCCCCCAGTCACTCCCAGTTCAGCATGCCGTAGCATGCCCAAATACCCATCCCCCGAATGCCATCCCCCAAATGACCATCCCATAGATGCCCATCCTCCAAATACCCATCCTCAAATTTGCACATCCGCGAAATGACCGAGACGCCAAGATGGGCCTATCTAGGTATCTCGACCGTTGGTACCACGACTCTCGACCACAAGGGGCGGACGATCAACAAGGAGCAATCGCCAAGGCTACAACAGCGTCACTAACAACACCAAAGGCCCACGAAGATAGCGAGTTCAAGCAGTGGGTGAAGAGTATGACGGTCAGAGCGACAGTTACAGGCAGCGAGCTCGAGCGTTATTTGCGGTTGAGCCACAGGAGAATGATGATCCTGTCGACTGGTGGATAGCTCACCAGGGCTCTTTCCCCGTGCTCAGCCGGCTAGTTCTTGATATTTTTGCTAGACCAGCGATGGCAACTGACTGTGAGAGGTGTTTCAGCCTTGCAAGGTTGTCTTTAACATAGCAGAGGCTATCAATGAGCGCGGCGGAGGTAGCTCGTAGGACTAGACAAGTGCTAGCCCGTCAATCTTCAGATGAGTGAGAATCAGCCATATTTTTGTTCTCTCCCGTACTATAAT
This sequence comes from Ilyonectria destructans, assembly GCA_020740775.1. Lineage (NCBI taxonomy): Eukaryota > Fungi > Ascomycota > Sordariomycetes > Hypocreales > Nectriaceae > Ilyonectria > Ilyonectria destructans. Next base: position 50,657 of record JAHEWK010000036.1, read on the forward strand.
AGAGAAGAAAAATACTCAACAAAATGCACTATTACCTAAGGCTTTCGCCAGTCAACATCGTTGCCCATGCCGCGTATACAGCCCCTGGTGTACCAGGAGCTGCACCCATGTCTTCACTACCACATCATCAATCTGATGTTGGAAAAGTCATCTCACGGGGCCGCCGCAACCTGAGCAGTGAACCTCTGCCAAGAATGTAGACCAAGCTCCTTCCTTCCCCGAGTTTTTAATCTCTACCACGACCGTTCCCTTATCCAACTTCAGCGTCGCCTCGAACGGACTCGGTAGCGTCCTGTAAGGATTAGGTTCCCGCGCTACCGTTTCGGTCTGCTTGTCCTCACGCCCGGGCTCTAGTAACTGTGCCAATGATCGGGATACGGTGGCTTCTAAGATATCCATACCCTTTGGCATCATGGCAAGTGCCTCCTGGCCATCCGTCTCCGCATCGGAGCAAGTGAGATCGCCCTTGCAATTACTTCCGTCGACTCGCGTCCATTTCCCAGGGAGGGTGCCCTCACTGTCCTGTAGTGTATTTTGAAGCCGTTCAAGAGTGTCCCGTATGAGGCACCATTCATGAAACCACATGCCGCATATTGAGCAGCCGATTGTGCGTCGATGTGGGTTAGCAGGGAGCTCGCATCTACAAATTGGCTGGGCAGACTATGTGGATTAGTGGTAAGCTGATATAGTTTGCTTAGAGAGACACACCGTGAGTCGTTTCTGATGACAGTCAAATCTCTGTCGCCAAAAGAAATCAGAATTGAACTCGTCATCTGAGGATTCCATCCATTGCTTCACGGATGCAGGCCCCTCGACGCACAGTACATCAATGACATCCACTAGATTGTGTTACTAACTCATGTTGGAGCATTTATTTTGCATCACTCACTGTGGTTGGATGCTATAAGCTCATTGCGACCGTGGTATGGCTGGCGTCCTCGGATGGATTTCTTGCCGTTGAACGTACCTGGCGGCAGTTCATCTGGCCAGTACATCCAGTAAACCCGAGCAAACACCTTATTCTCATCAGCTGCTCTAATTTCTAGGATGTAGGCGATCCAGAAGTGACTCGATTCGCCGGTCGTCTGTTCCGAGTCTCGTGCATTATTCGCTTTCTTGAGAGTTGTTTCGTTGGCCACTAGAACGAAGTCTCCGCGCTCGAATTTCCTGTCCTTAACTACAACAACTTGTTAGTGCCTTGATAAAGGGAGTGGTCTGCGTGGTCGTACGGATAAAGCTATTGTATCGGCTCATTTTGTCCCATTGTTGGCGGGGTTCAACCGTGTAGTAGTCGATCAACTCGTCTTGCGCTAGAGTTCCCGAAAGTGAAAAAGGGCTTTGCTGAGCCTTCGCCTTCAGTGTCCCAGCAGGAGAGCGCTTGCGCTTGCGCTGGCGGTGACCATTTTTCTCTTGGGATGGCGATCCCACCAAGCCATTGGCGACGTGCCACTTTCCCTGGATACCGGCCGCCATGACGCCAGCTGGAGTTGGACAATGATCCAAACACGCAAGAAAGTTGGGGGCAAAGTCTGCTTGAGAAGGTGGTCCGTGCCCGATATGACGTCCAATCAGCAGAAAGGACCCCTCAGGCAAGCTGAACTCCAGTGCCAGTATTGAAAGGGCCCAGGGACGTTCTAGAATTGTGAAGCACGGCTTGGAATTTTGTAATGGCGAGAATAGCATGGATTCCACGTCGCGACTCGCCACGCGACACACGGGCGCGCAATAGTCTGGCCCCACCTACTCAAGCATAAACGCAAGAAACGCGCCCCGTTTCCACTTCTAGACCAATCATATCCATTACACTCACTGTAGTAGAGTTGATTTTTCTGCCCCGCTTCGCAGGGGGTAGAGTTGGTTTAAACGACCGGGGTAGAGTTGATTTTTTTTGTCAGCCAATCATAGCTATGGCACGTATTATGTAAGGAACGCGACACAGAGAAAGGTTTCAAGTAAGGAACGGGGATTTACCTACACAGGGTATGATGGACCATGACAAAGTGAAACATATTCTGTATTATAGAGCCATTCATCTATTTCGAAAGATATCGGATTCTGATATGCAGGAAGTATGGCTTCGCTTGTGTACCTAATGACGAAAACCAGAAGCAGTAGAAGTAACTACAGCTTCTCTAGGTTATTCCACTAGTATATTTAGGACTAGGGACGTACAGTGTGGTTATATTATTTATTTTTGGGTATTTTTTGTTATATATTTGGGAAATAGATCTGGGCAACTTAACGGCAACCTTAACAGCACAGCTTGTATATGACAGTATTTGAATCAGTATAATGCCATAGAACTGTTAGATTGGATCATGTACAGAGCATCTGATCGGGTGGTCACGTGGTGACCACCCAGGGTCCGGCCGAGGGCTCGCCTAGCCTTTGCCGGGCCCTGCCTGAATAGGAAGGCGGTCAGGAAGCCTACAACCCCTGACCAACGCAGAGATAGCCGAGTCAAAGACACAGACAATACACGAGTGATTTCGGGCTAAGTCAACTGTTGAAAGGACCAGGTATATATACTACATTCACACTACCATCAGAGTGGGTACCCATTACTTTTGCAGATTGTATCTCAACATCAACTAAGTGCCACGCTAGCTTTCCGACAAGAACACGATATTGGCAACTACCCAAGGTCCTCGAAGCCCAGTATATCAGCTTGAAAAGCAGGCCAGTACTCGACCTGCACCCACTCAACCAACTTCTGCAGCGATATAGTCAACTGGTAGAGACCGAGCATTGTGCCCGTACTCCCCAAGGGGAGAGGCTCAAACGTGCGTGCTTTTCCGATACCATTCCGGTCAGTAGCCACAAAGTGCCAGTCTGTGACGGTCAAGGTTCCCAACGTAGTAAACCGTAACCAGATGGGTTTATGTTGGCAGTTGTGGCGGGGCGTAACGTACTGAGCGTAGGGTGGCGAATCACGTCTGATAATATCAAGAAGTATTCTTGAGTAATCAAGTTGTATTGAAAGCTGAGGTAGCGAGAGTGTCTGTCTAAGGGATGTTGTGTGGTCTTTTATAGGCAGGGTCTGGGGAGCATCTCACGATGCCCATCGTGAGATAGTGTTACATTCTCACTTGCCCGGAGTGAGATAGTGTTACATTCTCACTTGCCCGGAGTGAGAAAGTGGGTCCCGCTCACTCGCGGCGAGTGAGCGGAATACGTTGATCCGTGCCGTGTGGCGACATGCATTCGGTCGCGGCATGGGCTGTGACACAGTCGTGCTTGATCGCAATGATGCCCGGTCAGAAGGGGATCCTAGAAACTTGGGAGACAGGCTGACGCTCTCTGCCGTGGAAGAAGAATCCATAGGCTTGAATCCAGCTCCGCCGGCCTTTGCGATTCTTGTTGGCAATATACTCCTCTGGTATATACCTCTTGCAGCCGATCTGGACCGTTAGGAGGTCAGCAAGAGTCGTTCTCCCATATTCAGCCTTAATGGACGCAGCGTCAAGCTACTGTTTCAGCGATTTGCGCTGACTGCTAATCCCCAGGAGCGTTTCTAGCGACTGCTGTTATGCTGCCATAGCAGATCATTGGCGGATCGCGGATCGTAGATGCTACTCACAAAGGGACTACTTGGGTTCTGAGTCAGGTGCGACGCGTCTCAACCACGCAGGCGAACAAATAATAAATCCGCGCTACCCCTGCCGCGTTCCTGGATTATCATTGGTGCAATCAATTGGGAAAGGCGAGACTAATTTATTGTAACGGTCTCAAGGTAGTGTATTGCAACTAGCTAGGCCACTCTACAGAGTATACCAAACTTAAGGAAAGAAGAAGAAGAGAAAGAGAGTAGAGGAGGTCCATCCATAAATATACTCGTCATGGTGGCTTAAAGGTAAAAGTGGGCCACGAAAGGCCGAGGGTTCCCGAGGCCACCTACGGGCACAGCCCGTTACATTTATTACCCTACACCTTTGGCTGACGAGCTCTGAATGGCCTCGGCACTCCTAGGCTGCCGCACAGGAAAACCCATAAATTACAGTATTTTAAGTAAATCAAGTTTGGGGCATCATAGACTTACTTGCTTGAAATATATTGGGCGGTTACTTGACTTGACTTACTTGATATACTTGACTTGATACTTGAATTGAGGTCAGCGCTGCATCGAGGGCAGGGCTCCTAATAGTGCAGACCGTTTAGACTATTAGTCCAGACTGCAGATCAGGGCAGGGAATACGGACGCCCGGCGTGGACGCTAAGTACGCTAGGTTGTTGGCATGGTGTTACAAAACCAGGGTACCCGTGATTGTTGCTGTGCCAACCATGTTGTTTTGGATATTTATGATCAATTTACTGGTGCGATCCACATCAACAAGGCTCGTTTCAAGGGACGCATCATCCTAGTCGTCAATCCACGGACGCCCGTCGTGGATTAATTATTGATCTTGGATTGCAGTCTGGACTAATAGTCCAAACGGTCTGCACTATTAGGAGCGCTGATCGAGGGGTGAAGAAATTCCGGACCATGGGTTTGAACGGCAATCCCAACTCTGCAGAGAACACAGCAACATCTATCGGGCTCATATCCTGTTGGGGAACAATCATGTATTGGAAGAACTACCAACCCGAGTCGTTGGAGGTCAGGCCCGGCCAGTAGACTTCAAGGCTTCTGCCCAGACCCCCGATTAATTGCGCAACGACTTCTCTCTATTGTCCCGTTTCCCGGTCAATCCTCCATATCCATTTGATCAGACCGACTAGCGACGTTAGCCCAATTTGCGAGACCAAGGAGGTGGTTTGCAACCGCCACTCGCCCGTTTTTGTCTCCGATATCAAACCAGTCGGTCGAGTTGACACGTAGAAAGGAATTTGGGTCGCTGTTGGTCTCCGCTGGCGAAAGGTCCTCAAAACTCTGAGCAAATTGTTCAGTGATCTCCATATGGAAAAATTTGATGTATTTTCCAGCAGCGAGGATAGTTACAAAGCTATTCGCATGGTTAATGAAGGGCGGCAAACGTAGAGGCAGGTGCCTTACTTAGAGCCGGAGATGGGTCTGGATCTGTCATCGAGGCTCAGCGCCAGAGCTTCACCCACTATCTGAGCTAGGACATGGTCGGAGACAGTGGGGCTGCCGTCCAGAATAGTTCCCAAGTCGCGCTTCGCTTCAATGGCGGCCACATGATAATGATTTCCGTTGGTCCGGAAAAGCCGGAGGCCGCCATCATCAACGGCTTCTATTAGCAGGGTACTGCGCGGCGTTAAGCCACGGTAGGTGAGCCTGTCGTCGCGGATTTCGAGATCGGATGCTGACTCTAGCGACTGACCATAGTTGAGTACGCATCTGGCGAAGCATTTAATCAGGTGTAGGCTGAGGTCCTCAAGAGGCGGGGTTGGATGTTTCTCTGCGTAGCCAATGCTTTCCCCCGAGAGTGACGATGGAGCATCCATAGACGGACTACTGCTAAAGTCATAGTCCTTAGGTGGGACGTAGTTCCCGTATCGGTCAGGCTTATTACTCTGCCGACTTGGCCTTTGAGCTGAGCTGGCATCGACAGGTGCTAGAAAGGGACGGAGTGCAGCCCAGACGTAACCAAGGCTGTCGGGGGAAGCCTCGCGAACAAGTTGTCCTTCCGACATTTTAAAGAGTTCCCCTTCCCTAGGCCCAGAAATCAGGCCGCGGATGCAAGGGCGTGACTGCATCTCGCTATTCGTTAGGAGATAGGGGACCAGGAGAGGGAGCTTCGATTTTGGGGCTTTGCACAGCACCCGACATGCGAATAATCCATCGCGACCCCATAGACTGACAGCACTTGAGTTCTCTCCTCCTTGAAACTCCTCGAAGCTTAGCGCGTTCACGGCCTGTCTCGCAAAGTCGCTTCGCGCCCGGACGTGATCGTAGTACGCCATGCCCGAGGACATACACTTTTGACACAGACCCACAGGCAAAGCTGGCGTGGTTGTGCGTACTGGTACAAGCGGGGAAATTTAGTTCACGAAGTGGAGGCACTTTACCCCGCGTCCTACACGTCAGCACGTGATACGAAGGTGACCCATTTCGTGGATTTCGCGCTGTGTTCCTACATCCTTTGACGCGTTTTGTTATCGCCATGCCGCATACTACTCGCGAGGCAAGCCGGCTTCAGAAACACCTTGTCCAGGTTCCAGCGCGCTGGACAGATGACCAGACCAAGTTTCTTCGGTTCTCATTCCCGTCATGTCCGACAATTATGCCTACAGCAACCGCTGCATGTGGCCACGAAGACGGCCTCTCCGAAGTTCGATGGCAGCTGGCCAAGCAGCGCTTCTCTTTTCGGCACTCAGCAATTGCGGAACTCCTTACCAGCCCTACATGTCCTTTCAAATCAAGGTATGCTGACCATCGTGGATACATGGATCTTGCTAACACTGCTCTATCTACGATGTAGTAACAACCTCATCTTCCAATTTGGTCGACGTGAACAACCCCTTAATTGTGTCGTCCTCTCACCACGCAATGCACATCAGCGAAAAGTCCGCATTTCCGCCTTTGTCGATGAAGGATGCATACGTAGGACACGGCTGCTGAATGCCAAGTCACCTCGTCAGCGACAAGCATTAAGGCTCGATCAGTATCACCCATATATTACTGCCCTTCTCATTGCTGTAGCCCAAGCACAAGATGATAGAGAAGAGTCTGGTTATGTCACTGTCAGTTGCCCTATTCCATTATTGCTTTATGTTCTTTACTCAGAGTCTAGCAGGCTTCCGTTCTGTTCACCCGAAATAGCTCAACGAAAGACGTCCGCGACGTCTACCTCTACACAGCGAAGATTCCGCTCTCCTTACTCAACTTCCTCGAACGGCCTAAGTCCATCCTTCCTACATATGATCCCATTTCAGTCTCATGTGTTTCGATACCCGTTGAGCCACTCGAATCGCTTCGCGAACGTATCGTCACGGCAATGTCCAGCGAGGCGCCGGGTCACATGGAGCATCAGCGGATGGCAGTACATTGTTAGGTGTCTGTTTTGGTACGAATCGGGGTGCTCTGGTCTTAATTCTCGATATAAGACCACTTTCGCTGCTAGCCATCGGGACCATCCATGGCCTCTTTCAACAGACCTCAAACGCCGCAGTCGATAGCGTCGGCATACCCATCGTATGAGGTAAGTGCGTGGCTCATCTTCTCCGGCGAGGATTTGCCCTCCGCTGACACTATAGAAGTGGGGTTGGTGTTATGTCGCGAAAATCGGACAGAGGTTCTGCTGAATCCCACCTATTGGGCCAGCGTTCTTGAAAGGAGCTGGTGGGCGCCGCCATCTCGCTGTAGGGCATGTCATCCCCTGGGTCCCTTTTTTTTTTACTGCTATCATAATCCTGTGGAGGCAATTGACCTAGTTTTTTCTTTCTTCTGCTAACTTTCATCTTGTGACTGCTAGGACACTGTGACCTCGCTCCCAACTACTCGTGCAGCTCAACGTTCATTTTCCTCTCCCTCGGTCTCTGGGTGATTCTGGAATGGAAGGCTGGTGGTGATGGGTGGTGGATGGGAGAAGATCATGAGGGTAGGTGGGTAATATTGGACAGTGTCTGGGTTGGCATCTGAAATGCTAACGTCATATCCATTACCAGTGCTCTTTGGTGGCGGACTGTCGCTGGGTCGCGCGATTGGCCGGAGTCCTGGAGCAAAATGCGGATCTTCATCCTAATCCAAAGGACGATGAATCATCCACGATGTTGCCATGACGTCATGGAAATGCGCGGAACGCGCTACGGATGGAGAATGCCAAAGCGATGATTCTCGTCGATCTTCATGCCGTTCATCCTCCTGCTTGGGTCAACGTAGGAACAAACGTGAAACGGCGAGATACGCCGTATTACTTAAAAAAAAAAAAAAAGGTTGCCCATCCGCTGCCAATGAAGGCCGTCACCATGGCAGTCGACGCCACGGTCCCCTCTATGACCGAGATCCTCGACTTTTTACCTGTCCCGACCCTCGTTGTCTCACCGTCGTATCGCATACAGAGAGTCTCGGCCGGCTTGCTGGAGGCGTGGGGTCGCAGACGTGACGAACTTGTCGATAAAGACCTCTTCATCGCCCTCTACCAGGGCTCGCCGACCGAAAGATTCGATCACATCCCCCTCGTCCACGCCATCGAGACTGCCGTTGCTGCTCGAGCCCTCCGTCTGTGCCATGCCGCCTATATCGCGGATGGTGTCTCTTGGACTGCACGCATTATACCCGTCCACAGGGATGGCCAACTACTGTGCCTGTTCTTGGAATGGGACAAAGCCGAACTCTACGTCACAGTTGCCGATGGCGGAATGACTCAGAGCTGGCTACCTATCGACGATGCCTTCCGCATCCTCGTTCAAGCTGTCAAAGACTACGCCATCTTCCTTCTCGATACTCGAGGAAACGTGGTGACCTGGAATACCGGAGCAGAGCTAAACAAGGGCTACAAGAAGGAAGAAATCGTCGGCAAGCACTTCTCCATCTTCTACGGTGAGGAAGATATCCGGTCCAGGAAGCCCGAGATGGAGCTCGAAATCTGCTTGCGCGAGGGCAGGGTAGAAGATGAGGGCTGGCGCTACCGTAAAGATGGCAGCCGATTCTGGGCCAACGTCATCATCACAGCCGTCTATAAGAATGACATCCACGTCGGCTTCGGCAAGGTCACTCGCAACCTTAGTGAGCGAAAAGAGGCGGAAATGCGGCTGATTACCGCCTACGAGGAGAGCACCAGGTTGAAGAATGATTTCTTGGCTAACATTAGCCACGAAATCCGTACGCCGATGCACGGCATGCTCTCCGCCTGCTCGCTCCTCACTGACAGCCGCCTGACCGAGGACCAGCAGGAGACAGCCAACATAATCGAGGAGTCGGGTCGTGTCCTGCTGCAGGTTATCAACGATATCCTCGACTACTCCAAGCTTGCGGCAGGCAGTTTTTCCATCAACAACGACACAGTTGATGTCGCTACTGTCATGACTTCAGTCATGAGCAGTGTGCAAATCACTGTACAACCGGGAGTGTCACTGAGCTTGGTCCTGGCACCAGACCTGCCGAAGTTAGCAGAAGGAGATCCTCTCAGGTACCGCCAAATCGCTGAGAACATTGTCGGCAATGCCGGAAAGTTTACCGAAAAGGGGTCCGTTTCGGTGGTCGTGTCGTTGCTCGCGCAGGACGCGGCCACATACACGATCCTGACCGAAGTTACCGACACTGGACGTGGCGTGTCCGGGGATGCCGCCCAAAACCTCTTCAAGCCGTTCACGCAGCTTGATACCACGTATCAGAAGCGTCGCCAAGGGACTGGCCTTGGACTATCCATAGCCAAGACGCTCGCTGAGCTGATGGGTGGTGACATTGGATATAAACCTAACACAGAGAGGCGGGGCAGCATCTTCTGGTTTTCAGTCAAGCTCAACAAGCTCAAACGCCTTCAGCAGATGCACGCCGTCAACACGCAGCCAGAGCGCGGCAGCGGACTGTCGCGGCAGCGGATCCCACAAGATTCTGACGCCGCGGCGCAGCTGACACGGTTGGTGGAGTTGGCGCCGACGGCGCGGATCCTCGCGGCCGAGGATAACATCATCAACCAGAAGGTCCTGGTCGGGATGCTGCATGCGTTCGGATTCCAGCACATCACAGTCGTCTCGAACGGCGCCGAGGCAGTCTCGACACTATCCGCCGCACCCGGCGCGTTTGACCTGATACTCATGGACATCAGCATGCCCGTCATGAACGGTTACGAGGCGACGGTCCGGATAAGGAACAGCGGCGTTCGCCTGCCCATCATCGCCATGACCGCGTACGCACTCAAGGGAGACATGGAGCGTTGTTTGGAGAAAGGCGTGGATGACTATATTGCCAAGCCAGTGAATAGGCAACTGCTAATGAAGAAGATGCTGAAGTGGCTGCTAAAACCGGGTGGTGTGGTGCTGGCCACCAGAAGTTCCCGTGAGAACATTGGTTGACGAATTACCCTAGCCACAGCATAGAAATTATGTCTGCTAAGGATTCAGAGATTTACTACTTGGGCGCCCGCCTTCAGCTGTGCCTGGAGACCCTGTAGAATCTGTCAGGCGTGGCTGACCATTGATATTCGTTAACCGTGGGGATGTGGCAGTGGTGGCAGTAGTGGCAGTGGTGGGGTCCAACCCCCTCCAAAACACCAAAATATGGCCCAACTCAGCCTTTCGGAAGGCTGGGAATAGCCTCAGTTCTGGGCAAAAGTTCGACCCTAGATACACCTAGATACATCAATTACATCAATGGTGGCCTGAAATTGAGTGTATTGACGTGTAAAATTGTTCCAGTGGAGTGAGTGTACGTGGATGTTCGTGTAGCATACACCTACATCAAGTGGATGTAACAGGGGCCCCATAGGCACACGCCTAGGCGCGCCTTCACTCGTGCATGCGTAGGCGTGCGGATTATGTCAGCCCTCAATTAGGCTCCAACACCACAACTGCAGTTCTTAGGCAACGTCCAAATCCTATGATCCAGAACGGCGATGAATTCTTAGTTATCTACCTGAATAGAAAGCCTGCTGCGCCTCACCATCTGCCGCGGCCGCCTCCCAGATCTCACGCATACCTCTTCTACTAGACAAAAGGTTGCTTTCCATCTCCCCAGCTATCTGAGCCTCGACCCGGTCATCTTCTGCCTTGCTCCAATCTAGGTAGGCTATCATCTCCTCTTTAGTCCAATCTCTAGACCCAGTTGGCGTCGTACAGCGCTTGCCCATCTGCTTCCAGTCAAGACACCACTGGTAGCTTGCTTTGTCATACCGCAGAGGTAGACCTAGCGCCCTCCGATACTGCTGGTTAGTTTTGACACTGCCACGAGGCTGCGCCTTGTACCAATCATCTCTAGCAGTAACATATCTCTGATAGATTACCTGCGGGTCATCATATCTCAGCGCCGGCGCTGCCCCTGCCTGCCCTGGTGATGATGCTGCCAGCACTTCCCTACCTGTGCCGCCGATGTCGACGATGATGCAGCTATCACTATCCCTGCCTGCCCCTACCTGCTCGGGTGATCCTGACGACGATGCTGCCAGTGCTGCCCCTGCCTGCACCGATGATGCTGATGATGATACCGCCGGCGCTGGTAGTGCATGCCCTGATAATGCTGACGATAATGCTGCTGGCATTGCCCCCACCTGCGCCGATGATGCTGACGATTGAAAAAGCTCCTCGTACCGCTGAGGGCATGTCTGTAACGGGCTGTGCCCGTAGGTGGCCTCGGGAACCCTCGGCCTTTCGTGGCCCACTTTTTACCTTTAAGCCACCATGACGAGTATATTTATGGATGGACCTCCTCTACTCTCTTTCTCTTCTTCTTCTTTCCTTAAGTTTGGTATACTCTGTAGAGTGGCCTAGCTAGTTGCAATACACTACCTTGAGACCGTTACAATGTCTTTGAAGTCATTCTATGACCTAATGCGTGGCATCTGCTGCATTTAGGTTGTGCCTTTGGCTGTGCTGCTGCCTCAACTGCCTCAAATGCACTTGGCTCTCTCTGAGTGCTTGATTGCTGTCTAGTTGAGCTGGCAGCTATCCGATCAGGTCGATGCCGAGGCTCTAGTAGCAACTGATGAACACCATAGCGGTTGAGGTGCCAATGCGTGTGACAATGCTCTAGGCGAAGGGCTTGGTCTTGTTCTTGTAGAGCCTTAAGAGTATGGGCGCAAGGGAGCCCTTGAGATCGAGTAAAAGAGCCGGTGCAGCTAGGCAGGTCTTTTGTAAGAGCCACTTCCGTTGTTCCTCAACCTTCCGTAAAGCCTCATGAGGTATCTAGCCACGTATAGCACTATATAGTGATCCAGAGAGCTCAATTGGTATCCGCATTTGCTGGCTGGCTTGGTTGGATCGTAGCTCGGCTAATTGATTAAGCAGCGCATGCTTCAAAGTTCTCCAAGCCTCGAAGAGATCTAGTGTAGATTTCTTGAGATGGCTCTTAAGTAGCCTATGGATACCCTCAACCCGTGAGGTAACTACATTACCAAAGTGAGGGTGCTGATCAACCCAGGCCTTGACAAGCTTTTCCTTGTACGGATCGAGCCAATTGGCCTTAATATACCCAACCTCTTTAAGGTATTGCGGTAGGTAGCGCTTTTCAAGCTCTTGTACGCGCTGATTAAAGGCCTCTTCATGCTCAGGAAGAGGAAAAGCGCCGGCTTTTGAAGAGAAATGCCCAAGACGAAGTCATCTACATCAGGAGGTATTTAAAGAGATCAGGGCACGCGTACAGCGTAGCGTAAGAGATGTGAAGGTTAAGGAGATCTTTAGCCATAAGAAGAAGCATTGGAGGCCCCTTTTACAGTTCAAAAATCAGGCTGACTGGTGGTGCAAGGCTGATCATCGTGTCTACCTTGACTCGGCTATGATGCTCAGTCAACGGTATGCCCTATGCGAGCTTTGGGAACAGAATAAGCTTCTTCCTGAGTGGCAGCCAGCCATGAAAATGCCCTCTTTTTATGATACTACAGTCATTGCAGAGGCTCTGAGATTCATCGTATTAGATGAGCAAGAAAGCTGTGTAAATAAAGCTCTGATGTTGAGCTACGAGGCTGACGGGCTAGAGATAACAGAGGAAGTTGATGGTGAGGATAACACCGAGGGATTCATCATGGTCAAGGGCGAAGACAGCGAGAGAGACCTATAATTATCATGCATTTCAATTCACCAGTTGAAACGCTATATAATCCCTTAATTGCGTGCGAAAAATGCGACTCTCTAGCTGTCAATTCAGGGGTCGCGATGCTCCTTTAGATGCGCGCGTAAAAGTTGACTTGCAAATGCACATAAGTATGCTTAAAATGAAGTGACATCTAATCCCCTAGTAAAATGGCTGCATGTAGAGGGTACCTTATTTTTGCAATTCAACGTGACTTTTGCTAGTCAAACAGACCCCCCGTCCAGGAGGTACGAGTGGCGGGGATGGGCGACTCGCAGCCCTTCCCTAGTAGGCACTTCGTGGTCTTCGTTCATGCCACTCGACCCCAGTCCTTGTTTTAACAAACTTGCATGAAGATTCCATCATGATGACATGCACAGAACAACGATGGAATCTAAGTCGTCACCAGGTGGGGTTCGTACATACCGTGATCGATTCGTCTTAGACATACTTCGGAGGCGAATGTGGCGAGGGTGATGTCAGTATGACGCACGTCTGTGCCGGAGGGAATATCCCATATCGCCAGAAGCATATCAAGTAAAGGATCTCTCTTGATATTGTCATGTCAACGTCTCCTTAAATTAGCCAGTCTCCAACAGTTTACCGCCATTTTATTTGCAATCATGCATAACCTTTTTTCTCGGCGACGCCAAAAGAGTCCTTACGGCAGTTATCCAGATTCTTCTGATGATGAGGCCTATTATAGCGAAGACAGACGCAAACCAAGAGCCAGGTCTCTAAGTCGCGAAAGTTTTTACTGTTGGAGTCCAGCCCGAGATCATCGCCCCAGGAAGTCTCATTCCGAGAGGAGGCACGCTCATTCCCTCGATCGTCCGCATCATTCCACTCGGCACCACCACCATCACCGCAGCCGCCCAGAGCCATCCCACCGAGCCCGTGATCACGATAGAAAGAGACGCGACGAAAGCGAGACATGGTCCCAACGGAAGCTAGAGCATGCGACCAACGCGGCCATCGACGCTGCTGCCGTGGAAGCATTCCGGCTAAGAAAAGAGCCTGGGGAGTGGACTGGAGCTAAGGGTGCGAGAGTCGCAACGGCAGCGGTGGGTGCGGCGGTTGTAGACGCGATGCTTGATGGGCATCCAGACCAACATAGCAAGCGAACTTTGGCTGAGTCAACTCTTGGGGGTCTTGTTGTTAATAGGCTGGTGAATGGGCCTCGACACGATCTGAGACATCGCTGATGTTGACGAGATCGAGGTATGAGGAGCATGGGGATTGGAAATTAAAGAATGATTCTTCAAACAATTCCAAATGAGTTGCAGCGTTGGCAAGTAAAAGTCTACGGTCCGTCCGCTTTTGTGTGTGAGTACTTATGTAATTAATGTACAAGTATGTAGTCTGCAGCTAAGAAGACGAGGCGGAATGTGTAGTCTATCACGACATGCTATTCAATTCAACCCGAGCCATTCGACTGTCTCCTCTACTAGGGGGGCCTTCAAGTCGGCCGTCCCGGCCATTCGTACCTCATGGACGGGGGGGTCCGCTGACCTGCAAAAACGACCTTGAGATGCAAAAAGAAGATACATCCGCACGCAGCCAATTTTCTATGTCTCTTGATGTACCTTCATTTCAAGCATGTTTTTGCCCATCTACAAGTGGGTTTTTGCATACAGGATTAAGGGGGCATCGCGACCCCTGAAATTACAGTCAAGAAGTCAGGTTTTTCGCATACGATTAAGGAAGTGTATAGTAATTCAGCTGGTCCATTGAAAGAAGGGAAATCAGAGATCCTCTTCATCATCTTCGCCCTTGACGACGATGAATTATTCGCAGTCACTTTCACCCTCAATTGCCTCTGTTATCTCTAGTCCATCTGTCTCCAAGTTCAACAATAGCGTCCGATTCGCACGCCTCTCTTTCTCTTCTAACACGATGAATCTGACGGCCTCTTCAATAACTTCAGCGCCATAATAAGAAGGCCACGGCATGGCTGACTCCCAGTCAGGGAGAAGCTTGTTCCGCTCGTGAAGCTCACGAGGTAGAAAATACCGTTGACTCAGCCATTCACCTGAATCAAGATGAAGGCGGCGATCAGTCTTTGACCACCAATCCGTGTGTTTCTTCCACTGTAGGAACGGCTTCCAATGCCTTTTCTGATGACTGTATATCTCTCTTATGTTCACAGCATTTTGCAGGGCGCGATGGCGCGCAACCGAGTGCCGGCCCTTTCGAGGGTCGATATGGAGCCGAGATCCGAGACAAGTATCGCATATCGCTTGAATGGAGTGAGCGCTTTAGCTCGAGTATTACCATGTCCGTTGTATGAAATGCATGGTACCGCTTCCGGCCCTCGCCATGGATACAACAATACCGTGTATCCACACATCCGAAGACCACGGACTGGATGGGCAATGAGAGACAAAGTCGAGGCAAAGGCAAAGACAACAAGCCACCTTTTGTTCCCCCACCCCGCGTCTCCCGTTGCTGGTTTTGGGAACTAACACGCGTTCACTACAACTCGAATGCATAGCGCGCTAACCAGGGCACATTTTATTTATTTTGTTTTTTTCCTGCGGTTATTAGTTCTCTCGAGGTTCCATGGAGCATGGCAAGCCACTATCTCGTCTGGTGACACACACTAGGCGCGTCGTGGCTTTCTCCTCACCTCCCTTCCCAATCTCTAATTCCCCATCAACTATCTAAACTGGAATAATAAGATGAACGTTGGCGACAACAACTGTGAAAAGCGAGGCAAAAAGCCCGCGGCAAGACACACGAAGTCTACTGTACGAAGGACAGCTTGTTGCAGTAGCGTCCGTCCAGGGCCTACGGCAGGGGGGCCCGTCTTGGTGGCACCATAATGCCGTCGCAGCTCTCATTGGCCGTCTTGCTGGCCATCTCCATTCATGTCTTGTCTCTTCTCCGTTTTCTCTTTGGCTCTCGGTTTCCCGCCGCGCTTGCCGTGCCAAGTTAATGAGGTAGGATAACTACCTGGGTACTCGGTTAGGAATCGAGATGCATTAACTTAATTTGGCTCCATCCATCGAGCAACCACTAAGATAAAACCATACGGGGATATTGGTTGTTAGGGCGGCAGTTGGGTAAGCTAGTCCACCTCTAGCTTGCCGCTTGCAAGGTTTCCCGCAACATTTAACAATGTGGCAGACGGTGGACCGCCAGCTCATCAAACTACTCTAGGCACAGCAAGTGAATGTGGATGAAAGCATGCGTCTGGGGAACGCCACAGCTTATGTTGTGTCCAGGAGCAGAATACATTTTGGGACCACGCTTAGCGTATCCTGGGAACCCTCCAAAACATCCGGATCTCGACAGTTCTAGTGCAGCATTTCAAGACAAGCCTCGAGAAGTACGAGTCCGATCATTTCTTCAACCCCCGCATCCTGAGGAGCTGGTATGCCTTTGATAAGTATTACCTGAAGACTGAGGATTCGCCATACTATGCGGCAGCTATGATTTTCCATTCCTCGCGCTGGATAGGATACCTAAAGCATAACTGGGACAAAAAGTGGGTGCGACCTGCTATTCAAGCTGTCGTCTCATGCTAGACGTGGGCGTTCGGATGTTTCATACATTTCCGGACCTAAGTCAAGGGTATTTAATCGTCGAGTCTCCATAATGGGTAGTGGCCTCTCCCTTACACCCAGTGTGTCCAACAACCAAGGGTAAGGATTTTATTTCGCCCGGGGGGCACACCCCAGAGGGCCTTTGCGCTAAGTTATTTTCGTTTCGTACAGTGCTTCCATAATCACCCAAAGCCCAACAATTTCACTTTTACTGACTGGTCCAATCTGGTGTATATGCCGTGACAGGCCTGCTTGAAGGCCAATTTCTCCAAGTGTTCAGCATCCTATCCTCAGCAGCTGAAGCACGGTCTGTCAAAATGAAGCTTTACGATGTTAGTAGGGTCTGATCTGAATAGTTAGTATGCCTGAGGCTTCTGTCCCATGTCAAGCCTCCCCGTTGCAATGGCAAATTTGATCGTCGCCCGTACTGCCTGCATGTCTGGCGCCCATTTGTCACCGTCAGACGCTGCCTTTCCTCCCAAGAAGAACGAGAGGTTCCCCATCTTTGTTTGTGAGCATTTCAGCATGCCTTCCCGTTGTATTGTCCACTTTGTGCATCTGAATAGAAAATGCGCAACTGTCTCGGATGCTTGACCACACTCGCACATATCCGATTCCACTGCACCGATGTTGTGCAGAAAGCTGTTCAGTCTTGCCATTTCCGTGCGGAGCTGGACCAGCACCTCTGCTTCTTTCCTCTTCAGCAGGTCATATAGAGTACGTGTATGCTTGCCAGGTAGTGCCGTGTCTATCGTCTTCGAGTATTTCCCGACTCTTCCCGGCGGTGTCGTTGATTGCCGCTGCTTGATTATGGCTAGTCTTATCCTCGTGGATCTTGCTTGATACGGTGGCATATTTGGTCTGCATTCACTTTCAGTGGCCTTCCGGGCTGCTGCTTTGGCTTTTGGTCCTAGTGCGAAGTCTTCGTCTCCTGCTGGAACCCACATCATCTGGAGAGAGTTGCCCTCGTCTTCAAGACGGTTGACATGCTTGTAGATTTGCCGAATGATCTGTTGACCGGACTGTTGTCGCGGCCGCCGTATGGCTTCTAGTGCGGAGCGGTTGCTCGTCATGACGGTGATATTCCGTCGACGCAGTCCGAATGGCATGCATCTCAGCGCCATCTCTATAGCTCCCAGCTCGGCTATGTAGGGGTTCAGCTCCTCCTTCGACCCGAGAGTGATGGAGTAGCTGGCCACTACCTCGTCGGTACTGTTGAGGGACGTATCTTGTACGACACCTCCCATGCCTACCATGCCCCCTCTCTGGGAGGAGCTGGTGGCAATGAGTATGCCTTCCACCCTATTTGCAGCTTCCCTTGCCCTCTCCCGGTTAGGGTCGCACGACATTAGTGTGCGGCCTCTCCATGGCGGTAGCGCGTACTCCTGAATGATCTCCATTCGTTCAGTGGTTGTCTCCCCTTGTGCCTGAGCAATCCTCTGCATCGGCGACACGAATCGGCGACACGCTTTCACTTTCAGTGTGGCCAACAGGTGTGTCCTGGGAAGGGTCCGGAGGTTGATCCAAAACCTTGTTGCTGCTTTCGCATGCCGTTCTTGCACCGGTTGAATGCTAGCTTCGGCCTCTGCCACCGCTGTTGCCACGGTCCGGAAAGCTCCCGTGATCGCCTGTGCTCCGACCATCTGTGCCTTGTCCAACCAAGCTGCTTCTCTAACGCCACATGAGTGCGCCCACACGCTGGACGCATAGTCCATGGTGGGAGCTACTGTTGCTACGAACAGTTGTCTCGCCGTCCGCGGTGACAGCATCTTCAGTCTTCTCAGGCACATAGCGGCCGAGAGCCCCTTTGTGGCAGCTCTGGCTATGTGTTCCTTGTACCGTAGTTTCGCGTCCATGACCACTCCCAGGATCTTGGCGCTCGTCTTGGGCTTGACTACTTTTCCTTTGATCATGAGCGGTGTGTCGCTGGTACGCGCGGCGTTTCGCGTGAAATGCACGATGGACGTTTTGTCTCCTTCGAACGTCGCACCGCTCCGTCTTTCCCAGCCCAGTGCTTCGTCTATAATTGATTGGATGCCGGTTCGGTTTTCCTCTGCTGTTGGTCCCACCACCCAGGCTGAGTAGTCATCCACAAATGCCATCGAACCACCTCTTGCGTTGATTCTTCTCTGCACCAAATCTGCATTGAAGAACAGGAACAACACCGGCGACAGCGGTGATCCTTGCGGGAGACCTGCCTGTGGCAACTCCCGTAGCTGTGACGTGTGCCCATTTACCACCATGGTGGCCGTTCGTCCAGAGCAGAAGGCGTCAATCCATCTCACCAGTCCACCAGGTATGCCTCTCGCCTTCAGCCTCTCCAGTAGTCGCTCTTTGAACACTCCGTTGTAAGCGCCTTTGACGTCGAAACTGATCAGACTGAGCACCCTGCCGGCCCTCCATGCCTTATAGATCTGCTCCTGCAGCAGTATCAGTGCTTGTTCGGCTGACCTTCGCTTCCTTGCCCCGAAGTGGTTTGCGGGCAGCAGTCCATAGCTCTCCACAACATAGGATATCCGCTCTGCAACGACTGCCTCGAGTATCTTGCCCAGTGTTGACAGCAGCGATATCGGTCTCCATGCCTTGGCCACTGTGTAGTCTCCCTTGTCTGCTTTCTTTAGCGGGATGATCTTCGCACTCCTCCACTGGTGGGGTACCACACCATCCCTGAGGGATGTGTCGAAGAGGTGCAAGACACGGTATCTAACCACTGGCCAAAGCTGATTCCACACCATTGCTGGCAGACCATCGTCTCCAGGCGCTTTCCAAGGTTTCACTGCTAGCACTTTTTCTTCAACTTCCTCCATGGTCAGGTCTGGCATGTGCACTTCTCTCCGTTGCGATCGCTCGCCTTCATCGTCAATCCTAGCCGGCAACGGCGGGAAGAACGTGCTGAGCAGCTCCTCTGCCTGCTCCACCCTATCTTCCGTGGTGGAGCCGTCTTGTCTCTTCAAAGGGGTTACCCTGTCGTCCATGATGTCCTTTCCAGGTTTCAAGTATTTGGCCGCCTTCCATATGTTGACATCTTCTGCCAGGAAATCGTCCCAGTGCAGTGTCTTCTGTTTCCGGATGGCATCATGGTACTCCTTGGATGCTTCCTTGGCCCGTCTTTCCAGGTCGGGCCTCACCTGACCTGCTCGCCGCTGTGCCCTGGCCTGATTCCGCCAGAACGTATACACCCGCCGAAGTCTTGTCAAATCCTTCCTCCACCAGCGCTTCGCGTACGGTACTGGTTGTGCTCGGGGCGTCAGCTCGTGGATCGCCTCGAGGACGATCCTCATTAACTGGTCTGTCTGTTCCTGCACGCCGACAGTCCAGGGAAGCTCTCGGAGATTGTCCTCCACCCTGGTTCTGATTGTTGTCCATGGTGCATTCTTGAACAACAGTCTTTCCGCGGCAATCCGATTAGGCCTCGCGAGATCGAACGTCGTTTGGATCGCCCGGTGGTCCGATCCGTGTTCTGTCGGGTGTATGGAGCACGTCACCATTTCGTCTGCCACTTCCGCCGTCGCCAGCACCAGGTCGATTGTGCTTTCCTTGTCGGGGCCTTGCCATGTCTTTGTGCCTCTCGGGAGAAGGCTGCAAAGACCGTGTTCGTTCATGAGGTCGATGATCGATTCGGCCTCGCTTTGCCTTGCCAATGGCACGTCGTCTCCTCCCCATAGCCGGTCGTGCTGGTTAAAATCTCCTGCCAGTAAGACGTCCACCACCATCCCTGTCCTGCTCCTGAGGTCGAGGATCACCTGGTGCAGGGTATGGCATGTGTGTCGAAGAGTCTGAGGCTTGCCCCCCGGCACGTACACTGACACGACCAACACTATTCGGTCCGGAAGTCGTATGGTTGCTGCTGTCAAGTCCGGGGACTGTATTGGTACTTGCTCGGCCTCCAAATCCCTATTCACCCACAACATGCTCCGGATTGGCCATCTGCCATCTCTCCAAATTGTGGGAACCATTTTGATCCATTTGGGGTGTCCCATGGGGACTGTGAGAAGTTTGCCGTCAATTTTCCGTGCCTGTGGTTCTTGGATCGCTATAACTGCAAAATCTTGGAGTCGCTTATCGTTCATTAGGCTTTCATGTACCATATCCTGTTTTCTCACATTCAGTTGGATTACCTGAAACATCCTACTCATGCCGGGTAGGATAGAGTTTCGGGCAGCTTCTGCTGAACGACTCGTGCGGTCCACCACAGGGCAAACACTTGGGTATCTGCGTCTGGCACTCGCTATGATGATGGCCTTCGGCGGCGCATCTCGCACATACCCGATTCTTGCTGCAGGAGAAGGCCTTATGGCCAAGCTCCTGGCAGGTGTAGCATTGTATCGGTCCGGTTCTCCGCTCGAACGCGTTGGTGTATGCCGATTCACCGGCTGCAAGGAAGTAGCGTTCCTGTAGGAGTCTCCTAGCATCGCTGTTTTTGGTAAGGTATGCCACCATGGATCCATACGCCTTTGCGCTGTCCTTTCGGCTCAACCAGGCGATCTTTGCAATTTGGATTTCGTTCTCTTGGCTCAAGGCTTCCATTGCTCCAGGGAGGACCTTGCCTTCCTGGTCAAGGACGGCGGTACGGTTCACATTGTCAACTTTGACGGGGTACAGTTGGTCTCGGAGCACCCTCGTGCCTGGGGCCTTCTTGGCCTCGATGATCATCTTGATCCTCTTCAATTCTTCCTCATTCCTACCGATGATCCTCGGGCGCTTGGTATTTCGTCCATCTCTGGTTACCGCAACACATCGCCAGCTAGGTTGGTCGCTGGATGCTCGCATTTCCTGTTCAATGGTCCTGCGAATGACTGCTGGTGCAGTATCTCCAATATGATCCTCGGGCACCCTAGATGTGTCTACTGTGCAGAACATCGGTTCCGGGGTTGCTGATCGGACCGTGGATGGGCTTTGAGTGGTGATACTAGCAGGCGTCATTCTAGCAGCATCTGCATATGTCTGACCAGGCGACCTTGCTGCATGAGCATTGTTTAAGGTGTCCAGTTGTAGCCGGATCTGCTCCAACTCGCTGCAAACCTGGGTAAGCTGCTCTCGGACTTGAGATAATTCTTGTGCCATCTGGGCCGTGGTCCTAGTGACTTCTTCAGCCATGCGGTCGCTAAGTTTTGTAAACTCGAGCTGAAACTCTGCCTTCATCGTTGCCATTCTCTTATTGAAGTCTTGTTCTAGGAGTAGTTCCAGACCCTGGATTGCCTCCGTCATGCTGCCAGCTGCCTTAGGCGTGGTCCTTTTCTTAGTTCTGGTGTGACTCAGAGCTTCCTCACTGCTCTCCTCCTCCTGCCATTCCATATCACCATTTTGCTGTTCGGATTCCAATGCCCTCGTCGTTCTGGTCCTTTTACGCAGGGGACGATGATATCCCCCGCCCGGAACATCCGGTTCGCCTTCCATGACGACAATGACGTCTGAAGCGGGGTTCGCAACACAAGACATCCGCCAAAGGCCTGAATCTCCGCCAAGCGGCTACCGGGTATTTCAAAAGTTATAAAGAAGATAAATAATGAGATTTCGAGAAGTGTCCTAGCCGGGAGCTGCTGGAGTGCTGGTCGGCTCATTAATGCCTGTCGGTGGTGCCGAGTGCGCTTAACAAATCGGCTCTGGTCTGTTGGATGTGACATCTTGTTCTGCATCATATATCCTCGACGTTTATTCAGCGGCTTACTAATCGTCCCAAAAGGGTAAAAACATGATCTGGATCGGTTCTAGATATCCAGGAGGCAGCATGCCTTCGCATCTGGACTGGATTGGAGCGACCCTCGGATCCAGCTCCAATCCAATCCAATAAGATCACTGGTCCATCACCCTCAAGGCCTTTCACAACCAGCTGGAAGTCAAGCAAAATGCCGTAAAGAGTCCCGAGCACATGCCAATCATCAGTTGTCATGCGATTCTCTTCCTTCAGGAAGAAGGGCTGCTTGGAGCCCTTTTTGATGTTGCCAGCTCTCGTCAAGTTGACCTTCTCCCACTCGTTTGACGCTCTCTGGACAAAAGAATTATAAAATGGCCTTAAAACCAGAGCACGCTCAATCATCGAGAATTGAGAAAGCCACCGGGTAGCATTGTCGACCACAACTCCAACTGGACAGTGTTTCTTAAGCTGAGCGTCGTCAGAGAGTTGGCTCTCGACAGCCTGTACCTTCTTGAGCATATCGGTCGACGTGTCCGATCTACTCACCTCCTAGGACTTCGTGAGTATAACAAATAAAATCGGGGGCTCAGCCACCTACAACAGCAAAGTTATGCCATTTTCCAACGGAGCCTCGCCTCCTCCAGACTTCATGCTCCTTCGCTGCCGTGTGAAGTCCTTCGAAGACCTCTTTCTCGAAAGCATCCGGGTTCTTGCCATACAGCATCTGTTTCACTACTATGTTGACAACGTGGCCAATGCAGCGAACCCATCGCTTCTCCCAGTCAAAGCCAAATTCTAATGCAAGCTCCTCCATCGAGGTTTTATTGTTACCGGCATTATCTAGTGTGAAATATCCGAGTTTATCGCCGATCTCGTACTCTCGAATGATCTCGATGATCTGCCCGGCGATATTCTCGCCTGTGTGCCGCTCTGTAAGCTCAGGCAGTCCGAGCACACACTTCTGTGGCCGATCGTTGGAATCCCGAAACACACATGTGATGCCGTACAAGGCGTGTCGGTTACCAGACTTCCAGCCATCGTACTGGATATGGATCTGTCCTGGACTCTTTCGCAAAGCATCCTTCACTCTTTCCATGTTGTTGGTAAATTCTCGTTCTGCGATGGCACGCACGGTCACGTCAGTAATGTTAGCTTTTGTGATCTCGACAGATAGATTGAGGTAGTTGAAGATGTCTCGAAGATCTTGATCATTGACGATCGAGAAGGATTGGTTAGAGTTGACAATCCAGTTGACAAGTTTCTGCTGGAATACAGTTTTGTCGAAACGTTTGATCAGCGTATTGATCAAATCTTGTTCCTTCGGCTCCTTGGGGTTCAACTGTAGGATTGTTGCAATGGACTGATGTGCTTTCTCGGATGCCTTTGCAGGCTTTTGCCTCTTGCCTGTCGGATCCATGATGCCATTGTGGTCCGTGTACAGGTGACCCTCGGCGTTCTGCAACCCTTTGATGGCATAACTCTTTGGCCTCGGCCGCTTTTGCTTGATGCAAAGGCAACACACCCATCGGCGTTCCCGCTTCTGGGCATTCTGGATATCGTAGCCGAACTGGTATACCCATTGACGCACTTGGCCGTCTCTCTCCGTCAAGGTCCAGCCTTTGTAGAGCTGAAAGAGTCGTTGATTGTCTTCTTCTGTACGTTCTGGAACGGGTGTGGTTGACTCGGTAGGATGGAGGGTGGCCATTTTTGGGGTAGTAACGTGAGTAACAGTAAAGCCCCCAGAATAGACTTGTTTGAACTTTGTGTACGGATAAAACGGGGTGGCAAATCGATGTTATTGCGTTGTTGTGGGCGATAGAAAGTACTTAGGGTATGCGCTATTTCACAAGGAAATCCAGGTATTTTCAAACCCCACCTAAAATTTCCATTCCTTTCCACAATTTCCACATGTGGAACATGTGGAAGGGGCTCCGTGGCGTGGATATGGAAATGCTGAAGCCCACGTGGAATGGAATGGATATGGATCCACATTATGGATCCATATGTGGATTTCGTGGTATGGATTTGAACCCTGCCAATAACACCGCCTACTCCAATATCTCGCCCGATTCGAGTTCGCCAACGGCCGGCCAGGCTTGAAGAATTTGAGGTTGAATATACGCCACAAGCTCGCCGCCCCAGAGCTTTACAACAAGAATAAGATGATGGATTCGATGAAGACGCGCTGCCGCAGCATGCTCGGGCCGAATTGGCTGAATTCGAGAGACCTACGACGAGATCTGTAACTGACACCCTTGCGTTAAGTGGCGACTACCGCGCTATGTCCGGACGTCAATTAACAACGCATGGGTCAAGGCAAATGAGTATTATGATAAGCTTGGAGAGTCACCGTTATTTTCTGCTGCTGTTATTCTACATCCAGCATTGAATTTGACTTGGCTCGAGGCGAATTGGGCAGCACCAGTTGCAGTGGTTGCAAGCTGCCAAACAAGGGCTCCAATCCTACTTCAATAAATGGTATCCTGCGTCAGCCTCATCAGCTTCGCCGTCGCCAATTCATCCTCAACAGCCCCGGACGCAAAAGGGACCGGATCGATTCCTTCAATTCGTCAAAAGCAGGTCGAAGCAACAGCGGGTTAATATCGGCGGCGACCTTGACAGGTACTTTCGGCTCGGCCAACAAGAAGTTGAGGATCCTATTCAACGGTGGCGTGAGCGGCAGAACCTGTTTCCGCGATTGAGTCAACTTGCTTTAGATACCTTTGCTATTCCAGCGATGGCAGCAGACTGCGAGCGTGCCTTCAGTCAAGCGAAGCTCGTGATGACGTCACAGAGGCTATCAATGAAGCCGACGACGCTCGAGGCGGTCCAATGCTTGAAGAACTGGCTTCGACGCTCTTGTATAACTTTGGGCTGTTACTTTAGTGTTCAAAGTGGCAAAGAGGACGAAAGACGGGCGTCAGTACCGATATGAGCCTCATATAGCCACATAAGGTAAGGTACCTGTGACGGGACAAGAGCATGAACGAGGTCGAGTGCGACTTGGGTAAAATGATTGTTTACAAGGAGAGAAAGAGATTCCTAAGGAAAGCTCTGACTTAAGCTATTTACACAATATTCATAAAGTGAGACTATTCATAAAGTATGAAAGTCACATGATCGTTCCCTCACAGTGCCTCTGACTTCCGGAACCGGGTTCGTAGCCGAATTCCTCTTCTTGATCATGGCGTCGACCTTCTTGCGGACAATGGGGTCTTTGAGCTGTTGGTTGACCTTGAATTCGATGTCTTTATCGGCCTTCCAGTTAGCTGGTCTGATAGACGGAACTAAATAGGGACATTCGGCATAGAATTAACGGTCCCCACAGAGGCATTTTGGTGCCCTTCGTGTCTTCGACTTTCTGGCTGTATCAGGGTCGTCAGAGGTCCATTGGAAGCTAGAAAAGGTACCTTTTGCAGCCGGCTGTGGAGGCTTTTCCTATTCAAACAGTTCACTGATAGCAAAGCCGTCCGGCACCTTAGTCTTCCAGTTAGTGATGCAATTTATTGTACACGTATGTACGTACGTACTGTATTTTAGCCATAGTACGTACGTACAATGGGGTTGTACATACAAATACGTACCATACAAATTTCCCCCTTCTATTTTAGGCAATACTGGTAGTAGGGTTCTCACGGTCCTGTTCTTCTGCCATTCTAGCCTCAAACCTCTGATTCCACCTCAGTGCCAACCCTCAATATATCACCCGTCGACTGTAATACACCCTCCCACTCAAAATCCCCATTGGTAGAGGCCATCACGCCATCCATCCAGACCTTCTTGCCCTGCGCATTCACAAATAACTCGAGATATGAATCTTCGAGTTCTAGCCAGTCCTTCTCCTCAAGATCCGTCCAGCGCTTTTTATGGGCGTACTTCTGATCCTTAAGGCGATCTAATACGCGGTCGTTCATAAAAATGAAGGCCTGCATATCAGCGTGCATGGGCGTAAGCCGATTCCGAGCTTTCGTATGTATGAAACTAATAGCAGAGAAACTTCGTTCTGAGGGTACAGAGTTCGCAAGCGTGTTCATTACCTTCACAGCTACTCTAGCCAGCATCGAGCCCTGGTCGAGGAGGCACTGCCACGCCATTGCTGGCTTGAAGCCATCGTCGTATACAGCGCTGTGCTTATTAAATAAGCCGTCTGGGCCGCCTGTACGCATTCGGAAGTGTGTGAATTCGGAAAGGGCACGGTGATATTCGTTGTCGTTTTTCAGCTGTTTCTGCAAATACTCTTGTACGCGCGCAAAGACGCTAGGCGGCAGTTTCGAATTTGGGCCTGTTGTATCAGGCCGGAGGGCATCGGCGATCCAATGTATATCGTACGTTTGCTTATCAAGCCGGGCTTCGAATATAGCGTCAATATCGTCCCACGGAATATCAGGAAACTGATCAGCCTCTCTCATCTCAACCCATTTGCTTTTGATTTGCAGCCAGCGATTTACAACGTGTGCGATTCCCGCCCCATCAGCCTCGGAAGCGTGTTGAAATTCGTTCACGGGCTTTAGCACAGCGATCGCAGCCTCGAGTTTTAGCCAGAAGCTGTTGTCTTTGATGATTCGAACCGCTTCGGGTAGGAGAACGGGGCAATCTTGAGATCGCAGCTCATCTCGTACATCTTTTCGAATAGACCAGTCTCTGGCAGGGTCTCGAGAACGGAGGAGGGAGAAGAAAGAATTGTACTGAGAACCCCAGCGTGTAATTACACTATTCGGAACGAGCGAGTTGGTACAGTGATTTCTCAGTCACAGTTGGCGATTTACCGGTACCTTCTGATCAGCGCGCGAGTTACTCCGTTCCACCTCGTGCGCTGGCACATTCTCAATCTTTGCAATTGTAATTTAGACCGTGAGAAGAACGTGAGAAGGGTGCTGACGTTATTAAAGAGATCCTCAAAGAATGGAAGAAGAAGGATATCTTTAATTAGAAGCTGAAGGCCATGAGAATCGCATAGAGAGAAGTTGATATGTGAGAGTTCTGGGAATTTCCCAAGCAAGTCGTGTACAGAGCGCATCGTGTTTTCGGTATCTGTACAGATGGAATTGATTCTGGAGAGATCACCGCCGCACAGTTGCTGCATTTCTCCCCATATCAACTTCACCCAATTCTCCGCTGTGTGCTGTTCTTCTCCCGTGTCAAACGTTTTCCAGTAGAAGGCTGGGCCGTCTGGTAGTTGTACCGAGATATTAACGATTCTGTGGCCCGACACATTATCGGAAGCGTCAAATATGATGTTGAACCATTCTGAGCTGGTAATGCGTTTGAAAACCTCATGATAGAGTTCCTGATAGAAATCGGGCAGAATTCTCGTGATAACGGCGCGGCTAGGAGGCTTCCAGCCAGGCTTAATGCGAGTGAAGAAATAACGCCAACGGCGGCTCTCGAAGAGGCTGAAGGGGCGGCCGCCGGCGATTACATACGGTCGCACATTACCACATGGGTGACATAACCCTTTTGGGAAGCCTCAACCATGTGGAAATACTTAGTAATTTTGTGCCCCCTTGCAAGACTACAGTACCGCACACTATCCGGAAGGTATCTCTTCATTTAGATGGCATCTCCACCAGGGAATATGTCGTGATAATTCCTGGTGACGCGTCACAATTCTTCCACTCACACATCCACACCAGCGTCAATATCCAGCCCATCGCCACCCCATAGCTGTTATGGGCTATCCCCATCCATTCCCTAAGTAAGCTCGGGTCTATCCATCATGAGATTGTGCGACTGACCTTGGCTTGTACGTAGATATGCCCGATCACGTCCTATCGCAGACATGTCCCGATGTTCCGAAGACCGTGGCCCCTAAATCGTACCAACGGAGCCACGATTTCATCCGCGATAGCTACCCAGGGTCGAATCTGTGTCCATATTGCGGGAGACGTTGGCCCACGAGTATCTCCATCCTCGACAGCTCGCCAGTCCCGTTTCGAGACGTTGAGACAGCTTCCACCTCCTCCGCTATACAGTCTATCGACCTAACAGCCTCTGATCATTCCACGCCCTCGCAGACGATCTTCACCGGCTCTGGAGACGGCCCTGGCCGTATCCTCGCAGCATCGCGGCCCTCCGCCGTGTATCGAGATGCCAAACTTACCCAGAGTCGGATCGCGAGGGGCATGAGGGCGAGCTCGTCGCAACTCAGTGAGGCTGTGGCTAAACAGAGCCAAAACAAGAGCAGACGAAAGATCTCGATGCGCCTCACCGTCTTCCTTGCGAGGCCTGACCCATGGGAAATGCTAGACGAAGACGAGGAGCCCCAGTGGTCTTTGGCTAGAGAGCTGCTGAAGGTCGCTTTGCGCCCTTTCGTCGACGAGGAACCATCTTTACCTGTCCACTTCTAGTTCGACAGCATCTTCTTCCCTCAGTTCAAGGACAAGCCTGCCCTCTCTTCTGTTCTTCAATTCGACAAGAGACTCGTTCAGAACGCCCATATTAAAGAGGGTATCACGGAGCTGAGCGACCTCGACTGGGAGAGACAGACAGTCGCAGAGCTTTTCGGCGAGGACGCCCTTCCCGTTTCAGTAAAACAGAGGGCAGATATCTCCTGTTCCTTGTTTTCTATGAGCTATTGCCTCCTCGACCACAAGTCGCGGCCCCTCGTCATGTCAAGACACCGAGGTCAGCTGTAAAGCCGTTCACAGAGGAGAAGGGAATTAAGAAAGAGTTAGTCAAGGCCGAGGTGAAGGTACAGCCAGCCTTGTTAATCAGGAGCGAGTTCAACTTGCCCTCCTTGAGCCCCTCTCTGAGCCCAGTTCTACCTCCTTCGAGAGCTAGCGCAGAAGACCACATCGAGGTTATTACTAGCGACGTGGACGAGACCCGCGCGGGTCAGAAACGAGCTCGAGACTCTATAAGCTCAGCACTCTCGGTAGAGGCAGAGGATAAGGAGCTCTCGGCTGGCCCTGCTTTCACTGCCTATGGTCCCGCTGCTGGAACCCGAGGAGTTGATACGAGGAGGCCAAGTAGTCGGCATCCTCTTAAACAGACGAGGAAATAGTAGTTACTCTAGCTCAAGGTGACCCAGGTCCCCCATCAGCTCGTCCACACTATTGATAATATCGCCAGGTAGCTCAGTTCCGGAGAGGCTATTGTTAATAGGCTTAAGGTAGTTCTGCTTGAGGAGCTGAAGCTAAAGCATTGTCAGCTAGCTTTTGAGTGCGATGGAGTACTTTTTTACGTATGAATCTCTCTTTCCCTCCAACTGGACTCTCTGGGATGCTCAGCACCGGACTTGCCCCGCAGTCGAGATGAACCTGAATCTTGTCTCTAAGCCGTAAGTAGATTGCGAGGTGTGGTCGCTTATGATCAAGCTCCCCATCTAGCTGACCACCGAACTGAAGATCCCGGAGCTGTTGATCACACCAGTCTGTTGTTGTTGGGTCAAGAAGATCGTCTATATCGATAGAATCGACAGCGGCCATCATCTGGGCAAGCCCATCTCGAGCCGCAGGCCCTAGATGGACTGCCCAGTTCTCCACTTCGCTTGTATTATACAGATCCATTGGGATCCCGGCGACGAGATGCTCCCTATTCTTCTGTGGCCGGATGCGATGGCCGTTCCACATCTCCGTGAAGTCCGCAACCTCTTGACGGATCATGGGTCCATAGAGAGCATACACCGCGATCTGGTGAGCAAGACGGTTTGGTTGGAAGAGGCCGCTATCAATCAGCTCGTGTGAGAACGCGATCCAGCGCTGACTGACACCTTTAAGTAGCTTTTCCCACCAAGACTCGATCCGTTGGTTCGATGTGCTTGGGCCCCAGATATGACAGGAGCTCAGTCTCGCTCCCTGCCTATGGACTCGTTGGTCGTTATCATCGGTGGTATACCGAAACTCTGTCTGATCAAGGTCGGCGAGAATCGCCTGGGCTCCGGCCCAAAGAGGAGTCTCGATACCATGATCCGAGCGGGTGAAAAGGGGCCGGACCCCTGAGTACGACACGGTCCGTAGAAACTGTTTGAGTGAACTCAGCGCAGTCATGTTCCCCCTGCCGACATATATCCAGATGATGGCTCTCGAGTACGTGTCGATACAGGCGTAGATAGAGAAGCCGAAGTTCTTGAGCTTCTCGTACCCATCGAGAGACCACATGAAGTTAGGCCCAGGAACCTGGAAGTTCTTCCGGTGCTTCCAATCAGCAAGGCGTCTTTGTTCGGCCCGCTTCTTCCACTCTGGGTTCGTTTGGTACTCGCGATATAAGGTATTCTGGCCGACAAGGACGCCGGCACGGATGCGGACGTAGTGGTATAGATACCCCCTGCCAAATCCTCTGATGCTTGAAGATTGACGGTCGTCTTGGAAGAGGAACTCTCTTGCTTTTTGAATAGCATCCTGTCGTTCAGTCAGATCTCGGAAGCGCCGCTTCATGCCATGCTTCAGACGATACTCCTGTACAGTCCGCTCGGAGATCTCGATGCCGCGTCGCTTGAGATCACGGACGATGGAAGTGTCGCTATATCCGTATCGGTAGAAGTAGCCTTTGATCAGCTCGACGAAGGTGTTGGTATCAATCTTTGAGTGAAGGGGGGAGTACTCCTGTGCACCCCATTCCGCTAACCTCCTTTTCAGGGTTCTGGCGTCGAGTACGTGCCCATCGTCGCGGAGATGGGCACATATAGTGTCAATGGATAGTCCTTCTCGCCGCTGCTCGAGGATCCAGTCCTTGACGCCCTCCAAGTCTTTACGGGGCCTCGGCATTGTACGAGACGCAGACCAGGGGTTCGAGATCGTGGTAGAGGTCGGAATTCATACCTCCTTCCAAGGCTTCCAGCTGCAATATCCCCCTCTGAACCGGCATTATCGGAGCTTCGGCGCCGATGGAATGGCATCAGCACCGCTTGGTATGGCATCAGCTTTGCTACATTGAAAACAGTGCGCTATCATATCAATACTGTAGCCCCATATAAAAACGCCGAAAGCCTATGTGCGAAATAGCTCCAGTCATTTTCGTACATGGTTTTGTCACCCATGTGGTAATGTGCGACCGTAATTACAGCAGCGGCGGCATCATAGGCGAAACTGCGACTCTCGTCTTGCGAGATATGCTGAATTCCGACCTCGGTTATCTTCTTTTGTATAGCTTCAGAATATGAGGGAAGATAGCCAGCGTTATCTTGAGCTTGACTCTCTTGTCGCTGCTTGGCTTGCCATTTCTCACACGCAGCGAGATGCTCTTTCGGCCTCCCAACAGAGGTCGCTGCAAAATCCTTCTGGCAGTGACGGCATCTGTACCGCTTGCTTTTCTTGGAGTTAGAGCGGCCGAGATCGATAAACTGTCGCCAAACGAAGGCAGCGTTAGCATTGGTGGGCGCCATCTTTTTGGCGATACCTTCAATTGGGAGAGAATGGTAGAGTGCGTTGAGCTGCTAAGCGAGCAGAGTTTTTGTACAGCCCCGTATTTGTACGATGTGACCCACAAATTCCCTTATTAGGAATATCATGGACCCTCATTGTACGTACGTAGTACGTGTACGTACTTTTTCTTTTTGTACGTATGTATGTACAACCGTGTTGTACGAAAAGTACAACATCACTACTTCCAGTCCGGGTCTTGAGACCTTGATAGGTCCCGCTTTCCCAATAGACTGAAAATGAGGGATTGATCTGACTGACTGCATCTAGGAAATCGAGGGTTGGCCGGATTTCCTTAGTATCAGGGAGATCTAGGCCCTTGGCTTCTGTTAGGACCTTCCGCCAGCTAGTGACCCAGGTCTCTAGTTTGGTCCGGCTAGGGCCCTTGAGGATAGTCTTCATCCGGGATAGGACTTCTCTTTCTCTGTCATAGCTGGTGGGTTCGACCCGTGCTCTCAGCAGGATTAGCTGCGTAGCCACATCCTTGGGCCTCACCGCACTCTTAGGCTGCAACCCGACATTCAAGCCTTGCCACCTTCCGCAGCCAAAGACCCATTGGATAAAGTGTCTAATTAGACACTTTTCTCGCTACCATCCAGTACCCACCTACGGCTAACACCCACCTACTGCTAAGCAAAATAAAATTTCCCCATACAAAATCCAATTTTTCAACCTCACGGGACAAAATCACCAAAAATGATAAAAATAAAATTGTTTCTGGAATTCAACTAGAAATTGAATTAATTTTCATATTGTCTCGGTCTTTTTACCTCGCGGCCTGTGCGTGTGCGTACAACGGGTAAGTCTTCCACCTCCGAATTCGAGCTCTCGTCTTCTTCAAATCCTGCCACCTCAATCGCATCCTCAATAGTCTCCGACACTTCAGTGACCTGAATTGGCTCGGAAATAGTTTCGCCAGCCGCTAGAGCTTCGGCTAGTGTCATGAACTTCTTGTTAGGATTGGGTATAGCCCTTCTCTTCTTGCCTCTGCTCAACCGGCTAACTTCCTCCTCCAGACTGGCTATTCTTGCCATCAGGGAGACTATCTTTGACTCCTGGGCTTCAAACCATTTAGATATCACAGAATACCGCCTTCTGGTTGATGGGGTCTTGTCTTTACTAAAATCTCTGACGTGACGGCTGGTCTTTGGTGTGTCATCGGAGTTGAGTTGCACGTCTCTCAGACCGTTCGGTTCAGGGGTGGTTTCCTTATCTGGTTGGATTTCTGGATGCATGAGCGCTTTCCGTCGTGAGATTGGCCAATTTCTAGTCACTCTCCATCCAGCGAGTATATTCTTCTTAGTCATACCCACTTCCCTGGCTTTGGCATAAGCCTTGATGAAGTTGACCTTATCTACTGGTGCGGAATCGGTTAGGGTTGCCAGCTTTTGGCGCTCCCTGCGATAAGCAGCCTTGGAAGCATTGAAAATACCATTGTCTAGTGGCTGGAGACCATAGGAGCAATAAGACGGCAGATAACAACAATACACGTTGTTTAAAAAACAGCTAGCCATCCACTCATCCTGCTTCCAACTTAGCGAGATTTGTGGTTCAGACCAGTGACATACTTACAGATACGTAACTCCCATGGCCATCCAAGATGATAAGCCTGGCATCGGACTCATCTGCTGGCTGCGTTTGAGGTAGATAGACGTCCTTGAGGCACTCAATTGCGATATGGTTATCCGTCCAGCCGTTCTCAGAAGTGATGTAATGCCAGTCGGCTATATTCTTAAACTCCTTGATAAACCATTGCTGCTGAAGTTCCTTGCCTTTAAAAATGATACCCGGTTTCAGAAGACGGCCATCTGCAGTCACAGCTTCGATGAAGCTAGTCCAAGCACGGGACTGAGAGCCTTTAAGGAAGGCCTTCTTCTTGGGGTCGCTACTGCCAACAACTAAGGAGTCCAAGCCTAGAATTGGAATGGATCAGTAAGTCTTATGATCAAAGATAATAAATACGCACCAAATCCAGCCATAATACCGCCCTCGTCAACATTAACTGTGTTCTCAGGCTTGATCCAGCCATACTCCCTCTCGCGGATATCAAAGTACCAATTGACGGCCATTGGAGTGAAAGAATTGAACCTTGAGGCCTCCTGGCGTTTCCCTATCTTCGTCTTGATGGCTGGATTACGTTTCATGAATCTGGCTATCCAATGCACGCCGATGACGCTTTGCTGGCCTTGTTGCTGTAAGAGGGCAGTTACGGTAGCGCGAACTTGACTGTGAGAAAGAGCATAGCCCAGGGCCTCTTGTCGAAGTATCCAGGTGACTAGTCTGGCCTCCTGAGACTTGGATAGCAACTGGGCAGGCTGGGTGACTTCGAATTTAGACGGGAGGCCTCGTAATCGTGCAGAAAGAATTGTCTGAGGGATGCCATGTTTCTGGGCGGCTCGGTTCTGCGACAGGCCGTTATCTGTGATATCGAATATGGCTTCAATGACTTCACTCTCTGTATAAGACGTTCGAGGCATTTTGAGGCGATTGCTGAAGGTTGGTGTGGGCGGAGTCTTTTATTAAGTTTTACGGAGGCCAACTCATGAATGAGCTATTTGCAGAAATTTTACATAGGTGATGTGCAATCATACCACCTCCGTAACGGAAAAAGTATAATCATGATATGAAACAACGTGAAACTCTCAATAATACACAGCTTGTTTTATGTAAATAACTCCAATATTGGCTATATACGGTGTAAGTGAAATTACGCATTTTGTATGGGAGAATTTTATTTTTGCTTAGCAGTAGGTGGGTGTTAGCCGTAGGTGGGTACTGGATGGTATATCTTCACCATACTGCCAGAGAACTGATGTCCTCTTCTTGGTGTGCTTTTGGGACTTTGCTACGACACAGTAGCGAACATACTGCTTCCCATTCAGCTTGAATTCGTCAGGTTCGATCAGGATTCCGGCGGGGTCATTTGGACGAGGACTAATATATGCGGGAGAAAGAATAACTCTGTCAGAATCCGGACGCCGAGCGCTGGTAGCGCCGAAATAGCTGGAGATAGTGGCCATGGTGTAGCTGGTGAGTGGACTGTTTAGACACGTCTGCCATAGTAAAAGGACTGCTGTAGACGCGAGCGACGCGGTTTCCTTCATGTTTTTGCTCGACCTATCCGTTGCGCGTTGGTGTTAGAGAAGGTGCGCGTCTCGTGGTGGTGTGCGACGGGAGGCTACGTCACAACTACCAAATTAGGCTTAGATCTCGCCATATCGGGTTAGACCATTGGAGCTCCAGGAGCCTGTTGCCAATCAATCCAATCCAATCCAAATTTTGGGCAACATGAAATCCAATCCAGCCATCCAATAAGATCACTGAACAAGGCTATCCCAGCAAGCTTGAAAGAGGGTCGCAGAGCCCAGTCTAACTAAACTCGTGATGCCCGAGACACACTGAATGATCGACATATCGGACGATAAATAAAACCAAAATTCAACTGCATAAGCTATGCCGCTCTCGTCTCTGGACTACCTGCAAGGGCCACGATATCCATGGTCTCCAATAGCTTCCGAGGATATCCGCCACCACTTCCACGATTGCTTTTCCCCAACCCTCGAGGAACCAGTAATCGTTCAGCTCGTGCAGAAGGGCGCCAAAGAATGCAAACAGAACCAGGGCCGGGGGCTGTCTTTGTTGCAGGAGTGGGAAGTAAGATTCGGGCGCAAAATGGATAAACGTTATAGGCCCTGACCAAGCCCTGTTGTATCCCCATCCGTCGATTACCTGTGGATCCATGGAGAGGAACTGCTGAGAGTATAAACGACATTTTCTGAGTGTTTGAAGCACCTGCTCATAAATATCGTGACCATTGGACCCCTTCCATGTCTCCCGGCTGCCACAAAAGTAACTATCCTCCAGACCAGAGCTGTTTTGGTCAGGATCTAGCTCATCCCAGTTACCGAGGCTCATGATAGTGCTCATCCTGTGAAAGGCCTCTAGTGAGTTGATTCAACTAACTAGTCCCTATGCTGTTTACTTTCAAGATGAAGAAAGGAAAGAATCTAAATACAAACTGGGTGCGTGAAGACGCGTTATATCTTCTTTAATATAGAAGATTCGAGAATCAACTCGATGGCGCTGTGGAGAAGAATTCGGGCTTGGCGGCAGAGCCGCCAGCCAAGTGGGCCTGACCCGTTACACATCCTCCCAAACCGCAAATAGTTATGAGTGGGTTGAAGTACAGCATCCATACCACGAATCATGGGAATCCACTCAGCCCCGAGTATATTGTCATTTCGCGAAGACGCCGTAGAGTGAGGGACACTGCCTGGAGTATCTTGCCGCGGATTCGACATGGCGAAGACATACAAGACATTGCATATTGACCACGTGAACAGTGCTTCGCTGTTCTCTTCCGTTATGCAACGAATAGCGCTCTGAAAGCCATCCAGAGCCTTGTTGTGGTGGTAGACGGCTTCCACTAATCTGACTTTCCTCTCGGATGGGTCTTGATGAGCGATATGTAAAGCGGCAAAGCTTAACAAGGCATGTAGCACGAATGTGTGTTTGAATCCAATCTCGGGAAGTATAATTTGCCAGATATGATGAACTCCAGGGCATCTACAGAGATCAAGGCTCGTAGATACTGTCCAATGATGGAGCAGACATAGGTCGGTCAGCCCAAATGTCTCAGCTGTGTCATCGGCGAGACTAAAGAGCGGCGTGGTGGCTGGGGTCGGCTCTGATGTTGAAGAATACGACCGATGGCTCAGTGGGACGCGGGAATCCGACAGGGCTGACACAGACGCAGACGGGCTAGATGGACTCTGGGCTTTAGCTGGGTATTGGCAGCGGACATCGCGCCGCACGCATACCCGGCAACTCGGGCGCTCCTCACCACACTGGGGGAGAATATTCAGCCGGTGTCATGGCCACCTCCATAGAGGCGAACTCACCTTAACGCGACGTCTCCGGCAGTCGAGACAGCCGTTCCTAGATTTCCCGTGCGACTTGCGTACGCTGCACTGTTTTGGTGAAGCTCCCAAGCCATCCGACATGTTGGCAGAAGCCTCGGACCGAGTCGTATCCATGAGGCTGGCGATAAAAAGCAGCTAGAATAAACGAGGAAAAGGAAGTGAAAGGGAAAAAAAAATTCAAGTCCAACAGTAGAATCGCGACCAAGGGTCGGAATTAAGGACCGGAATTGGAAGCGAAGCTGCGTAAAACTCGGTTCTACCCGAAATTGGTATCCTTTTAATTATTCTCGTTCCGCCGTTCCCGACTTCGTCGCCGCCGCTCTCGTTTAACTTAGCTTTCGTTCAGTCTTGCTCAATCTCGCTCACCCTCGCTTAGCCTCGTACCTTAACGAGACGAGTCACTCCTTAGTTCTTCTCCCAACCCCACAGTTCGTTCCTTCTTAATGGCCAAGCCGGGCCACCTGGATGCGAAAGTCTTCCCCGTCTAAGTAGCATAAATAGCCTAACTTGGCGCCAGGGCGAAGCTCATGGGTTTTCGGGTGAGATTGCGCAGGCTGTACGGCGCTTACGAGGCGCAGTCCATAGCAAAAGCGATGCTGAACTCTTGGCAGTTTCTCCCTGGTTGCTGTCTGCTTGGCGTGGCACAATTGGTGTTTAAATAGCAACATGAAATCAGTTCCGTCAAATCCAACTTCCCAAAAGATTTTGCCACTCAGCTCATCGTACCAATTACCAGGAGGAAACCAGAATAATCGGTCTGGTCTTGCTCCCCGAAACCGTGTTTCTTTGAGATAAATTCTTGTTGCCTTGCCCGAGCCTTTTATATTGCTCCGCGGTCCACGCCTCTCTGGGTACCTCGCCCCGGCCGTATCGGTCCACAACAGTACATACAACCATGTCTTATCAGACGTGCGATCGAGTCTCGCCTGAGTGTCCAATCGAATGGACTATCTATGGTGACTATTTTACCTTGGGTGCCACGGCCACATATGCCGCGCTCTTCGGCTTGCTCTTGAACATCCAGCTTCCGTTGGCTTACAAGGCCAAGACATGGTCTTTTGGGGCCTGGCTCGCTACTGGGGCAGCCTTCGAGTTCATTGGCTATGTCGGCCGCTCAGTAATGACAGATAACCCTTGGAACTTCGAGGCCTTCATATCCCAGAACCTTTGCCTGGTTCTGGGACCTACACTCGTGACGGCTGCTATCTCGATCACCTTTAAACATCTCGTCCTTTGGTAAGGCCCTGAGCACTCCGTCATCCGTCCTGGACTCTACCTTTGGGTATTCCCCGGCACCGATTTCATCTCCATCTACATCCAGCCAGCTGACGGCGGCCTGGATAGCGCTGCGTCTTCCAATGAGGACTCCTCTTTTCAGCTGGGAAGCAATCTGCTTCTCGCTGGCGTCTCTTTCCAGGTGGTTAACATGGCCTTTTGCGGCGGTCTTATTCTTATCTACGTCTGGCGCCGAAGACAGGCACCGAAACAGTAGTCGACAGGAGTGACCATCGACGGCAGCATTCAAGATGGAGATCTTGCCCCTTGCTCACAAGGCACTCCCAGACAAATCCGACGCAACCGCAAAAGGGTTGGAACCTTCATATGGGGCCGGGTAGTTGCTTATATTGCCATTATAGTTCGCTGCATCTACCGGTTAGTCAATCCGAGCTGTTCTCCCCCTTCCAGACGTGTTGCCAGGCGAAAGCTGATACCTTGAAACCAGTATACCTGAGATGGCCATGGTATGGGGAAGTGATCTAATGCAAAGGGAAGCTACATTCATGTCACTTGACGGCGCTATGCTGCTAATCTCTTGCGGCTTACTCACAATCTGTCATCCAGCAATTTTCTTTCCATATATGGGCCAGGAGCATTCTCGAGTGTCGACGGGCAAGAAGTAGCATGATTTAGCTTATCATCTCAAGAGACGCGATGACCGCAGATTAGCAAAGAACGAGATACGAAGAATAAGACTGAACCCCAGAGAGCTGCCACGTCATGGCCCAATTAGCCCCTTACTTCCTTTTGATCGATGAAATTTAACCGTCCATTTTCACAGAACAACCAGCAGTAAGGTAAATCTCGGTACACCTAACAAGTAGTGTGTACGACTGAAGCCCTATCTGTGAGGGAACGATCATGTGACTTTCATACTTTATGAATAGTCCCACTTTATGAATATTGTGTAAATAGCTTAAGTTAGAGTTTTCCTTAGGAATCTCTTTCTCTCCTTGTAAACAATCGTTTTACCCAAGTCGCACCAGACCTCGTTCGTGCTCCTGTACCGTCACACTATCAACATGGGCGATGCCTCAGCGACTCTAAACCTATTCCCTAGCTCTGTACCAAGTAGGGCAACTGATGCAGTAGCGTAAGAGCCAGTAATCCTGGGTTTCTAGCAGGTAGTTCCTGCAGGCAGCTGTTGGAGATTGAGTGTAAATTGGAAGAGCGAGCAAGTGTACGTGGCATCAACGCGCCACGCTTCCACCTGTTCGCAGGAATGGCCATGGCCGCAAGGTTGCGTAACCGGAAAATGAGACTCTGCACGTAATATCTATCCCTTCAATCTACTGTTGACATTTAGCCGTACTATCGCCTTCCACTGGATCCCATCTCCCACTTTGTCTGTTCATGTGCTGCAATCCGTACAACGGCACCTATTAGACGAAGTCTGATGCGCCATGTGCCACGTCCTGCGGCCTCCTCCTCATGGTGTCCGCCTTTGACGGGCGTTCGGCAGCTTATTCCGACCTGCGAGCTCTTGCTCCTCAGCCTCATTCCCCAGCATTGATGGGTGGGCCATTCCCTCGATCTGCTTGACTGCCTTACCCTCAATAAACGCTACCACGCCGGCAGCCATCGAGGAGATAAATGCCAAACAAAGAAAGAGCCCGACAGGCCAGCTCGGCCGAGTATGCCGGCTGTAACCCCACATGAATCCAGACAGGATGGCTTGAAACACCGTGTTCATCAGGTTCAAGCCAATCACAACCTGCAGTTTCCATAACGCAGTCGGCATCGCTCGTCGACCAGAAGGAGGCGCCTCCGGGATGTCCCGTGCGGGATAAGGCACTACATCCTCTACAGACGAGACTTGGCGCAGCCAGAGCTCAACTTCAGCAGGGCCAACGTCGACGGGCAGTAGCCTGTGAACCAGGAAGCCGAAACCACGCCCGATATGTCGCCGCCAGGCGTCGTAACGCCGCGAGGTCTCGTCCTGAGACGTACCGAAGCAGCCGCCAGGCCTCGCTAGATCGTCGAGGGGCGAGCCCAAACGCTGGCACACAGAACAAGGCGTTGAGAATCTGTGAGTCTATCTCGATCCATTTCCGGCGGGGAGAGTTGATATCGTCGCAAGTTGGGCGGCACATGGCTGGGGCAGCGGTGCAAAGCAACAGGAAGATCATTCCTCCCCATGCGACTACATTAAGACAGTAAACGATGAGAAGGGCTTTGAAAATCGTCATATGCCTGACCCAAGACACTGCTATAGACATCTTAGATATCGGAGGACGTGAGGTACCACAGGAGAGGTTCTGGCCGTCTTCGTCCAAAAAGCCGCGTGAAACCCGTCGGAGGAAGCGTTTGCCTGCCTGAGCGACTCCATCTCTTGGGCGCTGTGACTATTACCTAGTCGATAGGAATTCTGGCGGACTATCAGCCGCGGTGGTGATTTCGTCAAACGGCTCCTTCGAAGTGCCGTCCAGCGTCGCCCAAACGGGCACATGTTGGTGGTTATTTGACATAGTGCATTTCCTTGAATGTTTTGTGGATTTATTCATAAAGCTGAATGAATGGGTGATTCTTGGTTTGGTCCGTTCTTATAGTTCGAGACCTTGGCGTCCAGAATTGAGGACGAGCTGAAACGGTCTGTAAATGAGATTTCATCTCGGCCACTCGCAGAAACGAATTCCAGCAACCATGTCGCTATTTTAGCACGAAGTCTAGCGCCCTGATTTACCCTGATCGGACCGCCGCCCCCCATCTCGTATGCGTATTTCGCTCGGTAACTGATTAGCGGCGCCAAGGCATGATGTGTCAATGAGGTAGCCAGCCGTCATCCTCGACACGTTGCATCATGTTACCAGCAGAGCATTGACCCCAGAAGATGGCCGCATGCACGATAACCTATGCAACGGAGACGGATGAGGCAATTCTCACGCCCATGGAGTTTGTTGCAATGCAATGTTGAGGGCAGTCACGCAACCTCACAGACCTATTACTGACTACGTATTCTCGATTGCCTCCCATCAAAATTCTTCACTTGAAATAAAATGCCTTTTTAAACCCGATCTATTGAGTCTTCCCAGTGCCAATACTGTTGTCTAAATAATCTTTCCATCCATTTGCAATGACCAAACTCAGCGCTCTCGCAGTCCCAAACAATTCAAGCTAAAATTTCTACTCGGCAGAAACTCCGACATGCGCGAATAACTCGTTCGAAGGCCAACCTGCCCAGCCTCTCCGGAATATATGTTTGATTACTTTCTTTTTGGGGGCAGCTGTTCCAACATACCGTCACTATCATCATGGCGACGGCGCCGACGGGTGTTGTTCTTTGGCCTGAGCTGTTCCACATACCAGATTAAGAAAATAATCATGACAGCGGCCATGAGGATTGTGTCGAAGATATAGAGGAAGATTTCATGAGAAATCAGATATCCATCATTTCCTTGGAGATACTCAACCACACGGAAGACACTGCGGACCAGGATGATGATGCTGGTGATATAAAGAACCCAGAGGTATCGCCGCCAAGGGATGTCGCCTCTCGCCGCTACACGAGTTGGTGCCATGCTGAGGCGGCGGTGGAAGAGCATCGCTGTGACGATAAAGAAGCCGAAAACGCAGATCTGACAGAAGAGACCGGCGATGATAATCTTTTCGCCGGTTTTGTAAAGGTCTAGCGTTCCGCCAGCTTGTATGCCTCCACCCCCCGCCTGTAGAGAGAAAGCAACGACATCGCCGGTGACGAAGATTCGTGTAACCCAGTTCACAGGGATTAGAGACAGGTGTTCAGCGCGGAGGGTGCGAATCAGGCGGCCCAAAATCATGTAAATAGAGGCGGCGTAGAGCGCGGGGGCCACGAGGATCAGGATAGCTTGGACGACAAACCCGCCAATTGCGAGGGTATCATAGTGACTCCATATTCTACCGCAATAACCAATCGTTTGAACTACAGAAACAGGGTAAGCGTTGCTCGATCGATTAGCCTAGGATAGAATTCGCTCACAAAGGCCGCCGATTGTGAAAGCAGAAAAGTAGAACGCTCGAGCTCTGAGCAGCCGCCAGGTGTGAAGAACCGTGAGAACGGCGAAGACAGCAACACTTGCGATAGCTGCAGCCAGCGACGGGGTGTAGCGATACAGTTTGAAGTCGAACCCCGAGTCCACTTCGGTGCCTTGGCTACTCGCCATGGCGTGGCCAGGTTAGGTATACTGGATGCGTAAACCGGATCGCTTGCTACTGGAGGAGATAAGGATCGCGGGGAGAAAACGGTGGAGGGCCAGGGTGGCAGGGGCTCAAAGTGAGTGAGATGCTGCAGGTGAGGATAAGAATTAAAGAGGGCAGTCGAATGGGCAAGAAGGGGGATAGGGGGAAGCTCGTGGAGTATAAGGATTAAATACCGTTGTCCGACAAGGATGGATGGATGGATTTTATTTCGCCCGGGGGGACACACCCCAGAGGGCCTTTGCGCTAAGCTATTTTCGTTTCGTACGGTTCTTCCATAATCACCCGAAGCCCCACAATTTCACTTTACTGACTGTTCCAATCTGATGTATATGCAGTGACAGGCCTGCTTGAAGGCCAATTTCTCCAAGTGTTCAGCATCCTATCCTCAGCAGCTGAAGCACGGTCTGCCAAAATGAGACTGTATGATGTTAGTAGGATTCAATCTGAATAGTTAGTGTGCCTGAGGCTTCTGGTCCATGTCAAGCCTCCCCGTTGCAATGGCAAATTTGATCGTCGCCCGTACTGCCCGCATGTCTGGCGCCCATTTGTCACCGTCAGACGCCGCCTTTCCTCCCAGGAAGTATGATAGGTTTCCCATCTTTGTCTGTGAGCATCGCAGCATGCCTTCTCGTTGCGCGGTCCATTTTGTGCAGCGGAATAGGAAGTGTTCCACTGTCTCTGATGCTTGCCCGCATTCGCAAGTGTCCGATTCCATTGCTCCTATCTTGCACAGAAAGCTGTTAAGTCTCGCCATTCCGGTGCGGAGCTGCGACAGTACGTCTGCTTCCTTCCTCTTCAGCGGGTCATATAGAGTACGGGTATGCTTGCTTGGCAGTGCCGTGTCTATCTGCTTCGAGTATTTCCCGACTCTTTCTGGTAGTGTTCTTGTTTGCCGCTGCTTGGTTATCGCTAGTCTTATCCTTGTGGATCTTGCTAGATGTGGTGGCACGTCTGGTCTGCATTCTCCTTCTGTGGCCTTCCGCGCTGCTGATGGTCGGAGCACAGGCGATCACGGGAGCTTTCCGGACCGTCGCAACGGCGGTGGCAGAGGCCGAAGCTAGCATCCAATCGGTGCAAGAACGGCATGCGCAAGCGGCAACAAGGTTTTGGATCAACCTCCGGACCCTTCCCAGGACACACCCGTTGGCGACACTGAAAGTGAAAGTGTGTCGCCGATTCGTATCGCCGATGCAGAGGATTGCTCAAGTACAAGGGGAAACAGCCACTGAACGAATGGAGATCATTCGGGAGTACGCGTTACCACCATGGCGAGACCGTATCCCGGTGTCGTGCGACCCTGACCGGGAGAGAGCGGCGGAAGAAGCAAAGAGGGTGGATGGCATAGTCATTGCCACCTGCTCCTCGCAGAGAAGGGGCATGGTAGGCATGGGAGGTGTCGTACGAGACACGGCGATCAATAACGATGACGAGGTAGTGGCCAGCTACTCCATCACTCTCGGATTGACGGAGGAGCTGAACCTATACATCGCCGAGCTAGGAGCTATAGAGATGGTATTGAGATGTATGCCGTCTGGACTCTGCCGGCGGGATATGACTGTCCGACAAGGACACAACACGGTAAGAGGCCGATAATCCCGGGTAACAGGCGTAAGCGCAGTAGCGTAAAGCTTGTTTTCGTTACTGTGGATAAAGAAGATGATCTATTCTGGATCTCAGCAAGAACGAGATACGAGCAAGCGGAGCGAGGGGTCTACGAGCTCGGCGTGGGTCTGTCTACATTGCGTTTAGGGAAGACCGTTTGTTGCGTCATGGGTTTGTGCTGGGCACAGGATCAATGTTCCGCTTTGCCGGACTTCCTCCCTGGTGTCAAAAATGTACTTCTGAGATCGGTCGTGAGATCGGTTAGTCCGAATGTGGCGCTCAACGACTGGGAGGGTTGCGTTGAAAGAGGTCGACGGATGTTCTTAACGATGGGCAGCTTGATAAAGGGAAAACCCTTTTTCTCTTCCCATAGAAAAAGAAGGTATTATTTGAGATTGGACTGGTTAG
The DNA here is from genome assembly GCA_020740775.1 of Ilyonectria destructans. Lineage (NCBI taxonomy): Eukaryota > Fungi > Ascomycota > Sordariomycetes > Hypocreales > Nectriaceae > Ilyonectria > Ilyonectria destructans. The sequence continues at coordinate 94,210 of JAHEWK010000036.1, forward strand.
TGTAGTATTCTCTATGAAGTCGACACCCTCTTCTACTGCGATTTGACGGCGTTACACTAACCAGCCTATCTCTTCAGCTGATTTATAAATCCACGCTCTATGCTCCTGGTCCAACTGCCCATACACTTCACACATAATACGATTTGCCCAGCCCTGCAACCACCATTGAGCTTCCGACTGCTTTATCATAACGCAGAAATAGACAAGGATAGCGAGAGACTCATGGGTAGGAAGCTTCAGTAGTGGTAGGAAGCCGTCGCTATATCTGGAAATCCAGACAAAGGCATCTATACCCTCCCAGTCGGCAGATTAATATGCTGCTGAGCGAAGACAGTTGACAGTTTTGAGGTATATCTGCAACCTCGCTGTGTCACTGACAGAAGCGCAGATCCGATCCTGGAGCTCGCACAGCATGTCGTTACCCCACAATCCAACAACTGCGGAGTGGCATTGAAGATTCCATCTCTCCCCACCAAACCTTAGGAGAGAAGATAAGGGGCTGCTCGAGGTGTCTTCTCCCGAAGCGTCTGTCAACTGCTTTGTTCCTCAGATCAGATATATCCAGTCCCTGAAACTGCCTTCTTCGGCGTGGATACTGTCACGGGCCAGAGCCCATATCCTTGCGGCTGTGCCGCAAGACGTACTAGGCTCGTGCACGCCAGGGATGAGAAATCGTTCCACAGCTCAGGGACACTTAGGAACTTCTTTCTTTCTTCTTTATCTTTGATGTAAATAGCATCCTGGACTAGATAGCTAGAATACAGTTACTAGAGGCTGTTCACAGATACTCCCAAATGCCGACCTTTCAGGGGTAGCCAACGCTAAGGCAATGAGTTAACCTGGATTCTGTCATTTTGCATTTACGAACATGGGAAGAGGTGGGAGATCTAACCGATGAGAATCGCGAAGGCGGAAAATATGAATAGGCTTTCAGCACTCTCTTTTGTAACCTGTTCTAGCCGTTTTGTAGCTTCCTTCGACGCCTCTTGATGGTGTGTCAAAGCTCTCAATATGTAGTGTGATAGTGCTGATTGACGCACTGGAGTTTAATGACAGCAGGGCTAGCCTGACGTGCTAGCTACTACTTAAAGGAACTGCCCCTTCCAAGTGATTGGAAGGGCACGCTTTTTCCCCTTCTTGAATTTTTGCCTTTTGAGACTCAGTCAGTCCTACGCCATGCCCCTAGACAAGCTGTCGCAGCAGCTCTTATCATTTCCTTGACATTCCTTTTGCTCTATTACATTCTAAAGCACTTAATCAAGTGCTTCCAACCTTCATTCAAGCCCATTCCTCAGCTGGTCTCAGCTAAAAGCCCTCCTTCCAGCTCGAACTGTAGGGTAGCCCGGACTCTGTCTCCGGCCCTGTCCGCACTAAGTGCATCTCCCACCAACAAAGTAGCAGTTTCTTCGCTCCGGCCTATAGCGCGCCAGATGCAAGGTGGACAAGGCGAAGACTTCCCGCATTAGATACCCGTTTTCAAAAGCCAAAAGAGGGATCGTAATTCTCCAAAATTCTCTCAAAGCCAGGGACGGCGAAAATGATACGCATGTCGATGTAGAGTAAACGTGAAAAGCTCTATATCCTGGAGATTGATTGGGTCGGGTGTTACAGTGGGCTTCAAGCTCGAGCTCGCGGTTGACGGCAATGTTCAGTACTCACATGTTTCTCGCAGACATTTGCATTTAAAACATGATGGCAGCTGTTCGTCGCACTAAGAAAATGATGGTCAACTAGCAGATTTATCGAACTTCTGTGAATTCTGTCTGAATGCTGACCTTGACCTTCCGTTTTTTGCACACGGTACAGCCCTTCCTAGATTTTAAGTGCGAGATTCTCTTACCCGGCATTCGACCACGCGTTTAGGAGTCGTAGATTTCTGAGGAGCTGACTGGCGTGTGTATGGTTGAAGGTGGGCTTTGCGACGATTCAGGCTTGATTGCCTCCATGGCATCAAAAGAAGGCATCGAAGCCGGCTTGGTGATGGGACATTGATTGCTGGAGAGGTTGATTGCAGCTGCTAATCTAATATGAGCTCAGATGTTCGTAGTAAGCGTTTGTTCGACAAATGTGGAGATACCGGCGCTCATGGTTGGCTTATCTCATGATCTACATTGTGTCGACCCGAGCAAGGCAGTAAAGAAAAACAAGATGGAAGACCGACTGCGGAACGAGAACTAAACGAGACGAACATGACAGAGACAGAAATACTGGTGGTAATTAATCCGGGACCCCGCGGTCGCTCCACTCCCTAGGGGGGTCACTGACTCGCAAAAGTTGCCTTTGATTCGCAAAAATCTATACTTCTAATTAGCGCTAAATTTCTTAAGGCCATCAGTCACGTTCTTCTGACACTGACCCTAAGCGAATTTTATTCTAGACCATGAGGTACATGATAACTAGTGGGTCTACCACCTATTTCGAGGTATCTTTCAATCTTTTGCGAATCAAGGGCACCTTTTGCGAGTCAGTGAACCCCCCTAGGGAGTGGAGCGACCGCGGGGGGCCGGATTAGAGGCGCCCACCAGTACGGCCCAAGCTTCTGCAAGTGGGTTCCCGGGGCAGTTTCCCGATTTGACAACCGAATCCACATTCCTGCTTAACGAGAAACGAGTAGCAATACGAGATACACCGACCGGCCCGAATAAATGGCCGGGTAGGTCTAGAATGACAAAGAGCGGCAGACTCAACATGGTCTATGTTAACAAGAACAATGGCAGTCTAAACGAAGTATCCCAAAGCATTTCAAAGAATCCATTACCGTCCATAGAGTGCAGTTCCAAATTAAACCTCTCGATCTACTCAGCCCTGTGGTTCTCCAAGTTGGTCACGAGATCCGCCCGGGCTGCTTCGGTGATCTTCACTTTCAAAGGTGGTTTCTCCCAAAACACAAACACTTTCTGCCAGCTAATCCAGCCATCACTTTCCGACACAAGCTCGAAATCAAAGTGCCAGAGCATGCGAGCCAGCACTAGGCGCATCTCGGCCCAAGCGAAGCTAAAGTTGTTAGACATCAGAAGTATCAACAGTGAGGGAATTACACTCGGGTCTCGAAACCGTACGTACTTCTTCCCGGGGCAGTCCTGCGGCTCCGTGCTAAACGGTTTCATCGCATCCCTGTCATCATTCTCGAACTCCGCGGGCCGAGTCTTCATCCATCGCTCGGGAACCATGTCGTCGGGCGCATGGAAGTTCAGCGGCGACCGGTTTGCCGCCCAGAGATGCATAGTAAGACTTGTGTTAGATGGAATCATCTCCCCCATCACAACGTGTCCTTCCCTCTGCGTCCGTCGGAACAAGTTTCCTGGCGCTGGTGGGTAAAGGCGGAGGCTTTCTTTTATGACAGCATTGAGGTATTCCTGCCCTTGAAGCGCAAGTAGCGTCATGTCGGAGCTCCTGTGGAACTGTGTGCGCAGGATCGAGGTGAGCTTTTGCAGCATCACGGGGTGCTTCAAAAGCAGGTAAACTGAACCTGTGAGCAAGGTGGCCGCTTTAAAATGTCAATCAACATCGGACATCTGGTAAGGGATCGAGTTTCAGGGACGATGACTTACTAGTCTCGCTTCCAGCGATGATGAGGGCCATTGTCATGGCTTCCATCTCACCAGACGACACCCTGCAGCATCGTCAGCAAAGATCTAAAGGGCACCACAGTGCTTGAAGATTGGGGAATGAACCTTTCTTCGCCAGGAGCCTCCAACATACGTGAGATGAAATCGTGACGGTCGGCTCCCTTCTCAATCCGCCCGGAGATGGACGTGGCCGTTAACGACGCCCTCCGAAGCCCCTTGCTCCGGGACCAGCACGCATCAATTACCCGAAGAACACCTGGATATCGACTTAATTCTCTAACGGAATTAAAGATCTTTACAGCCCATGGGATGGCAGCGAGCCAGGGATGACTCTGGCCGCGTTCGAGGCCGCCAAAGCTCTCGCCAAGGATCAATGCACCGACAATGTCTGTCGTGAGGAGGTTGATCCAGTAACGGAGATCGACTACACCGGTTTCCGACTCGCTCCGAGATTCTTGGAGCTTGGAAATGAAGAGTGTGGTAAATTTCTGAAGATAGACTTCCTGGTGAGACGGTGTAAACCTGTCTGTCAGAAGTCGGCGATGACCGTCGGTATTGAAAACTCCCTGTATGGTCATTGAACAGCGTGAGCACTCTGTCACCTTTGCATTATGAAGCAATTGTTGCCATAAATCCGCGTGAGGCGTGGTTATGAGCGATAAAGGAATGAGGTTTGTTGCACACACCTTTTGGGTCTTCATGTAGTACTTGGGGTCTTTGGGGATGTTTCCTCGGCTCCCGGGTCGCTTCGGCCCATAGATATCTTTAGTCTTGTTAGACGCGCATGCGAGTTACGCTGCTGGATGGTCTTGACGCGATATGGCTATCGGAACCAACTCACCGGACCATGCTCGGCTGGAGGTGAATGAGAGCGTGTCTGGGTTGACGCGCACGACGTGGCCGTACTTCTCATGTAGCTCTTTGGTCTCTTTTGCCGCAGTTCCTCGCAGTATTGAGATTGTGTAGGGTATGCGGCTTGCTGCCAGCCACCAGGGCCCAGGATACTTGTGAAGGGGATGGAATCTAACGTTGTAGATGGCGTGTAGAACGACGTAGAACAGGCACTACAAAGGGTTTGTATTAGACTGCATCATGAGCGGCGGCATTCCAGAACTAACCAGGAAGAATGAGACTCCAAGGATCGTCTTCCACGAAGAAGACGTGGACGGGATAGAGAGACACGGAGACATGACTCCCAGCGGTAAGTTAGAATTAGACATCGTGCAAGTCGTGGGCGAAAGATTTCAAGTGTCCCGGCGTTTATGTCCCGATGGATTCGGCTCTTTTCATAATCACAGTTAGGAAATACCAGGACAGCAAGAACCACATGTCGCTTACACTCCACTTGACTCCCCAAGCGGCCAGCGGGGTGCTGACGCATACGAACTTTGCCAACTCGGCACGCTCGGTCAGCTCGCTCCGGCTCGTTTAAGGTACGAGGGACGGGAAAGGCGTAATGACGGCATGATGAGCCAAGAGACCAAATTGGAGCTATATACGTACCCCGGCCATGGAAAAGCCAGCACATCCGCCAGACACACGATGGGTGGAAGGACCCGAGTTGATCAAAAAGGCAGACTCGATCCCATTTCTTCAAAAGTCTTCAACCGCAGTAACCAGTCGATTGAGGTCTACTATGGCGGTCTTGTTCAAATTTGTTGCCGCGCTGCTTGCTGTAGGCAGCGCGTCATGCAACCGAGACGAGCCAAGCCAGAGGCGCTATAATCCAGTCATCCCTGGGTGGCACAACGACCCCAGCTGCGTCTTCGTCGCTGAGAGGGACAACACCACCTTCTGCACCTCGTCGACATTCCTGCTGGCGCCGGGCCTCTCTGTTCCCGCCAGCAAAGATCTCACTCATTGAAAGTGTCAGACGGAACTGGTATGCTAGGAAAACCCTGTCTTTGAACAGGCCTGTGGCTTCGAGTCTAGGCGGTTCCTTCAAACCTAATAGCCGAGACAACCTAATCCGATATCTAGATCAGCAGGATCCCTAGGGATAAATAGCTGGCTTTCCTCCCTACTAGATAGAAAAGACAAGATCTTCCATCGTCCTCAAGCTGTTCCCACAAATCCATCTTATTTGATAGGAAGCTTATCAGCCACGCCTTGTCCAGGGAGAGCCAGTACCCGGAATATGACCAGTCACTCGCCCAGAGTGACGATATTTGGGCCCCGACAATCAGATACCACAACGGCACTTTCTACATTATCACTATCTAAAACAACCAAGTCCAGTCTAAGAACACGGGATTGATTTTTAGGACGACGGATCTGTTCAGCGACGCTGCCTGGAGTGATCCCATCAGATACAACGCCAAATTCATTGACTCTGATATCTTTTGGGACGATGGCACAGCGTACATTCCCACCGCCGGCACTTATCTGCAGACGGTCGATCTTGAAACAGGCATCCTCAGCAAGCCCCGTAACATCTGGAACGGCACCACAAATGAGTTCCTCGAAGGGCCGCACATTTACCGGAAAGACGGGTACTACTATCTCATGGTTGCGGAAGGAGGCTCTGGCCTGAGCCACTCTGTCACTCTCGTTCAACCGACATCTGGGGACCATACGAGAGCTATCCCAGAACCCCAGTCCTGACGAATCAAAACACCACCAAGTACTTCCAGAACATTGGCCACGCAGACCTCTTTCTCGACGCCAGAGGCCAATGTTGGGCGGCGACCTTAGCTTGGCGCTCAGGGCCCGAAGGCAAGAACGTATCCCATGGGCCGAGAGACGGTGTTGACCCCCGTGACGTGGGAGGACAGAGAATGGCCAGTCTTTACGCCCGTTCGTGGAACAGAGAGCGGATGGTATCTCCCCCCTCGAGAGATATTCGCGGAGACGGGATCTTTATCGACGAGCCCGATGTGGTTGATTTTGAGCCAAACTCGACCATCCCTGCCAACTTTGGCTACTGGCGCTGGCCAGATACGGATGCTTACATGGTTTCGCCCCCAGGCCATCCCAACACGTTGCGTCTATCGCCGTCGCATGCGAATATCACTGCTGGCTGGGAGAATTGCACGGCCGGCTATCAGATCGTCAATCTGACAATGATCACAAGGTTGCAAACAGCCACCCTTTTCCAGTATAGTGTCGACGTATGCTTCCAACCAAGTGCCAGCGATGAGGAGGTCGGGGTCACGGTGTTCCTGAACCAAGTTCAGAACATCAACCTTGGCATCGTCATGCTGCGGGCGGATGTCACCACAAACGCGACCACCAATTCGGCGTTGGTGCCTCATTTCCGCTTCATCGTTTCCGGGCTCGGAAGTGAGGAGAAAAACATCCCTGCGCCAGGCGTCAAGCCAGTTCCCAAGGCGTGGCTCAGAGACCCTATTCGCCTCAGCATTCGAGCTGAAAACGCTACTCGTTACAGGTTTTACGCTGCCTCTAGCTCCCAGCCGAAATAACCTACGAACTCGGACAGGCACCGGCCACAATCGTCACTGGTGGTATGGGGCCATTCACAGGTACAAACTAGAACCCGGTTCCTTTCTCCTTTGCCTCGGCCTGCTGACATTCCGCTCTAGGCTCTCTTCTAGGGGTCTATGCAACTAGTAACCGAGGCAATGGATCCACGCAGTCATACGTCTCTCGATGGAGGTATCAGAACGTGGCGCAAGAGGTTGCGAAGGGAATTTTCGTCACCCAAGATGCAGAGTAGTTGTTGGGGTGTGACATATTGAGTCCAGCTTCGGCTGGTTGTTTCAAATTGACTTTCCATTCTTTTTGTAGTTATTCCTTATTTTAGCTTAGAGAATCCTCTTTCGTCTAAAGCATCCGTCTCTACTTGACACGGCGGATGGCCCAGAGGCTCCTGATCTGTCAGACGACAATCGTTATGCGGCATGCTCAGTCCATTGGTAACGCTCAGTTGAGATAAACCTTCTTATCGCTGGTTGAAATACCTCAACTCCATGCTGAGACGAGTCTTAAAACGTGGCCTCATATTCTCTCTTTCAAATGAAGCCCAATGTATGCACTGCGTCATGTGGTTGAGAGTTTACCAAACGGTTGATAACTTGGCTACCGCATTACTAAAACATAAAGCATATCGTTCGATAGCGCCTATGTATTAAGCTACAAGCGCTCAAAGCGACTTAGCAACTCGCTCGAGTCCACCTGGGCTCCTCTACCTTTCTCCATCATCCACACCCTTTCTCCATGGCGCTCCGCTTTGCGGGTCGAGCTGTGCACCGCCGTCCGCAGGCTTTTGCTGATGCCTGCGCTTGGATAGGCAAACACCCCGAACATGCCAGTCCCGCTCTTGGTCGCTAGACTCATAACACCCTTTCCAAGGCCCTTAACAGTCCCCAGAGCACCCTCTTTCCTAGCGCCCTTGTATGCCTGCATCACGACGTCGTTGATGCCGTCGATGAAACCCCAAGCAAAAGTCTTACCTGCGACGATCATTCCACTCTTGGCATCGGTCACGGGGCCGTGATCGCGCACATTGCCGCCGTAGTGGTTCGGCACTGATTTTAGACCTTCAGTCAGAGCAAGCGGGATATCGACCACCATGCCTTTTAGAGCAGTGGGCCCGATCTTTCCTATGCTCCTGGCGGATGCGCCTGCCATTCTACCTGCTAACGAGCCCGAGTTCTCACTCCTTGGCCGCCCCGAATCGCCCTAAGTCTGACTTGTAATGCTGGTGCCGCCATCTCCAGCCTTTTCCTGGATGGTGGTAGGACCTCGAGCTTGAGTCCTCTTCAGCTCACGAGCGCGCCGCTGGTTCTCGTCTCGGTACTCTTCCACTGGCTTGGTGACGATACCCGTGATAGAACCGGCCATCCCTGTTGCTGTTGCCATGACCGCCGAGGCGCCCCCCGAAATGGGACCCCCATCGCGTGGTTTCAATGAAGATGGGATTGCTCTGATAGCTGCGGTGAGCAAGTTAGCATAGCAAGTCGTTGTTGAGCGCACTAAAAGGAGAGACTGGATACTGACAGCTTCAGGTGCTTGGGCTCGGTCGACGTGCTCGACAGGATAACCTCTGCAGCGACTTTGGAAAGCTTGATTGGACGTTTCGATTTACTATACAACCACACAGCCGGCTCACTAGGGATTAGGTCGCAGGGGATCCGTCCAGAGGTAACTGTCTGTGGAATGACTGCACAGCAGCACGGACGCCTACCTCGGACGCCATCTTGGCGGCGATCGACTCGGCCGCAGCCGCAGCCTCCTGCGAGAGACAGTAGCGAATGGCTTGGGAAAGGTTGTGCATCGTTAGTTCCGTATGGGGTATTGGGCTGGGGCCCGCGCCTGCGTTGGCCACCATCTGGCCCCAGAAAGGTTGGCTGGCGGTCGAGGATTAGTCTAGATTTGAGATTTTGCCCGGACTACATTTCGGAGGGTGACTGATTAGCAACTTACTCTCCGAAGAAGGGGACGATGGTAGTGGGCTTCCGTTCCTCAGTCCGCAGGCCGTTGTTCCTGCACCTCCATGGTGAACCACGGCGGCAACATGCTGGAAAAGCCACTCGTGGGGGCAGTCTCCTATCCAGTATATGTTCTCATTCTCCGAGCCCACGAGGTCGGACCAGCCATTGGAGATGATGGCGCGGGCGCCAGCAACGTGGACAGCATCGAGGATAATGCTAATCATCCTTTCCGGGTTGTCTAATACGATGCTACCGAAGCCGATGTAGACTGGCGGCGGACCGGCCTCGAGAAACTGGACAAGATCTGCTGGTGGAGAGAATTGAGGAGCGTCGCGAAAGAAGAATCCACAAACGTCTATGTTTGGTCCTTAGCGGTAATCTGGGCACATATTTGTCGCGTGGGGATGTCAGACCGATATGCGAAGCCAAGTCGGCCGGCTTTGGCACTAAGGCTGGTGACCAACAGGATGTAAAGGGTATTTTCAACATTTGCGTTAGCATAGGGGCATCAAACATGGCCACCTCTTCCAGGTCTATTGACCTTCGCCACTTGTTGACGGGGTCACCTAGCCTTGCGGTCAAAAGCGTCAGCAGGGGATTCCTATAGTAACTGCGGCCCAGAGCAGAGGAAGAGGGAGCTTACCCTTGCCAGGTCAACCACTCCACCACGCTGTAGGAGATATAATTCTCAAGACGAGGATCGATGCCAACCTTCCTCAGATTGGCAAGTGGATGTGGGAAAGCTCTGGTGCTGCTCCAAGGCATCGTAAACATCAGGTGCACAGGTATACCGGGCGCCTGGGCGCAGTGGATATGTGCAAAGCTGGGGGGTTAGCGATTATAGCATAAGCTACAAAAGGCTGACCAGTCAAGGCATCTGGTCTCAACCATGAATGCCAGAAATTCTCGAGCATCCCTTGGACCATGTAGCGCTTTTGCTGGATTTCGCCAGCCGCGAGACTCTTCATACTGGGAACAAGGCCCGGATTCTTAACCATGTAGGCCATCAACTCGGCCGGGTCGCCGCCGACAGGGTAAAACTCTAGGCCTGAGCCTCGTACGAAGTTCTCGAATGTGTCATGAGTCGCCAGGCGGACGCGGTGGCCGTGTCGCTGGAGCTCATTGCCAAGGGCGATAAAAGGCTGTACGTCTGCTCCCCACAACTTGAATGACAATGTTCAGCTTCGTGGCCCATGACTTAGTTTGCGGTTTTGTTTCCGAATACTCTAGTGACGGAGTTCCCGGTTACTCGTGCTTTTCGGGCGGCGTGTAGTAGAGGTAGGTAAGGCTGCGAACCAGCTTCGAATTGTTGAGATCCGTGGTTTAACGGATTAATGGCTATTCCGATCCATTGGTGGCTAGGATGTAGATGCCTTCTTGTCCATAGCTAGCGCTAGTCTTTTTTCTTCAATCAACATAACATGCTCATTTCAACACGAATTGCAGTCGATGTCGACCCAGGCATCATCTTTAGGGCCGGTAAGCCTCGATACCTACATGTGCGGGACAGAACATACCTCAAATTTTGACACCGTTACCGAGAAGATTGCCGAACGTGGATGGCGAGGAACCCAACGACACGCGCTCGGCGGGCAGTTCTGCGGCATGTGCCAGGTCGCCGCCGGTGCTGGCGGCTTTTCTCAGGCTCGGATAAGGTGGCGCCGGGCTAGCCGGGCTAAGGTACGGGGACTCATCGCCGGCGAGCTCGTATCGAATGGCGTCTCTTTTCTTGTCAGCCATTGTTGACGATGTCCGCTGCCTCCCGCCTCGAAAACATGGAAAAATGACGAAAGCGGGAGGTTAATTAAAAATGCCGTCGGGAGGGCCCAGAGACGCGTTGGAGAAGGCAGTGCCGCAAATTCCTCTTAACGAAGGCGTCGTAAGTGGCGGGGCTACATGTGCCAAGCGAACTCTACCAACTCGTACCCGCTTCGTACTTCGTTTATGTTCAGCCACCCGCGGAAGAGCTTGATTTTCAACACGCACGACTAGATGTACCGAGTGAAGCTGACAGCTACAAAGATTGGGGCTAAAGGGAGCGAGTGTGCGACAGATTGATCTATTATTACCCGTTGGTTCATGTGGAGCGAAGCTCCAAGGCGAACCAACTAAGCAAGCTTAGTTGGCCACAAAATTGCGAGACAGCCACAAAACTGCGAGACAGGATCAAAGATCACATGAATTTTGCTATCAGATTGTTAACCGAAGAGAGCCCGATGCGATTTTCGAGAGCCAAATTTTTGAGCCGCAGATATACCTTTTGTACTAACAGATTTACGCCAATTTCCCCGCCAACTCTGATGCTGTCTCGCGTTTTTGTGGCTGTCTCGCAATTTTGTGGCCAACTAAGCTTGCTTAGTTGGTTCGCCTTGGAGCTTCGCTCCACATGAACCAACGGGTACTCAGGGACAGTCATGTTTCCTGGCAATTGTCGAAGGCCTTGATTTGGTGTCGGGGTTGATCATTTTCTCAAGGCTGAGTTTTTATTCATGGATGTCCACAACCCTTTTCGGCCATCCCATCCACTGGCTCCAGTACTCTCCCAGGAGTTCGTTAGCCACATCTACCATACTCCGGCCCCAACCTTCCATAAACCAGTAATCATTGAGACCATGGAATAAAGTGCCAAGGTACGCGAAGATCAGTAAGGCAGGAGGCTGCCGTTGTTGTAGCAGCTCGAAATACTCATCCGGGGCAAAGTGCAGCCAGATAAATGGCGCAGACCAAGTCTGATTATATCCCCATTGAGTTAAAACCTCGGGGTCCATCGTTCTGAATTGTCTCATATAGATATTGCATTTTCGAAGAAGGTATAATGCCTTGTCATAGATTTGCGCATCGCTGCTGTGAGCCCATACCCCTTGAATACTGCGAAAGTGGTTGTCGTCGGCCACCGACTGATGGTTTGGATCCAGTTCATCCCAGTTTCCGAGGCCAAGCAGTGGGCTCAAGGGTCCAAAACGTACTCGCTCATGAACCGGCTGCAGCACGGCTCCCACGCCGTGGATCATCGGGATCCACTCAGCCCCCAGGATCCGGGACTTGCGGTCTGTGGTAGGGTCGTCGTAGAGCGGCCCGAACACGCCAAAGACATACAGCATGTTCAACGATGCACAGACGAATAGAGCGTCGCTATTATTGTCGCACATGTGGCTGATGCCGTCTTGAAACCCTTGCAGCGCTATGTTGTGATGATGGGCCGCTATCAAGATAAGTCGCCGTCTATCGGCAGACTGCCTGTACGCGAGGTGCAGGGCTGCTAGGCTGAGGATGCCATGCATGACAAAGGCATGCCTGAATGCGATCTGGGGAAATACTTTTTGCCAGTAATGGTCCCCATCTGGAGATTTCACAATGTCTAGGCTTGTCAACAGGGTCCAGTGGTGCAGCAGGGCTAGATCATCGAGCGCGAAGGTTGTCGTCGTCGATGACGACGGCGGCTGGTTGGTGTCGATGAGGCAGGGGATCGAAAGAGAAGATGTCAATGATGCTTCGTCAGCCTGCAGGGTTGACACGCTGGATCGGATAGCGGAGTGGTCGCTGCTCGGGTTCGGAAAGGGAGTGGCGATCTTGGTGGATGGATAGACGCATGGATGGTCGTGTCGCACACATGCCGTGCAGGCCGGTTTCACTTCATCACACTGCAGCATGAATTAGAACGCAACCGACAGCAGCTGAAGTGCTAGGAAGAAAGAGAGAGAGAGAAAAATGGAGAAGCAATGGTTCCCCATACCTTGATTCGTCGCCTCCGACATTCAGCGCATCCCGTTCTTGATTTCCTGTGTGGTCGTCGCCGGCCTGCCGACGGCTGTTCCGGCGTCTCCATCACCCTCAAGAGCCGTGTTCAAAAGGGGATTTCCGAGGTGGGAACGAAGAAGAGAAAGTTCAAGTGGCGGGTCGCAGGAACGATGTAAGCGGGGAGCGAAATAAGAGGAACGAGATACGGCGAACGAACTACGACAGTACGAATTACGAATTACGGGGAACGGACCAGACCTGGCATGGCGGAATGCTTATGTAAAGTGCTCCGCTGCCGTAGGCACGAGCCACAATGGCCTGAGCTTGCTGAGGTAAAAATGCCGCTGATACGTGAAATCACGTGCGGAGCATCAGTCACGTGAGCAAAGGCAGTGAGTCAGGGACTCGTTGTCTTTGGGGATGCTGATCACTTGATCAGATCCTTGCTACAGCTAGGGCTAAGACTGCTGCAGCCCCCTTCAACAGGAAAGGCTGCTCTGCACAGGGACTAGTGGCCTGACCCATTGGGACCATAAAAGAGGAAGCTTTGGATGTTAGTAGATAGAAAGAACACCAACATCCCCCTTTGAAGATTATCATCGCCAACTTTAGGCAGGATCAATCTTCGAGCTCAATTTACAGCCTTTTCAGCCCATCTTTTCCAGCCTCTTTTGACGTGAACCGTTTGATCAAATGGTCCCGGATGCAGTGGCCTTTGGCCCTGCTCAATTGATCCATTTTGCCGTCTTTGGCACTGACCCCTTTTACTCTATCAGACACATCACTACCGCAGTCATCACCAAGCCGCCTTTTTGGGTGGGTTGTGGGTTTCTAGTGTCTCTTGTCCCCGCCCATCACTCAGCAGCTAGCCTCAAAAGGGCCTGCAGGGCCCTTCTGACTTTGCTTCTTCATCATTCTTTTTCATACAACAATACAATCCATCACCTGCTATTGCAGCTTTCTGGCCCTTCGTGCCCCCTAGGGCCTCTGGCCCTTGGCCATCGCCTCTTTTCGTATCAGCCGCTCATATAATCAGATGTCCGATCCCCAGAACGAGCCACCCTTATAATTATTAGCATAAACCACCATAGTTCTATTGCATACTTCGTGAATCCAGGCTGAGCGGCAGGGTCTGCTTCTACTTTTGCCACTGCTATATCCCAAAGCGCTTTCCATCGCCTACAAGCACGGTGTAGAGCATTGGAAAGTGTGGAAGTGAGACAGTTTGCCTTCGCAACTGATACAATCAATCCTAGAGCTAAAGATAGTATAAGTGACGGCTCGAGCTGTAGGACTGGGCAGAGCCTTACCACTAATAATAATGAACAAATCAGTAGGTATAAGCCGGCTGAAAGATTCATCCTCTAGTCCTGGGCAAGCATCTGAGAGCAGAAGGAAAATGAAATCTGCTAATGGTTTGGACGGTATTCCAGCAGGTTCCAGCGAAAACAATTGTTCAAATTTTTGAGCTGTCTCCGCTTCAAAGGGCTTCTCTCGGCAGGGCATATCGCCAATCATTTCGGACACAGAAATTAGTAGAATGCTGTTGAGCGCGCTTGCCATAAGGCTAGCATAGATCTGAGTCCAATGTGCTAGGCTGCATCTCTGATTAGTTAGGGACAGCAAACAGATTTCGAATTCAGTTACCGGATGCAGCTTTCGTGTTGAATAAATATGGTCCAATCCTTAGCAGTGTAATCAGTTATGGAGATTCGATGCTTAATCCGGAGAACGCCAGACAATCGGACTGCAGCATTTAAAAGGGGATTCTTCTCCACTCGAATTCGACGACGAGTTAATTGATCGTTTATGCCACACTGGATAATGAGAATAGTCAAGGCAGCCTGCAGTATTTCTATAGTCTCGATTGTCGGGTCCGTAGGAGAATTGCTTCCGAGGAGCAACTGTCTAAAGGTTGGGTGATTGAAGATAAACTCCTCTGAAATGTGGAAGAAATGGCGGGCTGAGAGGGCATGATCCATAGTTGGAGAAAAGAGGGCCCCTAAGAGGAATATGGCCAACAAAAGAGGTAGCGAAACCTGCTCATAGCTGAAGGTCGGGATGTGAAGAATAGGATGATATGACCAGATGGTATAGGCATAGATGCCAAGAAAGTACTCGAGATTAGGTACAGTAAAGACGGACTTTGCTAGAGAGATATCAAAGTCTGGCAGATCTGTAGCGTTGCTTAATGCCATGATTTGACGCGTCTTCGATAATTGAGCAATCAACTCCTCGACCCGCTTACTTAGCAATGGTGAGCTTATGGTTTTCAATGTATAGTCCTCTGGAAGTTCCGCAGTGACGCTTGGGAAAAGCTCTGTTAGCCAAGTTGCACATGAGGCTTCGTTCTCGAATGTCGGCTCCAACATCGAGAGCCATGCCATGTCGCAAGATTCATTGCTAGGAGAATCCTCTCTTGCAATTGATTCAGAAGTTCCGAATGCAGATGGGTCAGTGAAACTCAGGAGCCAAGTTATCTTGATCGGCGTGGTTCCATCTGTCGTGTATCGAGGCGATTCCTGGCAATTAATTCGCTGATACGAGCACTGATGTTGGCGAGACAGGCATCGCGAGCACGGTGTACCTGAGTCGCATGAAACCCTCTTCTGTGAACAATTGTCACATGCATGAGGTTTCTTCCCGCGTCGTTTAGTTGGTATATAGATTTCTTGGCCACTTTCGACGCAGCTCTGCATGTGCCGACGAGCCACATCCCTATCTCTGGTTAAGGAAATGTTAGATAGATCATGGTAGAGAAGCTTACCTCCTTGCGAATGTTTTAGAGCAAGACGGGCAAGCTATCGAAGGATTGTCTGTATCTGCTGAAGATTAGTGCACGGACAAGAGAAGGAGACGGTTGTTGTACGAGTGGCTTCATGACGACGTAGGTGACTCTGCCTCAAGTATTTCTTCCCGCATGCATTACATCCAAACAGGGATCCGGCGGAATTACTTGACGAGCCTGACATGTTGCGCATATGCGAGGTAGATAGCTGAGCTGAGGCAGGCAGATGTTGTGGGTTTTCTTCCGGCTTGTGTGGGTTTTCTTCCAGCTTGTGGGTTTTCTTCCGGCTTTTATGGGTTTTCTTCCAGCTTGTGGGTTTTCTTCCGGCTTTTATGGGTTTTCTTCCAGCTTGTGGGTTTTCTTCCAGCTTGTGGGTTTTCTTCCATCTAATGGGCCACCTGTGACCTTTCGGTAAAACAAGTTCAGCCTCACCGTGTTGCCTACCACAATTTACCCCTGTGTCTGTTTAATTATATCAATTCGTTGAGGTTCGGCACCCGCGGATCTGTGCCTATTAATAGTATGAGCCCCGAACGTTTCATTGATAAGCCTATGTCAATGGAAGCCGCCGCGTCATTTCCTCCAGGACAGGACTATGAGTCACGCGAAGCCTTATTCAAGGCGATTAATGACTGAGATGCTCTGAGACCGAGATGGTGATAGTGGTTGAATACTGTTTAATACCAATCTAAGGGGCACGTAGCTCGAAATGAGCGCCGTCTTCGCATTCGAGCTTCTGTGATGCCTTAGCCATCAGGTCAACAAATCACTGCCAGATCAAGATACAGAATTCGTCATGTATACGTCAAGGTGGGCGTTTCAGTCGGGAGAGGCGGATGGAGAAGCACCCCCAGAACGCAAGCCAACCAACCGCCCGCCGTCCTTTACCAGTCACATCCATACCGGGAGCTCCTCTCGGCAAGGCACGCACCAGCTCCTTCAAGTGCAGGGGTTAGGTGAGAAAGTGCCGTACCTTCCATATCATGTATCTCTGCGTGTTATTTACTTTTAAAGATGCTTTCCCTGACGGCAAGGGCGCAGTGCGTTGCCTTAAACGGAGGAAAAGTCTGGACGGGCCCCGAAATGAGTGGAGGGAAAGAGCCATCAGAAGGAAAGTTGTTGGGGAAAGGGTGGGGTGCGAATAAACAATGAAAGCAAGGCAGGGCGAAAGGGGGTAAAAGGTGTTGAGTTGACCGCTGGCCCCTTGTTTGGATTGAAGGAATCTCCCCCCAGCCTTTGGCGCAATTGTCGAAAATGCAACGGCCAAGTTCGCAATCATGGGCTAATTTTTGGGCCCATCATTTTCTAGTTGTACCTGTCTTTTTAGATTTCAGGGAATGGGAGATCTCGGCAGCTAGGGGCATGCGGCTTTCGAGATTAAGGAAAGATAGGTAATCAGAAATGCGGTGGTTGTAAGAGTTCGCGCACTGAGTGAGCTGCATTGTGCATGTATTAGCTATTGGAGAGTCAATCATTAGTATGAGAATTTTGAGATCGGGATGGTGTCAATTAACCTGTGATAGCTGCCATTGAGAGAGCTACATGAAAGATACTTTTACATCTTTGATACCTCGGGATGCTCTTCAGATTATCTAACAGATGGCAACTGAAGCTTAACCATCAATCTTGTTCTTCATGATTCCAACAGGCAGATCACCAGCTAACAAATCTCGGAAGATGATGTACCGACTAGGTATCTCGTTGGGAAAATCTCTGCCATCTACCGGGACGGAGCCGGCAGGAGCAGCAAAAGGCGCCCCCGAGGTTTGTGCACGCACCTGTCTTCCATCCGTCCATCCCCAATTGATTTTTTTTCTGTTCATGCATCAACAGCAGGGGGTGTCGGTACAGAACAGGAAAGGGGTGGGTACGTCAACGCTCGAAACAAGATTCTCATCAATCTTCACAAGCTAAAAGATAATCAGGAAGAGATGCCAAGAAAAACGATTCACCGAGGCACGAAACATCCCCGAGCGGAGATTCGGGGCAATTGAAGTGTCTTGACGTGATAGAACGTCATTGTCAACAAGAACAAACAGTGTTCCTCCGCCCCATCTTGATCTCCAAGCTCTTCCCCAACCTCAGCTTGCTCAGGTACCTGAAAGACTGGAAACCTTCCTGTGCCATCCGCTAGCACTCTACAGTTAGACTGCAACGGGCCCCGTTTTGGCCTCCCGCCTCCTGCTGTAGTAGACTTGTTACAGAAGGTAGCGTCGCCTACTAACGGCATGCCCTGGTTGCTGCTGCTTCCATTGATTGTACAAACCTCTTTGAGGCAGCTCACTCAAAGTCACTTCCTCCATCTGCCCTTTCAACAACCAGGGTCACTTAGTTTTCTCCTACTACAAGCTTTCGCCTTCTTCATCAGCTTGTCCTTTTCTCACTGAACTGTTGTGGCCATTTCTTTTCCTGCTGGCGGTGGAGGAGGCGACACAAGACGTAGCGTCCCTCCATAATAGGCTCCTCCACTCCACTTATCCCGCGCCTCTTCACAAATTTTCAAGCCCTCCACACACCCCCTCGAGCACCTCCCCCGGTCTCCGCCTCTTTCCTTTAATCCACATAACTCACTACTCTTCGCCCGCCTCCGGGTGACGGGTCTGATATAAAGCCCTTAGGGCACCCTCAGCCCCAACCGCCTTCTGTCTCTTCATTCCTCTCATCCTATTCACTCTTTTAGGATACCTCCTTTATCCTAAAAGCCTTCGTCCTTCCTTTCGCTCCCCCGATCGCCCCCCCGAGATACCATCTCAACAGTGGTTCTACTGTGTGCCGGTACCGAGTCGACGATCGACTCTCCCACCGTTGTATCGTCCTCACAAATTCCTGAGATCGTGTTCAACACGATCATCGAAATGGTGTCCTCTTCGATGGCCAAAGAGGCTCGAGCCTTCCCTGACGGCACCAAGGACTACGTTCCTCTCCGTGGTGCTGGCAACAAGAACACCGCTCCCAAAGTTCATATTGCCGATACCCCGATGACCTGGAAGAACTGGCACCAGCACGTCAACTGGCTCAACACCACCTTCATCATCTTCCTTCCCTTCATTGGCATCATCTACTCCTACTGGGTTCCCCTCCGCCCTTACACGGCCATCTGGGCCGTTGTCTACTACTTCAACACCGGCCTCGGCATCACTGCTGGTAAGCTCAGCCCAAATGTTGCGGGCCCTCCTCCGGATTGCCCGACTTCGAGCAGAGTTGGATACTAACATGACCTTCCTGCAGGTTACCACCGTCTTTGGGCTCACTCTTGCTACAGGGCCAGACTTCCCCTCAAGATTTACCTTGCCGCTGTCGGCGCTGGCGCCGTCCAGGGCTCCATCCGATGGTGGTCTTCTAGTCACCGTGGTCACCACCGCTACACTGATACTGAAAAAGACCCCTACTCCGTTCGCAAGGGTTTCTGGTACTCTCATCTCGGCTGGATGGTCTTCAAGCAGAACCCCAAGCACAAGGGCCGAACCGACATCACCGATCTGAACGAGGACCCCGTGGTTGTTTGGCAGCACACGAACTTCCTCAAGTGCTTTGTCGCCATGGGCCTGGTCTTCCCAATGGTTGTTGCTGGTCTCGGTTGGGGTGACTGGCTCGGTGGTTTCGTCTACGCCGGTATTCTCCGTATCTTTGTCGTCCAGCAGGCTACATTCTGCGTTAACTCTCTTGCCCATTGGCTCGGCGAGCAACCCTTCGACGACCGAAACTCTCCTCGAGACAACGTTATCACTGCCCTCGTCACTCTTGGTGAAGGTTACCACAACTTCCACCATGAATTCCCCTCCGACTACCGCAATGCAATTGAGTGGTACCAGTATGACCCTACTAAGTGGTGCATTTGGATATGGAGCAAGCTCGGCCTTGCCTATGAGTTGAAGCAGTTCCGTGCCAACGAGATTGAGAAGGGTCGTGTCCAGCAGATGCAGAAGAAGCTCGATCAGAAGCGTGCCACTCTTGACTGGGGTATTCGTCTGGATCAGCTCCCCGTTATTGACTGGGACGACTTCGTTGCTGAGGCCAAGGCCGGAAAGCGTCTGATCGCTGTTGCCGGCGTTATCCACGATGTCACCGACTTTATCAAAGACCACCCTGGTGGCGGTGCCCTCATCAACTCTGCCATCGGCAAGGATGTCACTGCCATCTTCAACGGTGGTGTCTACAACCACTCCAACGCCGCCCATAACCTTCTTTCGACCATGCGTGTTGGTATCCTCCGCGGTGGTTGCGAGGTTGAGATCTGGAAGCGTGCTCAGTTTGAGAACAAGGACGTCACCTACATGAACGATTCTGCTGGCCAGCGTATCGTCCGCGCCGGTACCCAGGTCACCAAGGTTACCCAGCCTGTGGCCATCGCTGACGCCGCCTAAGGCAGTGTGATACTATGATGAGGATGAATTCGATAATTGGGTAATGTGTTGAAGACATGGGAGGAGCTTGCATGTCGAGTAAAAAACAGGGAGGTGGAGGGGTTGAAGGATCTCGTCAGGCACAGTCACATGCTTTTCGAAGCCTTCGTCCCCACACTGCCCTTCACCGAGGAACTCAGGGACACGGCACTTTTGACGCAAAATCGACTCACGAAAGAATGGCGTTTTGGTGGTGGGGTTGGTTTCTTTTTTGTTTTGAAGACTATTTTTCTCACATGATCCATTATGAATCGAGCCCAAAAAGAAAAACGAAGATGGGGTTAAATATTAATATGGAAAACCCTTTCCTGGTCACAGCAGATCAGTAACTGGTTTTCAAGACAACTTAGATACTTGAAAATACAAGAATATCTCATGAGAACACATGGCTCTTTTGTGTGAGACCTGTCTCCGACTTGAACCTAGGATGTTGAACGATACCATGATCAGAATTTGAACCATAACTTTGCTTCTAGAGCAGGATTATGAAAAGAACACGGGCGTAGGGATGCATGTGAATTTGACTCGCTATTACGCCGGCTAGGAATATGTTACATAGCAGAACTGATATCCAAGGGTCGGACCAACTACACTGCATATCCACGTGGACCACATATAAGTGGCCCATCTCTATTACATCCACTTGTCGGCGCTCAGATTACGTGATAATCCACTACATTTGGACCTGAAAGTGGATGTAATGGAGTGGATTTAGGTGGATTTAGATACAGTGAGATATTCCCTGACCGTGTACGGTTCACAGTACTTATTTTTGTATATAATCGCCTATTAAATCGAGGTACCTGGACCCAAGTTAGCCGAGGTCGATCACCCCTACAGTTAATCTTATAACAACATTATACGAGAAACTACCCCTATTGAGCGCGTTTTCTACAGATTTCCTGCTTTGTTTTTGCAAAAAAAAAAAGGCAATTGCTAGGGACGCATGACGTTTTGCTAGGGACGCATGATCTTACGGACGCATGACTTTTCTACCCCTCTCATTGGCTCAAAAATAATTGTTAGTACCATCGAATTCTGCCACCTCCACTTCTTGTACTCCTTCTGTTCAGCTCCCTTAAATCTTTACCCCTAAGAACAATCATTACTAGCATATACCAACAACCATTCCTAGAGCCTACCCCCCAGCCTTCACCTCTGATTTAATATGCCACGTCAACCACATACCCACCCTGAGCAGGATCTTAGGCCTCGAAGATCCCGAAGTCGAAGCCGAAGCCCGAGCCCCAGCGATCAATTGATCCCTTCGAAGCGCCGTCGCGTCGAGCGCGAAGCCGACCTACCGAGTCCATCGCACCTTTCGAGTCCACCGCGCCCTTCGAGTCGTTCGACAATAGCAAGCAGCATCTCTCCATTCTACGGTATTGGAGACGATAATGCCCTCGATAATCTCTTCGCATCATACCCGCAAAGGTTCTCTGATGTCCCCAGACCACATGGCCAGCGAGGCATGAATGAGTCTACCTGGTCGATGCGTAACGATCACGAGATTTATTTCAACACCGACCTCATCCTGGTATCATCATCTGTTCGTCGAGTAACAGAACTGATTCCGGGTGAATACCCATATTCATTATCATCTTCTTCATCCCCTACACCCAGCTCTCCACCATCTTCAACATCTTCAATACAAGGACCCCCTCAAGCAACTAAAGCTGAGTTTCAGTCTGCTCTAAAGCTTGTACAAGAGGTCATTGGAAAGGTCGGCGCCTTACACTCGACCTCGCCCGTCAATATGGGGCTGGTCGCCACTTAGCCCAGGAGCTTATGAACCCCCTCCTCCATACTCTCCGCCACGAAATCCACAATCAACATCAAGTCCTCCTGTGACTACACCTCCCAATATATCTATACAATCTTCGATCGAGCCAGAGCCAGAGCCAATACCCAACCCCCTTATTCCAGGTGATGCTGCCCCAGATGCAGAGACTCTCTTCAACACAATCAACACCTTTGCTAAGGAGCATGGATTTGGCATTGTTCGATATAATGGATATCAATATCAGGGTCGGATAATCAGATATACATTTCAATGTGATCGATTTGGACAACCAAGATATACCAGAGGAGTTGGATTGCGACAGCGGAAGTCTCGAAAATGCGGCTGTAAATGGAAGGTTATTGCTGAAGCCCTAGAAGAGGGGAAGTGGTTCTTACGAAAGCACCCAAATATAGAACACAGCGAACACAACCATGGACCCAGTCTCGCCCCATCAGCACACCCTACCCATCGACGACTGACTTCATCTATCAAGGCCACTATTGAAGCTACAAGTCGACGGGTTGGTGTGCGTGCTCGCGATGTACAAGCAGTTGTCAAAGATCAGCACCCAGATACCAGTTTCACTCAAAAGGATATCTACAATGCCCGGGTCACGATCAATCGCGATAAGTTGAATGGGTATACCTCTGCTGCAGCACTTATCAAGCTTTTCGATGAGAGTGGAATCCTCTACTTGGTAAAGTGGGCAGATGATGAGCCAAATCGAGTTGTTGGCTTAATATGGACCTTCCCTTATTGCCTTCAGATGTGGAAGCGCTTTCCAGAGGTCATCAGCTTCGATAATACATACAATACCAATCGATTCAAGCTGCCTCTTTTCCAAGCAACAGGGCAAACATGTTTGGGGACTGTCTTCAATGCTGCGTTTGGTCTGATTGATAATGAGAGAAGGGAAGGATTCCAATTCCTTGCAGAGGGCTTTCGACAGCTGATTGATGAGCAATCTATCAAAGACCCAACTATTATCATCACAGACTTTGATAAGGCAATGAAGGCAGCACTAGACGATCAGTTTCCCAAGTCACAGCAGCAATTGTGCATCCACCATATCAACTCAAATGTCCTTCTTAAGTCAAAGCAGAAATGGCTTAAGACTTCTGAACCTACTAGCAGCTCAGATATCAGCGATGTTGAAAAGTCCCCTCAGTATGAAACTCAACTCAGCTTAAATGATCGAGCACTGGTTGACAATTCAACAACCGACAAGATTCCTCATACCTATCGGGGTATCTTCCAGATGTGGAAGGTTGTACTGTTTGCTGATGATGAGGCAGCTCATGAGGAGGCTTGGAAAATGCTATGCAAGGAGTTTGATGATCAACGACCAACCTTGCGTTACTTATATGGTACTTACATGCCTGTAAGAGCTCAATGGGCCCGCTGCTTCATCAAGACATACCGTAATTTCGGTATTCATGTCACATCTGGCACGGAAGCAAGCAATAATAATGTCAAAAGCTATTTGCGTAATGGCATGAGCAACCTCTTTCGTCTTGTTGAGGCAATGCAGGATATGATAAGGGATCAAGAGCTGATACGTGAAAAACCAGTCTTGGGCCTGGTGCTTAAGACTGGCATTATATGTAACATCACGTGAGGAAGGAGACCTTATGCTCCCGTCCTCAACTGTAGTCTTAGCTCGTCATCCATCTTTCTACATCTACATGACAACTTCACTTTATGTGACCTCCGCGGTATATTCGCATCAACAACTCACTGGGGTACGAGCTACTGGGCGAAGACTGCAGCCGAATATCCGTAGAACAAGAAGTCAATGGGAGCTGATAAGCAGTGATGAGGAGTGATATCATGTTAGAATTACTGGGTATAGGTAGAAATAGTAGGATTTTGATCCCTTGTAGTTGAGCTGAAAATTCAATTACTAGTGATTGAAATTATACTATTACACTCAATCACATACAATCATAATATAGTGATAGTACTATTAGGTTGTCTTAGGTTAATATGACCTGATGGTACTATCGCTGTGCAGTCCTAAGAAAACCTGATGGTAATATTGTTATACAGTCCTAAGACAACCTGGTAGTATTAATATTTAATAGAAACATATTGTCAGATATGTCAGTGGCGAAAGTTGCCACCTATTGCCACCTATTGCCACAAGGCTTAGCAATCAGCTTCTAGATGATTCTATACAGAAGAGAAAGGGTATATAAAGCTTGCTCTGAAACCTCAAGATATAGGGGGAGACACAACACACAATTTTTTACCCTAATATTTGACAATTAAGAGTCTCACTGCCTCAACCCATTTTAATATCTTTGAGAATCCCTCTATCTTATCTATGATGCTGCATAGGAAATCCCAGAAAGAGGGTCTTACGGCCACTCTTATAAAACCTGGGGACTTTCCGGACTGGGAGCACGAATTCCTTCTTCAGGTTGACCTTCTAGGTCTGCAACAGCACCTCAAACGAAGATTTTCCTTGAAGAGGAACCGGCCTTCCCGGATATCAGAAGACGCAAATACACCAAGACAACAGCAGCACAACGGACCATTCGATCAGAAACACCTGAGACTGAAGGGACCAATTCAGATGACATACAGGAGACAAACAATGGAACATGGTCTCTATCTGACCTAACTGAACAAGGTCAGAAGAGCTTCCAACAGGACCTCTCTTTCTATCAGCTTCAAGAAAAGTCATCAGAAAGACAGAGGAAGTCTCTAAGAACCCTCCAAGACTGGATTATCCGAACTGTCTCTCCTAGTTACATCCGGACCTGTTGTCAGCCGCGCAAGTCGATCTATGAATGGCACTACAATCTCCGTGCCCGGTGCGGGAGGTCGGAAGCAGACGAAACACGAGATGCTCGAAATACATACTTGACCCTCATGAAAACACCTCCAAAGACCGCAACTCAAGCACTCAAATGGTTAGAAGAGTGGGAGGAAGCCTTGGCTAAAGGACAGCAACAAAAGGTCCCTGAGACCCTCTTTTGCAGCTCCAGGGCATATGACTTTCTTAACGTCTCTTCACACCTTCTCCCTGCCTGGACGGCAGCCTATGAAATTAGCCAACAAACCTGATCCAAGAAGAATCCCTTATCTATCGAGATCTAGCGAAGTTCGCCTTCCGGAATAAGCTCAAAAATGCAGAGGTCTTACGGGGCCCAGGTCGCACGGGAAAAATCTCCCAAGGTGCATTCTCTGCGAGCTTTGCTGGGGAGGACCCCCAGGATGATGAACCAGAGGACGCTCGCATCATTGAAGGCCAGTACCGTTCTACGAAGAAAGGCGGGGAAAAGACGAAGCGTCAGAGGTCTCCTAATGATCAGGAGAAATGCCCGGCGTGCGGTCTACCCCATTCTCTTAAGAAATGCTTCTATGTTTTTCCAAACATAGCTTGGAAAGGGTTCAGGCCTCGAGAAAAATTTCAGACAAAGGTAAGAGAAGCCCTTGAAGAAGACCTAGACCTCCAGGCACAAGTAAAAGCTCTCACTCGGAAGAAGTCCAAGAACCTACCAAAACCAGCTATTGAGGAAACCTCTGACCAATAACTATATGGCCGGCTTATTGCTAAAGTCAACGCCGCATTTGCCGCCCAAAGCAACGACTATCCCTTACGAAAATCTCAAATCCTAGACCCAGGAACAACGATCTCCATCACAAATGACCCCAATCGACTAGCTGATCTCCAGCCGGCTCTTCCAGGCGACTTCATCTGGTCAGGTGACCGAAAGTTACCAATTTTGGGATATGGAACAATGATAGTCAGGCTGACAAGAACTCGAGCCCTGTTGCTTGAAGATGTAGCCTACTGTCCCCGACTCCTCACAACTCTAGTCTCCTTACGTCAGCTACGGAAGAAAGGACTCTATTGGGATAACAGACGTGATCCAACGACCCTCCGCCATTCCGATCAGACAATCGCCTGCCCGATCAAGGACCTATACGGTCAATACGTCATTGAATACCAACCGGCAGAGATGACCCCGGCGGTTTGGGCAGCCCACAGGTTCACCTCTCACACTAAGAGGGCTCCTTTAGCGGGAGAAGCCATCCGCTGGCACAACCGCCTAGGGCATCCGGGACCGCAAGCTCTTGAACACCTCGTCTCAGCATCTCAGGGGGTGCGAATTCGAGGACCAACAACAGTCGAATGTGACGCCTGTGGCCTATCAAAGATCAAGAGACAAGTCAGACGGGCTCCAAGGCAGTCTGGCCAGAGAGCCGGCGAACGCATCGCTGTCGATTTCCATGACTATGAAGAAGGGATAGGTGGCTATACCTCGCAGATGTTGCTTACCTGCTGATCAACGGGTTACATTTGGGATTATTACCTCACATCTCGGACAACGGAGGCTATTATCACAGTCTTCAAATCCTTCTTCAAACACCTAGAAGTTCAACATAACATTAAGGTCAAAGTCATCGAATGCGACAATGAGATCACAGAGGTCAAATCACAAGTCGGAAACTTCATACGGAACAGAGCCATCATTATCGAGCCCTCAGCACCATACAGCCAAGCACAAAACGGCGGTGCCGAACGCTCAGGGGGTGTGATAAAGGATAAGGAAAGAGCTATGCGAACAGGCGCCAGGTTCCCTCATCAGCTATGGCCAGAAATCGGCAGAACGGCAGTTTATCTATACAACCGAACGCCAAACTATAAATCAGGCTGGAAAACACCATACGATCAATTACATACTGCGATAGCCAGAGCTGGAGGAATTCCACAATCGGCGAAACAGCCCGACCAAACACATCTAAGAGCATTTGGCTGCAAGGCCTATGCCATGACCCCCGAGGCACAACAAAAGTTCAACCGCAAGATGCGGCTCAAGCCGAAAGGATGGATCGGCTTCCTAGTCGGATATAGATCCTCAAACATCTACAGGATCTGGGTCCCTACAATCAATCGAATAGTGAGCACCCGAGACGTCATTTTTAATGAAGACAAGGGCTGCAACGGAGACTGGGAAAATTTCAAGGACGACCTCTTGGAGGCAGACCTAGAAGAAATTGCACGAATTGCATCCCTTCAACAAGACGAACCGATTGATCAGTTAGAGACTGAAGACCGTATTGAGGTGGATTTTCCTGAAGAGGAAGACTCAAATGAACTCACAGGGAATCGTCTTATAGTGGCGATTGATGAAATCTCGCAGGCAAAGAGGGCAGAATATGAAGACTTCCTTACGCCTCCAGATACACCGCCATCTGCCCTACTTGCACAATTACCTCAAAATGTGTTAGAACAAGGGAACAAAACGATCACGTGGCAGGCAGCTTTTCTAGCTGGAACCAAATCTCCTCCACAAATCTCAACAGAACGGAAGATCCGTCAAGGGGTAAAGCTGCATAGAAATGCACTACCTCCGGCACCAAGAAAGCATCAAGATCTCATAGAACATCCATTAGGAAATCTCTTCCAGAAGGCTGAAGAAATTCATCTTCAAAGTCACAAGGAAATGAGGTCATGGACTGAGATCCGAGCCAAGGACCCTCGAGCATCTGATCAACAGGTCCTAGGCTGTATGTGGGTGTACGTCTATAAAACAGACAAACACGGTTACTTTCAAAAATGCAAGGCCCGACTAGTGGTTCGAGGAGACCAACAAGCAAAAGGGCAGCTTCAAGACACATACGCAGCAACCCTATGTCACGGGCCAGGGCCCATATCCTTGCGGCTGTGCCGCAAGACGGCTCGTGCGCGCCAGGGATGAGATATCGTTCCACAGCTCAGGGGCATTTAGGAACTTCTTTCTTTCTTCTTCATCTTTGATGTAAATAGCATCCTGGACTAGATAGCTGGAATCCAGCTACTAGAGGCAGCGCTCCTAATAGTGCAATCAGTCCGTCTGGACGCCTCAGACTGGCCATTTAGTCCGTTTGGCTTGGCTAGACTAAACTAGCAGTCCGTCTGACTTTGGTCGAACTGGACTAGCAGTCTGACTGAGATGTGCAGACTGGACTGGCAGTCTGACCGAGATGTGTAGACTGAACTATCCGTCCGTTCGTCACCGTTAGACTAGACTGTAGTGCAAACTGCGGTCTAGACTAATAGTCTAGACACGTGACTCCCGTCTTCGTCGATAAACCCGATATGACATGGGACAGCGAGAGTGGACGAAAATGCTTGAGAGCCAAACATCTTTCAAGCGGACTGGACATGGCTTAATCTGGGCTTTGGGCCGTTCTCTCGCAGTGACAGTAACCATAGGCTCACTGCGCCACGTCACTGATATCGGTCTTTCGACGGTCTTTCGATGATTCGGGAATATATCTCTGATCATGATGGAATTGATACCAGACGGAAGCTCTCAGCACGGTAGATTCGGTCAGTGCTGGATAGACACGCGTGTTGTTTCATACTGTTTCATATGAAACTGTAACCCTCCCAGTTTCATATGTTTCAGTCGGTTTCATATGTTTCATATACGCCCGATAAGTCCCAAATATCTTAGTACTTAACCAAGAATATTTTGCAAGCAAATGCCTTCAACGCAGTTCGAAACTTGCTAATCGTAAAAATGTCCTCAGCTTCGCCTTCTCCCTTGTTCTCAAAGCCTTCTGACGAGTCTCCGGCACCTGCATCGCATGACTCTTCCGTTCCCGCGAAACGCGCATTGAATCGCTCTCCCTCTGATCGGGCTGGCAAGCGCACCAAAGGCCGTACAAACAACAGCACTTGGAACGAGGCGCGCGACCCTTATGAAGAGAGAGGAGAGAAAGCTTGTGATTCTTTATACCACGAAATCTGGTACTGCAAGTACTGCGACTCCACGAAAAAGCCTAATTCGGTAACGACGAATATGAGCCGAGCCCGCAAGTACCTGCGGGACTTTTACAGCATCCGTGTTATAGAGTATGCCGAAAGGTCGGATCTGAAGAAGCAGCAACATGGCACCATCACGGATTTGTTTGGAAGGCAGGAGGAACGTCAAGCCAATCGAGACCTCAACGAGGAAAAATATTTGGCAAATACTATTAATATTCCTATATTCGAGGAAGCTCTTGCCAGGCTTCTTGCAGTTCGCAATATTGCCCACATATTCATCGAGTACCTCGAGTTTTACGCTGTTATCCTCTCCTGTAACTATATAGCCCGGGACGTCCTCCTACACAGCTGCAGAGCGGTACTGAAACTTCTCGGAAAGACGTTCACTCAACACAAATAAGGCCTCGTCAATAAGCTTTATGGTTCTCTCTCTTCTATGGTCCACTTTACTATTAATATGTAGACCTTATCGGAATAGAAGGCAGCATATCAGGCAATTGTAGTCTATTTTGTAGATGCGGAGACTAGAGAAGTCGCTCAAGTGTTATTGTTACTGCGCGAGTTTAAAGGAAGCCACAATGGGAAATTACAAGCCAAGACTTTCCTGGAGGTTGTCGAAGAGTACGACCTCAGCAATAAGATTGGCTACTTTACGATGGATAATTACGATGCTAATGATACTATACTTGACGACGTCGCAAAAGAGATTGATGGTTTAGATCCGGTTGCCAGGCGACTATGCTGCAGTAGCCATATTATAAACCTCATTGTTTAAGCCTTCCTTTTCCGGAGTAAAGCAAAGAAGATTCAGGAGGATAAGCAAGAAGAGATTGATAAGGCGTATAAGCGACTGTGCAGGCTATCCGAAAAAGAAGAAGGGGGCGTTATTATAAAGGCACAAGCCACCGAGGAATGGCGGGAGTTTAATATTCTGGGGAAGCTGCACAACTTGTGCATGTATTCAAGGAGCTCTACCAGCATCTGCAACAACTTCAAGGCTAAGATTAGCAGGGCCTTGCCGAGGGATAATGATACACGCTGGAATTCATGGTTTTATCTTATTGACGTGGCAATTAAGAGGCGGGCAAAGTTTATGGATTGGATTTAAGAAAATCATACCAAGATCGAGAAAGATATATTGGACTACAACAACTAGAACGAGCTCCGAGACATCTATATATTTCTACAACTATTTCACCAGATCTCAGTATACTAAGGCCGGAAGAATACACTCGATGAAGTTCTATCTTATATGGATTTCCTCTATCATCACTTCACGCAGGCTAAAGATAAGGCTTTCAGTAACCCACGCTTCTACGCGTGCTTTTATGTGGCTTGGCTAAAGTTCGAGAAGTATTACCAGCTTACCGAACAGGCCCTCGTGTACGTGGCTGGTATCCTCCTCCACCCAGCACTCCGAAAGAGCTATCTGAGTGAGCAGTGGAAGAGAAACCCAGCCTGGGTTAGCAATACCGTGAAGTCTGTTAGAAAGATTTAGTCCACAGAGTACAAGAGCTACCAGCTCCAAGATAAGCAACAGGAGAAAGGGCAAGAACTCGACGAGTTCGATCGCTGGAGGCAGAAGGTGTACAGCACAGCGAGCGAGGTGAAGGATAAATTCGACTGCTTTATTTATATAAGTAATTTGAAGCCTTCTACCTAATGGCCAGGTTTTGACGATACTTCGCAGGGCTTATAAGTTGGGATTGGACAACAAACGGCCTTACAGTGGTGGCTTGAACCGACCCAGCAAGAGAATTTTCCCCTCCTCTGCCGTATGGCCGTTGACATATTCTGCATTCCTCCGATGTCTACGGAAGCAGAGCGAATTTTCTCAGGCGCAAGACGGCAGGTTACATGGGATAGAAGTAGCATATCTGCCAAAATGGTAGAGGCATGTGAGTGTATTAAAAGCTGGATAAGGGTTCCAAAGGGGAAAAGCAGGCCGCTTCTTGCAGGGGTGTTTAGAGGAGCGGAGGATATCGACGCGGCTGTAAGGATTCTCCAAGAAGATATTGAGGTGGGCAAGGGGGAAGAAAGCGATAGCGAGGCTAGCGAATTGGTAGCATAGGTAGGCAGGCAATGCGAGACATCTTTGAGGTGCCCAGTGGTAAGGTGTATGTCGGCACCGAGGTTACCAAAGACAGGGGGGGAAAAAACAAAGGAATTAGATATTGATTCATATGAAACTGAAACCGGTTTCATATGAAACCGAAACTATACTGGCGTCCGGTTTCATGAAACTGAAACTCACCCCAGTTTCAGTTTCATAGCGTGTCTATCCAGCACTGGATTCGGTGACTATATCGTAACTAGTATGAAATATGATTCTGACGCAGAGACCTGCGTGTTTACTAGCATCTCAATTGGCTTGCTGAGATCCGTGTTACTGCGAGCGAACCTACCCTACATGCGCCGGATAGGGGATACTTTGCATGCCACCTACCTGTAATGGCAGGGCTGGTATCTCTTAACGCCACCGGGCCGGTTATCGCCGCTCAGATAACATGCACTTCATCATCTCTCACGTTGCAGATATTCTTCCTGGAATCCGGCCAGGTAGCCCATTCAAAGCTATAAAATTAGATTGCTGTTGAACAGATGTAATTCTGGGATCTTGTTAGGCCGATGGTTTCAGTTGCAAGATACTTGGTTTGCTATAGATTAACGCAGTGCTGGGCGGTACCGGCTAACATATCTTAGCAGTGTGTCGAATTTTTTACCAAACGCGTGTCACGCGTTGGACGCGTCGGACGCGTTGGATCGCGTACTTGAATTGGCACTCTGCAGCAGGCCACAGATTTGGAAAGACTGCCTGAGTCACCCCGAATCTGGACAGACTAATAGTCAGACTGTTAGTCTGGGACCCTCGGACTGGACTACTGGTCAGTCTGGTAGAAGTCAGACCGAACCATCAGTCCAGTCCAAGAGACGTAGACTGGACCGTCGGTCTAGTCCGAGAGACGCGGACTGGACCGTCAGTCTAATCCAAGAGACGCGGACTGGACCGTTAGTCAAGTCCGAGAGACGCAGACTGGACCAATAGTCCGTGGACTACTAGTCTGGACTGCAGTTTGGACTAATAGTCCAGTTTTTGGTCTGGACTATTAGGAGCTCTGGCGAGCCTTCATTTCTTCTGCTGCATGTACGTGATAACGGGAGTGCGGTCTACGGGCCAAATACCACTCTTGGTGAACCCAGAGATGATGTTATGCTTCGTAAATCCGGCATCAAATATATCCTGATATACGTGTCACGGGCCAGATGAGATCAACTCAAGAGGTAATGCCACTGTATTGCGAGAATACTACGATGGAGAGGAAAGAGAGAAAGCGGGCAGGCGCGTAGACGCGTAGACGCGTTGATAGTCCCTGTGGCCTGCCCCGTGCGCCCTAGTTACGTATCGGCCCCACCCTGGGTCAAGCACTCCGGACGTTCCCGTCACAACCACCAAAACTCGTCAATTTCACTTACACGAAAGTTGGCCAACATAAATAGCTACCTAAAAGAAGTTACCTCTATTGATTATAGAAATGATTGGAGGTAATTGTTTTGACTCTGTAATGCTGTGCGGGGTACGCGATATATGCAGGCCGTGCTATTGAAATATTGTCAGTTCAATCACCAAGCTCCTCACCGCTCTTTCTCGTGTTTTTTGGTCTTTGTCTTTGACAACGACAAAAAAAATGCCTATCTCGCGGCTTCGATGGGAATATACAGAGGACGACATGGCTGAGGCTATATTGGATATTACTGATAATGGCTTTTCACCCTCTCAAGCGGCTCAGAGACGGGGAGTGCCCCGAAGGACTCTAATCGACAGACTTAACGGCCAGGGAGCCGTGAAAGAGCAGATTCACCCTCACCGACGTTTGTCCAAGAATCAAGAGGACAGATTGGCTTTCTGGATACTCCGTCAGGAATCCTTGGGCTATGCTCCGTCCCACAATCAGGTCCGCGCTTGCGTCATGGGCTTGTTGAGACAGCAGGATGAACATCCCGAGTTAGGACGCAATTGGGTGATCAGATTTATCAAGCGCCGCACAGACCTGAAGACCAAGATGGGTAGACGTCAAGAAGCCAACAGGTTCGACTCTTTCACGCCTAAGGCAGTTCATTGGTACTTTGATATCAGGGAGGGCCAGTATGGCTGGATCAAGCCTGAAAACACCGTCAACGTTGACGAAGGGGGTATTATGATTGGCTTCGGCAAGCATCTATCTGTATACCTTGTCAGTGCTTGAAATTTGACCGACTAATCCTTTTTATTTAGGCTTAGATAGCCTGGTTGTCGGAAGCGCGGACCGAAAGCGGAAGGCAATTCTCAAGGGACCACAAACTCGAAATTGGACTTCATTTATCGAAGCTGTCACTGCTGACGGCCGCGCCTTAATCCCTGGCATAATCTTCAAGGGGAAAGAACTCCAGAAACAGTGGTTTATTGAGGAATTCAAGAAGGTAGCAGACTGGTATTACATAACTTCGCCTAACGGGTGGACTGACGACCACATTGGAGTTGAATGGCTTGAAAGAGTCTATCTGCCCCAGACCATGCCTGCCGACGACTCTGACGCGAGACTGATCATTTTAGATGGTCATGGGAGTCATGCAACGGTATGTTCTTCGTTTTCTTCAGCTCAAGATCACTACTGAGTGACGGAAGGATGAATGGATGGCCACGTGCTTTTTGAACAACGTTTATTGTTGCTACCTGCCAGCACACTGCTCTCATGGGCTCCAGCCGTTGGACAATGGAGTATTCAATGCCTCCAAAGCCGCATATCGACGAGAGTTGGAAAAGTTCGCTTCATTGACTGATTCCACTCCAATGGACAAGGTCAATTTCATCAGGGCCTACGCCAAGGCGCGTCGAGTTGGAATGACTGAGAAGAATATACTCTCTGGATGGAGGGTTACTGGGAATTGGCCGATCTCACGTGCCAAAGCGCTGCGGCACCCAGAAATCCAAGAAGATAGGCCAAATGGCAGCCCAAGAGCGACTCCCGAACCCACGCCGTATTTTGGCTCGGACGATACACCAAAGACGAGCCGTCAAATTCGTGATCTTGGGCTGAACAAAACACCAAAGACACGAAGACGGTACAACGTAATAGCAAAGGGCTTTGAGGCTCAACAGCAGACGGTAGCGGCGCATACTGTGAGGATTGCTAGCCTAGAGGAGGAATTGGCTCGCCTGAAGAGAGGGAAGAAGAGGAAGGCCGTGCCGAATCCTAACAAACGTTTTATGACTCTTGGTGAGACTCTAGCTGGTGGAGAAGCCATACCCGAAGAGGAGACTCAAAATATGCCTGTTGTGGTGGAATGTGGCTGTTCAGACGAGCCGGAGTCAGAATCGGAGGCTGCCTCGGTCATTGAAGTCAGAGAGGAAACCATACCCCATCAACCAACCACGCGATCAGGGCGGCTTATCAAAAGACCCAGGATTCAATAGAGAGATTCAATTATTATTTATAAGACGAAATCTTTTGCGCATATCTCTCATTTTGGTCAAGTTCTGTGTAAGTAAAGTTGTTGATTTTTGGTGTTGCTTTTTTTTTTTTTGCGTGGCGAAAGAGTGGGGTTGGCGAAAGTGTGGTTGTGCATGGTACTGCTTACGATATAGTCACTGAATCTACCGTGCTGAGAGCTTCCGTCTGGTATCAATTCCATGATTAGAGATATATTCCCGAGTCGTCGATTTACAGCCGATAGAGACATGTCCGTGACGTGGCGCAGTGAATCTTTATTGTTACGATCAATGTGGGGGAACGACCCAAAGCCTAGATTAAGCCAAGCCCAGTCCGCTTGAAAGATGTTTGTCTCTCAACCATTTTCGTCCACTCTCGCTATCCCATATCATATCGTTTTATCAACGAAGACGGGAGTCCGCTGGTCTCGTGGACCTGCGCCCAAGCCAAAATACACCCCCCGGACGGATGTGCCAGCGACTTCGCAGATCCCCCGCAAACCTTCATGTGGAGGCTCAACTTCCGCGCCCCCGTCGTTCAACCTTACGTGCGCAAGCTGAATAACGAACTCAAGAACACATTCTCATCAGACACCAGGCTGGCGCGAGAAGAGCGCGAAACCGGCGCGGGTGGAATAGTGCAACGACGATCCAAGGTTTTTCGTGAGGCATGACAGGATGTTGGCCCCTAGCGGCCGGTCATTGGCCAGCGAGCTGTGAGCAGAGGGAAGTCGAAGGTGGGTCCAAGTTGTGGGCGCTAGGCGGGCAGTTTCACGGTGGCCCCCAGACCGAGGAATCGGTTGGTTGCTGAGCATGGGGAGTGAGATCTCAGATGATTTGGGCCACAGATGGGGATCCAACGCCTCCAACGATTGGAAGTGGTTCGTTGATTACGCACCCTGCGGCTTGGCCCGAATGGCTACCGAAAGTTATGTCTGGGTATTTGGACTCATCCACTCTCATGTGTCCAGAATGGTCAGAGAGAAAGTCGTCTGCTACATAATCTCTGTGCCCACCACCATGGCACCATCGAAGTCGCCAGACAATTCTCTCCCACCGTGCTCTGTCATCACCACCCCTTCTGTCTACTTGCCATCTCCTGAATCATGTCTTCTATCATGGATTTCTCTGAGACTGCCAGTGCTATTGGCAGCGCCAGCCACCTGGATGATTCTGAACTTACAGTGGCCACCCGTGCGCTGACACCATCGTCTTCGTCAACTCCTAGCATCTCCCGCCCAAAGGCATCTCCTGTTTGGGAGTATTGTCGAATAGAAGAAGGCAAGAGCACTCCGGCAGCCTGGGTCGATTCCAAGGGAACGAAATGGTGGCATTGCCAGCCCTGCTTCGACAAGAAAAGAGAGAAGAAATACAATTACTCAGGTGGATCGTCCACCATCGTCAATCATTTGCGCAAGGAGCACAAGATTTTGATCTCTGGGAGACAAGAAATCCGGCGGGAAGTCACGCAAAATCGGCTTGGAGACATCGCTGCATTCCTGGCCAATGAAAGCCTACCCTCCGCCAAGAAACGCAAGGCGACGGCCGAGGCAGATGCACTTGACCAAGCCACCCTGCGCGAGCTGTACTGCCGCTACACCGTCGCCTGCAGTCGGCTACGCAGACGACACAGCAATCCTGTGCATGGGCGACACGGTAGAGGAAACAGCGGCTGTAGCGTCAAGATCTGTCGAAGAAATGGTCCGCTGGGGCGCGGCGAACGGAATATCTTTCGACCCTAAGAAGACGGAAGTCATGCACTTCTCCCGGAGCAAACTCGAGACCACACCGTCCATACGCCACGGCGATGTCGAAAAACACCCCGAGGCAGCAATGCGCTGGCTAGGCATCTGGCTGGACAGCAACCTGTCGTTCCGAGTCCACGTAGAGAAATGGACGGCTAAAGCCCAGGCTGTGGCCTACCATCTACGAGGACTCACCAACACGATACACGGCCCACTACCTAGTGCCGTGCGAAGCGCCGTCAGAGCATGCGTTGAACCGGTTCTGCTCTACGGTACTGAAGTATGGTACCCAGGCGCAACCCAGCCGCGGTGGAACCAGCCGTCCAAAGACCGACCATCAGGTATCCGGCATCTCCTGCGGAGAATGACCGACGCCATCGTGCATTCCATGCGAGCCATACTTACGGAAGGCTATATCTTACACTGGGTCAAAACCCGTTTTCCATCGATTTTAGTCTATACAGGGACCCCACCCTACACCCCATGTCCCCACCCCCAGTCCCCACCCCACCCCGGTATATAGATTAATTCACATCGAAACCTAAGTTACCTTGATACCTGAAACGGAACAAATTTGAGTGGGCGGCCCGGCCGAGGGCGAACGGCCACGTAATTCCTCGTCCACTCCCAAGCAGTGTCGTCCGCGCACATTCATCCTTTCAACACCATGTACTAAATCTATTACCCTTCGTTATGGCCCCAACACTCGTATACTGCCCAGCCCGGGTCCGTACTCAACATACCTCGATCTTACGGGACAACCCCTCTTGGGTCTCCTGTCCGTATTGTGGTAGCCCCCTAGCCGATAAGCCCTCTGACGCTGCCTCCGACGATGACCTCGAAGAGGTAGACTTCCAGAGCCTACCCGACCGCACCCGAAAGGCCTTTTCAGCGACCGAACGCCCCCAACCAGGACTGTACGCCTCAAACACCGAGTCGCAAGCGGCACACCCTCATCGAGCCGGCGCAACCAATTTCTCATCTGCTCTTCGAGAGGCGGATAAAGCTCGTCAGGCCAGCATTCGGAACGACAAGACTAAGGCCGAACGGAGCAGTACGGAGCTTATACAGCCCCGTAAGATCGGAATATCGTTGTACTTGTACGCTGGGAATTACTGTACGGCCGAGTCTGGTGGCATCGAGACCCTTGAGTGGTTTGATGTCATGGCCGTACATAGGTTTCCAATGGCCGTACAGTTCAATACGGCCCTGGAAGCAGATACACACCAGCAGTTGATGTCCGCCCTTATTAAACGGTTCTTTTCGAACTCAGGAGAGTGGGCAAAACTGGCTGAACGGGAGTGGACGGCTATTCCCATCGATGGGAAGCCAGCAAGCCTGAACTTGAACGTTCGATTCTGTGAGGCAGCGTACGAGTCTACTCAGCTCTGGACATTCCTGCGGCAGACGGGACTTCTTCCTCGGTCGGAAATCCGCCTGCACCTACGCACCGGCGTCTCGGCCAACCAACCAGAACGGGACGAAAAGGTTAGTACGAAGGGTAAAAGGCCCGTATTGGCCTATCCACAAGGACGCAAGCGCAATACGTCCGAGGCCCCAGCTAGTACTACAGTCAAGGCCGAGAAACGCTCTACTTCGACAGTCAAACGAATCAAGACAGAACCGAGTGGGCCAGTACGGAAGAACGACAGAAAGGCGTCTGTCAAGACCGAGGCCACTAAGTCTACCCAGAAGGAGCCAGTCAAGGCAGAGGTAGACATAATCGTTCAGGAGATAATAGTTGCGGATGAGCCTGTACGGTATGGATCTGAAAAAGGTAGTACTGACGACGATTGCGAAGACGCTTTTAGGGATAGCCTCTCGCAGTCCGACCCCTTCGCAGTATTTAAAGGTACACGTTCACACGCGAAAGTTTCTGAACGGGCCTCTTTGGAGTAGAAGATCTTCCCTATAGTTAGTCTCAAGCTGATCCTGTTTCTGAATTTATATCCCATTCGTTCTCGGAACCGTCCGTTCTTCCACGTACATGCCCGTCCAGGTCAAATCCTCGCATCCTCAACGTATCCTCTAAATGTTGGATACCTCCGGTTGGCGGCTCCTGGAGCTGTAATTTAGGGTTGACTCCGGATTTGTAGTGGTCTTCGAGACTTTCCCGTAGGTAAACGTATGAGCGATAAAGCGGGATCTCGATACCATTCACACGGCGCTGTTCGCTCCCTTCCCTGATCGAACGGCTGAGTACGGACGTGCAGAGCGCTAATACCTCGGCAGAGAGATACGAGGATAGATCGAATGATCTGTAACCAAGAAGTTCCTCCATCTCCTCTAGTACGGCCGGGATAATTGGCTCCCTGTAATCCTCCGTACGGGACTGTTCAGGGTGGTGATAGAGGATGTACGGGACCCCAGGAACGACGTGAGGTCGGTTGGACTGTTTGCGGATGTAATGATTGTTCCATACCCGTACGAAGCTGCGCAGATCCGTATCTAAAGGTTCCATATATATATATAGAAGGGCAATCTGGTCGTAGATCTGACTTGGTTCGAAAAGCCCGATTGTGTGTAGGGTCCCGAAGACAGTCTGCACGTATTAGTTAGTAACGGGGCGTTTGGGGACGCTCGAAGGCGCTCGAGAGTATCCTTACCCGCCAAAACTGCGAACGGCCTTTACAAAGACGATTCCACCAGCTCTCGATCTTGACGTTATGGATGCTCTTGCCGTACACAAAGCAGTCCTTAAACTGAATTGGTACAGCCTCGCCCGTAAGTGGCTGTACCCGTTCGCGTCCGGTCTGACTTGAGTGGTACCAATGGAGGCCAGCAACAACCGGGGTTTCCTTCCCACGATCAGCCCGTATAATCCGAGGCGTAAAGCCAAGTTCGCGAACGACCGAGAGATATTGGAGCCCAACGCCGATGGACGTGTGCGTACTAAAGCCGACGAAAAACCAAGGGATATATCTCGAGTACGCGTCAATCCCCGCGTAGACCTCAAAGCCGTATGGCTTTAATTTATCGTACGCATCGATAGACCAGATGAAATTTGGCCCAGGGCAGGTCCAGCCCGTACGGCGCCGTCTGAACTCGTCCAGCCGGTCTCGGAAGCGTCGTTGGTGGACCTCTTTATAGGCAGAGTAGAGGACATCTCGGCTCGTGGACAATCCTTGTTGGCGCAGCTCCGTTCGGAGGTATTCGCGCCCGTACCCTGCTAAACGGCGCGTTGGGTCGACCGCTTGGGCGATACAATCAACGGCCTGTTCTCGCAAGGTAATATTTTCCTCTGGAGTATGCCGCTTGCGAAGGCCCATCTCTTGACGTAGCCGTATCAGGCCTCTTTGGGTAATAGAAAACCCCTCGGATTGTAGTACTTGGACTAGCCGTTCGTCCGTAAGGTAGTGTTCGAAGAAGTGGAAGCGTAAACGGTCCCGGAGGGCGTCAGTCACTTCCGTACGGCCCTCGCGTTGGAAGCCCCAGAGTCGAAGAAAACGCTTCAAGATAGTTTCAGAAACAGAGACACTCAGGTCCGTCCGGAGCCATTCGCATATGGCCGCGTTCGTCCAGCGTAGTTGCCATTTCACGCGGATTTGTTCTCGGTAGGGCTCAATATCGATCTTTTGTCGCGGCATTAGATCGGCGTTCGCGGTGTCGTTCGACGTCGCTCGGGGTCGCTATGAGGCCTTTAGAGGCGTTCGGGGGTATACGGAAGATATTTCGATAAATTAATAATTAGTTAGAAGTCAAGAATTAAGGAAGGGAAAAGTAGAGAGCATGAAGTCTATTTCTAGCCCGTACGAGCGCGAACCCACCCGGACGGAGCCGGACTATCTAGAAGACCGAAAGACTAAAACGGACATGAGCAGGAGCTTACGCTCCTGAACAGGCTCGTTCGTCCAGCCCAAAAAAAAAAACCGAAAATGCCCAAGTCTAAGCAAATGGCGCCGTACGAATGCTCACCTAAACTGAGCGCACCCGTATAGACAAGAACGGGATGTTACAAACCCTTTTCGAAAAGTGATGCCGACCGACAAATGCGAAGCCAAACGGCGGGCCGTTCGCTGGTATACTGTCCTGAACGCCAACGAAGACAACTTAATCAGAATCAGAATCAGAATCAGAGTCGTCCAGAAAAAGTTAGCCTTCCGTTTAGAGCTATATAGGCCTGTACACGCCCGTATAGGGATAGACGGGGATGTACATACTAGTCTCCTCGTCAAGATCGTCGGCGACCTGGTAGAAGACGTCCGCGAGCCTACGGAGGTGCTTGGGGGGGACCTTACGGATGACGTCGAGAATGTCATCGTCATCGTCTAGGGCCCGACGCTTACGGCCGCGGCCGGCTGTGGCCTTACGGCTCCGCTTCGTACCCTTAGGCTTAGCATCTCCATCCTTGGCTAACAACATGTCAGAACGGGGGAGAGCGGGCGAGAGCGGGGACAAACGGGGGCGTACATACCATAGAGAGTGCAGCGCTTGGCCGCGGAGTTGTAGCGACAGTTCGCACAGGCGCCGTTGATCTGAACGCAGCAGTCAAACGGGCCTAGGCCCCTCTGGCAAGGGCCGCACGCGTCCGTTCCGGACCGCAAGTTGCCGTACAGATGGTGGAAGGCCGCGTCACAATTGGCACCCCGCCGAAGGTTGAGAGTGCTGAAAAAAACCGCTCCGTCCGCGCCCGGATGGGTACGGACGCCCATGATGCGCTTGATCTGACATGAGCGTGAGCGTCTGTTATCATATGATGCTGTACGGCTACGGACGGAAGCGGAAGACAAACCTTGACGTAGTTCTGGGCGAGCGTACGAACGGCCGCGGAAACATTCTTGGAGACGTCTGGCGAACGGGTCAGAGGCGGGCGTGAGCGGGCAAAGTAGGCAAGAACGGGAGCGTACGCTTGAGGGCCCAGGCGGTCAAATGCTCGCCAACGGTCTCATCCGGCTGGCCCTGCTCAAGCTCCGTGTTCGGGAGCCGATGACCATGAACGCGAGTGTCCGGGGGCTTCCAGCTTGGATGGCTGGGGGGAAGCCAGGGTTGGAAGTCGGACAGCTCGGAGCAGGCGCGTTCGCTCTCAGGACCGCTCGGGGCTGGATTGGCGAGATCAAAAGCGTTTGGGGCCGGATTGGCAAGATCAGAAACGTTCGACGCCGGACCGGTTCCGGACGTGCCCTTTACACCCATTCCACCCTTACCAGATCCACGGGCCATCGTCGTTGGAGGTGTTCGGTCGTGTTTGGGAGCGGAGCCCTACGGAAGGTTATACGAAAATGGCTATCGATAAACCGGGGCTGTACGCAAAATGTTAGTATGTGCGTGGCGCCGAACGGGTGCGTGAAAAGACGGGTAAAATGCGAATGAAGTTGAGATCGAGGCCGGAAGAAACCGTGTGGAACCGTACGGGACCGTACGCTATGTGAATTTCATGGGGAAGGTGGGGCAAACAACAATTTTTGGGCAACTGCGGAAACTGCTGAAGGCCAGAAAGGCAAGAACCAGTCACAATTGAGCGCCTGCACGGAAGCGATCGCGGTAGTCCATTTCTGGACAGTTCTGAACGCGAAAAGGACACTGCTTATTCTCCCGATCGGCTAGCGTATGCAGCAAGAGGGTATTATGCGGGCACGGGGTGGAAATGCAGTGGTCGGGGTTATAAGGGGCTGGAAAGCCCGGGATATAGTAGAAGACCCATAGTTCCTGAAATTTCAAGTGATTCTATTGGCTTCTGTCTAATTGGGACTAGCGGCTTCCATCTAGCCAGTGATTGCCAGTGCCCGCGGCTGCCGTGGACCTATCCAAAAAATCGTTTTGACCCAGTGTAAGATATAGCCTTCCGTACATACTCCCCGTCTGGAGGACGACCCCCATCGCCATCCTCCATCGGGAAAGTGGGATACGTCCTATCGCCCAACTTCTCGAAGCACGTCGATACCGCTTCTCCGCCCGACTTAAATCCCTTGATGAGGCACATCCCCTCGCGAAGCGCACGCTTCCACCCAGACAACCCACCTACCACCCGCTCATCAAGCGGAAGTACCAAACTCTATCAGAGAGCAGCTTCAAGACCCGTCTCCGACGGACTAATGAGCTCCTCGCACCCTGTCCACGCCCGGCTCTCATGCAAAAACGCTTCGACAAGGAACAGGACACACCCCTACAGACGGCAGCGAAAGAGGAATCGGCCGAGGCCTTCCTCCGGTGGGCTGAGACAGTAGGCCCAACCACTCTGATCGTATACTCAGACGGCTCCTTGTCCTCGGAAGGAGCAGCCAGCTATGGGTTTGCTATTCACCAGAAGGACCTTTCCATCTACGACGGCTCGGGCCGTCTTGGACCTGCCGAGGTGTTTGATGCTGAAGCTACAGGAGCACTGGAGGGCCTCAAGGCCGCTCTGAACCTCCCAGGATCAGCGACACGGGACATCGTAGTCTGTCTAGACAACCTGGCAGCCGCAACATGCCTACGGGGCACACCGTCTGATTCCTCACAAAAAGTCTTCCTCGAGTTCCAGGCGCTGGCTACATCTCATGGTGCCACACAGGTGCGCTGGATACCTGGCCACACAAACATCCCCGGCAACGAACAAGCCGATAAACTAGCAAAAGCAGCTTCCTCGCTGCCACAGCCGGAGGGCGCTCAGCCGACGCTGGCATACCTGCGGAAGATGGCGAGGCAACAACCGAAGGAAGCCTTCGAAGCATGGTGGTTCACTTCCGCCCCCGAGCAATACAAGAGATTTAAACTCAAGGCAACTATACGCTGCCCGCCAGAGCTCTCGCTCCCTCGGGCTGCTCTGCACCATTTACTCGCAGCAAGATCCCTCCATGGGGATTTCGCTGCATACCACGAACGATTCAATCACGACGACGCCCGAGTTACCTGCTCGTGCGGTCGACGCAAAGCACCTGACCATGTCTTCTACTGCAGAAAAGTACCGCGGCGGTGTCGAATAAGGCTTGTCCCTTCGCCGACCGCAGCAGTCAACCTCGCAACTGGAAGAAATTTCGACAAGTACACCAAGCTTGCCAAATCAAGCGCCTTCTTCGAAAAGATTTGTCCTCGTCACTAGACGAGGCAGACCTGAGACCCACTCATGTCTCCTCCTCTCCCTTTATTCTCTCTTCTCTTTGTTCCTTTCTTTAATCACACAGGCTCGGCTGCCTCGTGCAGCCACGCCAATGCCCTTCCCAGTCTCCTTAAAGACTAACCCATGTAGCGGCTACTGCTTTGACAGCCGCGCCTGGTCATCCCGCTGACGGGTAGCAGGCTCGATACAATGCGCCTTTGAGCCGATGATATGCTGGATAGTGGTCTGTACTGTATTTTGCGAAAGCATCGCGTAGAATTTTTAGCATTAGAGACTCTAGCTCAGCACGTCCTGTGCCCCAATAGGGGACTTTTCGGGCCTCACGGCCCTCCGGACGAAAAATATACAAACAAACAAATACAAACAAACCGTCGCCTGCAGTCTCCCCTTTGCTCATGTTGAACAGCCTGCCTTTCGCGACTTTATCCGGTACATTTGTCCGGCTGCGGATGACTTCCTCCCGAGATCTGGTGATACGGTTAAAAATGATTTACAATGGGGCTACGACAACAAAAAGGTGTTTGTAAAGCGAGCTCTGCAAAATGCCCTTTCCTCGATCCACATTGTTCCCGACAATTGGACAACGCCAAATTGTTTGGGCGTAATCGGATTCACAGTTCAATTCGTTACTGAAGATTACGGCTTGCAGTCCCTTGTGGTGAGGATAAAAGAATTGGAAGGTCAGCACAGCGGCGACAACATGGCAGAAGCCATCATGGAGTTCATACGAGAATATGGGATTGCTTCAAAAGTTGGATACTTCATGATGGATAACGCTAGCAACATGAACACCATGATTGACAGGATCTCCGACGACTTGGAACACGAGTTCGATGTTTTTTACGACCCTCTTCCACACCGACTTCGTTGTTTTGGCCACATCATTAATCTGGCCGTGATGGAGTTTCTCATAGGAAAACGACCACCGACGACAGATTCCTACCGTGGGCCGTCCGACGAGGAAATTGAGCAATGGAGAAAGCGAGGGGCGATAGGAAAACTTCATAATATCGTGATCTACATCATGTGGACCCCTCAGCGGCTTCAAACGTTTACTGCTCTCAGCGACGGTCTGAGGTTACGGCGCGACAACGACACTCGTTGGAATTCGTGGTACAAAATGGTTGAGTGGGTACTCAGGCCAAAAGTCCGGCAAGCCATCACAATATTTTGTGCGCAAGAGCCGGCCCTGCAAGGGGATGTGCTGACTTCCTCTGACTGGGTAACTTTGGCCGAGACTCACAAATTTCTTGAGCCATTTCACGATGCTACAATAGCCAACGAAGGCATGGGAGACTCCATATCTGACGTTCTGCCTACTATGGATTATCTCCTGCATCACATCGAGGCCGCCAAGAAGGCCACCACCCTACCCCACTTGGCTACAATGATGGAGACTGCCTGGGCCAAACTGGCCGACTACTATGAATTGACGGAAGATTCACCGGTCTATTCAGCAGCTACAGTATTACATCCTTTTCTCAAGTGGGCTTACATGGAAAAGACTTGGGAGGACAGGAATGAGTGGATTGAGAAAGCTAAAGCTCGTGTGGGGGAACTGTGGAGGGAGACATACAAGTCAACCACCTCCTCCTTCCCTGTTTTTCGACCAAGCTCGGCCCAAGGGCCATCAACAGGACGACC
This sequence comes from Ilyonectria destructans, assembly GCA_020740775.1. Taxonomy (NCBI): domain Eukaryota; kingdom Fungi; phylum Ascomycota; class Sordariomycetes; order Hypocreales; family Nectriaceae; genus Ilyonectria; species Ilyonectria destructans. Next base: position 138,545 of record JAHEWK010000036.1, read on the forward strand.
AAATGGGTACAAAATGTGGATGAAAGAGCAAAAGGCTACGATTTTCAACATGGATGATGACGAGTACGAAGTGTACTGCCGCGAGCCTGTGCTGATGGTACCGGACCCGTTGAAATGGTGGCTAGAATCGGCCCAGCGAAGGCGATTCCCTAACTTATCCTTGATGGCCATCGACATTCTGTCGATTGCGCCTATGTCTACTGAGACAGAGAGACTCTTCTCCAAAGCCAAACTTACGGTAACTGACCAACGAGGATCTATGAATATTGAAACTTTGAATCTCTTGGAATGTTTGCGATCCTGGGACAGGAGCGCTCTGATAGTCCCTTCAGAAGTAAGCATTCGGCTTCGTGAGGTTTTCGATTGTCTAATTATGGACTCTAGTGTTGCTATGTTGATCCGGCAGCTACGGGTGCTATCTCTGATGCTTATGATTCAGAACGTGAAAAGGAAGGTGGCGGAGGAGACATTTCGACGATGGCATCAGGGGGCTTGGATGTCACACACGAGGGAGGATAAGTGGGGGCAACTGAGTGCTTGATTCCATGTAGTTCATTCTTTATATCATGATAGCGTCTGTATAGCGACGGAATTGCATTGTGTGCTTATGGAGGTACTCCGTGATGGCTTGGACCACTATTATCGTGATGCCTTCAACATTGGAGGCAGGTACGGAGAAGGGTCACATGTCACGTGTCTAGACTATTAGTCTAGACCGCAGTTTGCACTGCAGTCTGGGGTGACGGTGACGGACGGACCGATAGTTCAGTCTGCATATCTCGGTTAGACTGCCAGTCCAGTCTGCACATCTCGGTTAGACTGCCAGTCCAGTCTGCACATCTCAGTCAGACTGCTAGTCCAGTCTGACCAAAGTCAAACGGACTGCTAGTTTAGTCTAGGCAAGTCAAACGGACTAAATGGGCAGTCTGAGGTGTCCAGACGGACTGATTGGACTATTAGGAGCGCTGGGTGACTCCGCCTCGAGTAGTCTTTTCCGCATGTTTCACACGCAAACCGGGATCCGGCGGAATTACTTGACGAGGCTGACATGTTGCGCATATGCGAGGTAGATAGCTGAGCTGAGGCAGGCAGATGTTGTGGGTTTTCTTCCTGCTTTTATGGGTTTTCTTCCGGCTTATGAGTTTTCTTCCGGCTTGTGTGGGTTTTCTTCCGGCTTGTGAGTTTTCTTCCGGCTTGTGGGTTTTCTTCCAGCTTGTGTGGGTTTTCTTCCGGCTTGCGGGCGTTCTTCCAGCTGGTGGGGTTTCTTCCAGCTTGTGTGGGTTTTCTTCCGGCTTGCGGGCGTTCTTCCATCCAATCGGGTACCTGCGACCTCTGGGTAAAACAAAGTTCAGCCTCACCGTGTTTTCTACCACAATTTACCCCTGTGACTGTGTTTAATTATATCAATTCGTTGAGGTTCGGCACTTGCGAATCTGTGCCCTATTAGTGAGACGGCTTTGTAAGCGACTAGCAGCGGATTGCCAGGCTATCGCTGCCTCATTGGGGAAGGGAGAGCTACCACGTAATACTCGGCATTTCGAGCCTCGACTCCTATGAGATATCTTTCACCGGTCTTTTTGCATGTGCACTTTACCCCGTAAAACTACGGCGAGCTGTAATAGTTGCCAATTGCGGGGAACACAGAGCATGCGGCGGGGACGGGGTCCGCGGAAGCGGCATAGGTAACTCGCTTCGCCCAACAACCTAGCGCTAGAACTGATGGACTAGCCGAAATTACAATCTGCGGCGAAACCCTGGCATTTTGAGGTTCATTCCATCTCCGGAACTGAGTTCCTGTGGGCAGACGTTTTTGGGGAAGGCGGGGTGGCGGCAACGGACACGAGGGCAACCCCGCTCATACGGTACTTGTTGCTGAATTCTTGTTGCTGAATTCTCGTTGCTGAATTCTCGTTGCTGACGCGTGCTCTGCAAAGTCGCCGTAACCCCCAGGGCTGCGCAAGTATATATTAGCCGCCCGGAGGAAAGCCGACAGGTCCGTCGGGCTGTTTTCGAACGTTCCCCTGACCATGGTGCGGAGAAGGGAAAACGTCAACCCCCGCCCGAAGGAGCCGACGCTAGCAAGAGCGACGTGATAAACGAACACGGTGGCCCACATTACTAGTACCGAGTAACTTACGGTTCGGCAAGTGCCCGATCCTGGAAGAAGCAGGGTCTCCGTAAATCAAAGTGCTTAGCCTCGTTCGTGCCTGAATCCGATGGTTTGGGTCATATCTGTAGTTAATGCTGACAGCGACATCCATGTATGAAGGGGCAGTGCAATGTACGGTGGTCGAGCGCTTCGGCCTTTTTCATTTCTCGTTCTCGTTTCTCGTTTCTCGTTCTCGTTTCTCGTTCTTAACCCCCGCTCTGACGTCACCTGTGGGATCACGCTACGGTGTGTCCCTGGCGTTCATGACATCCTATTAGATACGCACAAATATGATGGGGTGGGTGTATCAAAGTGTGGACCAGAATGTGGTGATGTTATTTGATTGTGGACTTAATTCTTTTATCAGTTCTGTCAGGGTGGGGTTGGTTCAATTTCCCTCTGGATACAAGAATATTATTGTGATAAAGGAAAGTGGAGCCCATTCCCAGCCGCCAATCTAACAGCTCTAAGGCCCACTTTTGATCTAATTACAGGCACCTACAATCTTGAGATTTCTGGACCGCCAAGTTTCTCATGGCCATCGAAGCACCAAAAAAGTCGATTCCCCAGAAATCTTGACATTCTCGACCTGTCGGGGCAGGGGCCGCGCAAGAAAGCTGCGCTGCGCTGCAGGGTTCTCTGGGGCGCAATCTCAGCGAACACCTTCCCTATTCGGGACTCTTCCTACGAAGGACGACACTTTCTGGTCCTTGGCTTAGGGGGACAATCTGCTCCTTATATGGGCAGCTCGCAAGCCCAAATTCTTCTTGATATGTGTGTCCTTTTCTCGTTGGTCTTCTTCTTCTTTCTTTGGTTCTTGTCCCTGTTTGCGCATAAACCTTTCTCCAAGCTATCGTGCACATTCTCTCACTATGGCGCCGTCAAAGAAACAGACTGTACTGTGTCCTGAGGAGATCTATCGGCTGATCGACGATGGCGACGCAATTGTTATTCTCGACAGAAAAGTCTTGAAATTAAACTCATGGCTGCAGTATCATCCAGGAGGCGACAAGTGTATCTTACACATGGTTGGTAGAGATGCGAGCGATGAGATTGTTGCGTAAGTTCCTGTGCGTGCTCCCGGAAAAATATCACGAGACTGATGAGAATTGTCAATTGGTTAGATTCCATCCTGAAGATGTGAGGACGAAAATGCTACGTTATCAAATTGGCGTTTTCGTAAACAGATGGGAGAATGTTCTTCCACCGATCCAGAGAGGACCAGTTGAGGAGACCATCGAGATAGACGTCGATGGAACCGATTCAGGTACCCTGAGCAGCGCTTGCTCTAATATATTTGATGACGACCGCCTAAGTCCAAATCTCACTCGTCGCCGAGTGCGAACCGGCTCCATCTCTTCCCTTTCGTCAGTCTCCGACACAGAATCTACTTCTCCTGAGAAGACTGATGTCAAGAATGACACTAAGCTGCCCAAGCTTCCCGAACTGACCTCAGAATCAACCGACTCGACCCCGCCCATGGACCAAGAAAAGCTTGACGAAATAGCTGTTTCATTCCGCAACCTCATCACCAAACTAAAAGGCCAAGGTCTCTACAATTGCAATTACCGGGCTTATTTCAGCGACGTTGCCAGAATAACGACCATCTTCGCCATCATGGTCTTCTTCCTCCACAAAGGATGGTATGTCACCTCCTCAGTCTTCATGGGTGCCTTCTGGCATCAACTCGTCTTCATTGCCCACGATGCAGGCCACAAAGGCATCACGCACAATTACCACATCGACACTCTCATCGGCATGACAGTTGGAAATCACCTTGGTGGCCTATCCATGGGCTGGTGGAAACGCTCCCACAACATCCACCATGTCATCACCAACGACCCTGCTCACGATGAAGGTATCCAACATCTCCCATTCATGGCTGTCTCAACCGAGTTCTTCAAATCGCTGTACTCGACCTACCACGACCGAGTCATGACCTACAACGCATTCGCCCAAACCGTTGTCCCGTATCAGAAATACCTGTATTACCCCCTACTCTGCTTCGGCCGCTTCAATCTCTACGTCCTATCCCTAGAATTCATCTTCAGGGACAAAGGCCCGAAGTCAAACAGATGGCACCGGTTTTACGAGCTCTCAGGACAGGTCTTCTTCTGGTTCTGGTTCGGCTACCTCATCATGTGGTGTACCATCCCAACCTGGACCCAACGCTTTCTTTTCCTCATGATCTCACATATGGTCACCATGCCCCTTCACCTCCAATTCACCCTTTCGCACTTCGCCATGTCAACCATCACGCCCGGCCGCAACGAACCCTGGGCCATGCAGCAGCTACGCACGACTATGGATGTCGATTGCCCGGCTTGGTTGGACTGGATGCACGGCGGTTTGCAGTTCCAGGCTGTCCATCACCTGTTCCCGACGATGCCGAGACATAATCTCAGGAAGGCGAGTGAAGAGGTCAAGGTTTGGTCCAAGGAGACAGGGGTCAAATATGAAGTCTATGGCTTCGTGGAGTGTAACGGCCGGGTGCTAGGGAGATTAGAGGAGGTCGGACGACAGGCGAGGTATTTGCGGCAGTGTCAGGAGCGGGTACTTGCCGAAGGGGCTTTCTTAAGGGGAGATTGGGAATGATTATGGTATGCTCATAGGGTTAAATGATGTTTTTCTATTTATATTTTAGATGGCGATTAAGGGAGTTATATTGTACAGTACTATATATGGAATGGAACAACAGTCAGCTACGTACAGATTTTCTCTTCCCGCCGATTTCATATTGGAGTAGTTTTATTGGGGTTGCCTCACGTGACGACCACACTGCAAAATAGGCTTCCCAGCTTCAAAGGGCTTCCTGAGGAGTTTCTTCCCTCCTGCAACTGCCTCACGGGAGTCAATTGCTCGCCTCCACAAGTTCCTCGTCATCTCTCACGCAGTCAAGACCCGACTTTTCCCCTCCCACCTTCCCTCTGTGTATAGAACTACTGTAATATACAGACACTTGCCTCCCTACAGGGGAGCGCGGACGGGCCTTCTCTGACGCTACGGTCTAACGCGTTTACGTATAAGACCGCAGCGACAGGTGACCTGTTGCGGCCAAACTATACACACACTGTCCCCCCTTGACTGCGTGAGGTCACCAATAAAGGCACATTTATTTTTCCGGCACTCCCGGCAGGGTCCAAATTTTGAGTTTAACTTTGACAGGCCCTTACCTTCCCGTTGATTCGTTGGGCATTGACTCAAGTGCTTACGTCTCCCCGTCTCCGTCTAGGCTTTTTTTACAACCGCCGCTTCCGTGAGATGGCTGGTCAAATTCTCACCTGGTCTCGGACCCGACTATGCGAAATACGACGATGATTGAGATCTCTCCGCCGCATAAATACCCGTACCCGTACCCGTACCTGCATACGAAGCCGATCTCGAAGGTGTGGTATGGTACGAGGACGTAGCTGTACGAGTACGAGTACCAGTACCACCCGTAAAACAGATCTGAGTATCTGGACTCTCTGGACATTCTATTCTTATCAATGAGAATAAGCGCCATGCATACCCATACCGTTGAATCTCGTTGGATGGGGCCTAGGTCGGGACGTTCCGTTATCATGGTTAGGGGTGAAGAAGTTGTCATCTTGTTCGACATTTCATTTTTGTGGTTAGGATTTAAACGAGGAGGCATCCTGGTTGTTCTCGTAGGGAACGCCATAGCCTGTCCTCTCTCCCCAGACTCCCCCCCCTCTCCATCTCTCTCCCCCTCTCCATCTCTCTCCCCCTCTCCATCTCTCTCCCCCTCTCCATCTCTCTCCCCCTCTCCATTTCCATCTCCCTCTCCATCTCCCTCTCCCTCTCCTGATACTCGCGAAACGCAGTCCGCCCCCGATAATCAGACTGTCCCCGAGCTTTGCGATGCACGGCGAACATCATGTCGGATCTCAAGCGCTCTTCGCGTTCTTGGGCTGCGCAGTAGCCGTCTAGACCGGGGTCCTGTTCCCATTCGTTGGATTTGAGGATGAAGCTAGGTGGGAGTTAGAATGGAAGTCGGATTTGTATTGGTGGTCTTGCTCTCGCGAGTGGTGGGTTGGGACTGCTGGTGCTGGTGCTGGTGCTCGTGCTGGTGGGGATGGTATTGATGGGGTGCTGGGTTCGTGGCGTTCCTGGTCTTGTCGATCTCGATCTTTGTCTCCATTTTCATATCATTTGCATGTCCATTTGGCTTCGTATCCGCATTTCGTTTCCCAACAATCTCCTCTTGCACAGAACTTCCATCTCCAAGGACCTGATTCCTCTTTCCCTCCCTCTCCTTGGGGAGTCGACATGCTTCCTCGCCCAGATCATCCAAGTCCTCCACTCTAGTGGGAGTATTTCGCACACAGCCGCTACTAACTCCCGGCCTTTATCCCCTACCCACCAAAGAGATTTCAACATATGCAACGACGTCCCGAAGAAACCCAAGGTAACCAAGGCGATGGGCCTTCCTTCTACCATAGCCGAAAAAGAACTCGTTGGAAACGAGAAATGGCCAGGCAAATATTACACCTGGACAATGCTTACTGGCGCTGCCCCGGGGATAACACCGGCGGAACTGTTGCATCGCATCTAAGTATCCAACTTTCAGATCCTCGGTCTCGGCATTGATATGGATATGCTTTTCCAAAGCTCTCACTGCTACTTCGGCATCGTAGGACAACGGCTCCTCAGGGTCCTCCATGTTTGTGCTGAGTAACAGTGGAGAGATGGGGCTGTTTTCAGCCCAAGTCGAGGCCCTACTCAAGATACCCTTTACGCCACGTACTAAGCGGAACACATCCAGCTGGTCGTTGGCATACTTAGTTGGTGTGGGCACAGTCGACTGATCCGGCGAGGCGTGCCGCATTGCGAATGAAAGGTCAGCGATCAGGGTCGAGAAAGCAATGACCGGAACAGCATTTGCCTCTTGTATGTTTTCGAGCATCGGTCGAAAGAGTCCGATTGCTGATGCGTAGTGCCTCGTGGCGAGATTGGTATACCGCTCTGCTCCCGCTGGTTCCAGGACTGCAAGGTGGCAGGCGGACATTGCCAGGAGACCGTGCATCAGGAACGGATGAGAATATGCAATCTGGGGAATGCAGACTTGCCACGTGTGTTCGAGAGAGCTATCACTTGCAAGCGTGAGGTATGTGCATGTCGGGTAGTGATGGAGAAGCTCGAGATCATGAGAGGTGTCATACTGTGGCCACTGGCCGTCTGGTGGACTTGCTCGTGGTTTAGCAAAAATAGTTGCATCTCGGAAGAAGTCAACAAAGGATCCAATATCATTGGGCTTGGGTCGTTGGACAGTGAGTCTGCTAGTGGAGCGTGACTTGATATTTGGAGAGATTTTAAGTCTTGGTAATGGCAGCCGTTTGATCGCACGGAACATTTCAAACATACTGGCTTTGCCTCATCACACTGTCTAGAAGCATTAATACATTGCTTTGAGTAGTTGTGAAGGGGTCCATTACCTACCTTGACTTTTCTCGCCTTGCATTCCATGCAACCCAGCCGAGATTTGGAGTGAGGACGTCGTGACGGCATTGCTGCACGACGTCGTCGGCTTTTCATGTGACGCACAGATGCTGAGAAAACTGAGAATGAAGTGCGATCACGGTGTCAACGTGCGCTATCCGATGTCAACCGAGCATAATCCGCGGACCTCGTAAGGTATACGATGCCTTGAGGACTTGTCACGCTTCATATATAGGCCTGCGAGCCTTCCTTGCTATGTGCCGCAAGCCTCGATCCAAGCCTCTGCCCGACCTCCCTGACCCCCCCTAAGCCGGCTACGCGAGCCGCAAAACGACCTCTCCGCGGCCTACCTTGCCGCCCGACCCTCCGCAGCCCCGACCTTCCGCAGCTCTAGCTGTGTGACCTTCTGCAGCTCCGGCTGCCTGACCGACCGTACGGCTAGCCCGGCCGGTCGACCCCTTGCCACAGCACCTTTTGCCCATTTCCCCTTTCCAACGCGTCACATCACCCTCCTTTTCGCAGCCCCGGCTGCTGGATCGTTGAGCTGCCGACCCTTAGGCCCCTTGCGGCCGCTGTCCTCCGCGGCACCGGCCCCGGGCCCGGCCCCTCGTGGCCTTGACAACTGACGGTCACGAACTCCGTCGCCTCTAAATCCCGCTGACGGGTGCGAGGCTTGCGAACGCTAAGGCTTTTGAGCTGTCGAAATGCTGAATGGATATTAAGACCCCAAATAGAAAGAAGGAATAGCTGCAGCAGCTAGGAGCAGCGACAGAGCCTTTGCTACTGGTCCCCCGGTGAAAGCTGGCCCTTCTAGCTATGGAAATAATGTACTTAGTATCTAGCTTAGCACGTGTTTTTACGCCTCTGGCGGTTGGCGGGACTTTGTGCCCGTAACACGTTAAATAATCATCATCATCATGATGCATATCCCACCCATTTATTATGGTGGGGCTAGTACCTCTTAGCACCACTGGCTTTGGTTTCCCATGACGATAACATGGGCTTCGACCCCCTCCCATGTTCCAAACACTCGTTTTGGAAACTAGTGAGATAGCCCATTCAAAAGTTGCAACTTAATCTGCCGCTGAAGGTGTGGAATATATCCAATTCTGGACTTTTGTCAGAAGGATGGCTTCTGTTGTGAAGATACCTGCATTATCATAGAGCGATGCAATGTCATGGAGGTACTCGCTATCATTTTAGCTAACGACGGACGTCGACCCCACCACGTGTCGGGTGTGTCGGATCTCATGGTGATTGAATCGAAGCTTTGCGGCAGGCAAACATACCATATAAATCTCGACGCCCAATATAACATTGTCACGTGAGTTACTGATTACTGATTGATTGATTAGAAGCTTACTGATACTGATATGATATCAGTATCAATCAGTAATCAGTACTGCTTGATAACTGACTGCTTGTTGAGAAGTCTGTGTGGGACCAGGAGGGAGCGCGAACGTGCGCCTCCGCAACGTCGCCGCCGCTGGCGATCTCCAATCCCAAATACAGACTCGCTTGCCCGTATACAGAATCCCACCGAGCGGGCGTCTAGCCAGGAGTCTACCGTAGGGGCGTTTGTGTAAGACTCCCACCAGGTAGTTGGCGAAGCGCAGTACGCTGCTGCGACCTCGTGAAGGCACCTGTTTTGGACGGTCTGGAGTTTTTTAAGGCGTCCAGTCTTCCTGATTTTACGTCAGGTTGATGATTAAATAAAGTATTCGAAAAGAACACACAGTATCAACCGAAAGGCGTTGCCGTTTTACAGTATGGCCTGTATTCGCATGTGGGTCATCAGGATGCGTTCAACTCTGGACCCGGTAAACAATCTGTGTCATCCTTGGCGGTTCGCCACATTTGCTGCCAGTAGCATGATGCGTTTCCTTTGCATATCAGATTCTATTCTGGTATGGGAACCCTCGAGTCAGTGAAACTGGGGCAGGAGGATCCCGTTGTGGTTTGGATGAGGCAGATTTACATAACTAGCATTGTATTATCTTTCGTACCTCGTTCAGGCAAGGCACTTCGTGCAGTTAGAGTCGGGTCTCCGTCGAGATTTGATTGGGTGCTTTTCCCCTAGATTGTCTTATTTCCCCTTAGCCCTTATCTCGGGGTCGGACCGACCCCCTTTGGTCGGGCTGCCCAAGCACACTGTGTCGCTCAGACGCGGGTCCGGCGGCACGGCACCCCGCGGCCACCGTGTGATAGCGCGGTGTGTCCACAGAGCCTGGACGTGATCAAACTCTAACACGAACCTGGGACGAGCAGATTCGTACCTCGTTCAGGCAAGGCACTTCGTGCAGCACACTGTGTCGCTTAGACGCGGGTCCGGCGGCACGGCACCCCGCGGCCACCGTGTGATAGCGCGGTGTGTCCACAGAGCCTGGACGTGGTCAAACTCTAACACGAACCTGGGACGAGCAGAGTACGAGATACGTAAAGCCCATTCTTGTCGCAAAGTTCCGAATCCTGATTGGACCTTGAGAGTGGATATCGTTACGGAATGTGTCCGCCACTACTGTGTACGTTAACTTCGCAAGCTATCCGCCAACTTGTAAAACTTTATCAACCGTGGCCTTGGCCACAAGCAATGGGATCCCTCCCTCAAAGGAAATCTCTCTCCAATGGATTACTGAGCAATAAAGCCATTTCAGGACAGCTTACTGCAATACGAAACGCCTCAACACAATCTTGGTCAGGACAGCAGTTCGTCACCCTCGGAACCCGCGACCTTAGATGCAAGGCGATTTCAGGTCTCTTAGTAGACTGGCTGCTTCTGTTGTATGTACCATCGCTTGATTATCAGACCCCACCCTAGGCCCGTTTCAAGAGCTGCACAGCGTTGAATCATTGACAATGACCGCTAACTTCTACCTAGACGCAGACGCCATGTCGTCTGTGCGGTTGACCATTGAGGAAGGCCAGTTCCGCGACGGCTACGGGAGACAAGTCATTCTTCGAGGTCTTAACGTTGCCGCCGATGCCAAGCTCCCCAGCCAACCAGATCAGCCGTCGTACGTTAGTGAAGACTTTTTCGACGGGGATAACGTCAAGTTCCACCACCGTCCATTTCCCAAAGAGGAGGCGCATATTCACTTCTCAAGAATAAAACGTTACGGCTACAACACCATTCGTTATATCTTCACCTGGGAGGCCATCGAAGCTGCCGGTCCGGGATGCTACGACGAGGAATGGATCCAGCACACAATCGAGATTTTGAAGATAGCCAAAAATTACGGGTTCTATGTGTTTATGGATCCTCATCAGGATGTGGTGTGTTTTTCAGCTCCAGAGGTCGAACGAATATCAGCAACTGACACCCCGAAAGTGGTCCAGGTATTGCGGTGGTTCTGGAGCCCCCATGTGGACCATTTACGCCTGTGGTTTGGACCCCAAAACCTTTTCCGCGACAGAGGCGGCCATCGTGCACAACACGTATCCGAAACTCAAAAAATTCCCTAAGATGATCTGGCCGACCAACTATTGGCGCCTCGCGGCCGCCACCATATTTACTATGTACTCCGGCGGCAGAGACTTTGCGCCTAAGTGCATCATCAATGAGGTCAATATCCAAGACTTCTTGCAGGGTCACTTCGTCGCAGCCTGTGCACACCTCGCGAAGCGCATACACGAGGCCGGCGACATAGAAAACGAAATCGTTGTCGGGTGGGAGAGCATGAACGAGCCTGGTCGCGGCTTGATCGGCTACCAAGACATCAGCGTGATCCCGGATGTGCAGAAGCTTAAGAAGGGCTCGTGTCCGACTGTTTGGCAGTCTGTACTTACTGGATCCGGTCGCGCGTGTGAGGTCGACACGTGGGACATGGGAGGTATGGGCCCGCACAAACTCGGTCGCTCGCTGATCGATCCTCGTGGTGAAACTGCGTGGCTTCCCGCAGATTACGATGACTCAAGATACGGTTGGAAGCGAGACGAGGGGTGGAAGCTTGGAGAGTGTGTCTGGGCCCAGCACGGTGTGTGGAACCCAAAGACAGATACGCTGCTGAAGAAAGACTACTTTGCGAAGAGCCCTGACACAGGAAAGACGATCGACCTTCCGGAGTTTACAAATACTTATTTTATGCACTCATACCGACTTTATAGAGACGCTATCCGGCAGATCCACAAGAACAGCATCATACTAATGCAGTACCCTGCACTTGAGCTGCCGCCCCAGATAAAGGACACTGAGGACGATGACCCGATGATGGGTTTCTCACCCCATTGGTACGATGGCATAACTTTAACGACAAAACGCTGGAATAGGGTGTGGAACGTAGACGTTGTTGGCGTGCTGCGAGGAAGGTACTGGCATGAGGCGCTCGCTGTCAAGATAGGTGAGACGGCTATCCGCAATTGCTTCAAGGATCAGCTGGCAGCGCTGCGGCAGGAAGGCCTCGACCGCATGGGTATGCATCCCTGCGTCATTACGGAATTTGGCATTCCTTACGATATGGGTGGAAAGAAGGCATATACAACAGGGGATTATACAGATCAATCAGCTGCTTTGGATGCCAACTACTTTGGAGTCGAGGGCTCGGGTATGGAGGGCCACTGTCTGTGGGCTTACGTGGCAAAGGTAATGAATACTTAAGGCAGATAGGATGGACTTGCTAACGTCTTTGTTTCAGAACACACATGAGCACGGCGATCGTTGGGCCGGCGAGGACCTGTCTGTCTTTTCCTTAGACGGCAAGACGCTACCGGTGTCAACAGTAACACCGGGAAATCGCCATAAAATAGCCTCGAATCCGTCTAGGCCATCAGCGCTCCCCAAGGATTCCACTCTGACCAACGCCCCTGGTCTTCGTGCCGCCGAGGCTTTTGTGCGACCGAGCCCGGTCGTTGTGGCGGGTGACGTACTGCAGTACGGCTTCGACCTACGCAACTGCAAGTTCACGCTCAAGCTCATGGCCACTACGCCGCCATCGGAGTTGGCGCCGACAATTGTGTTCCTGCCCGATTTTCATTTCCCCCCGGATAAGTACCAGGTTGAGGTGTCCTCCGGTAAGTGGGTAATGAGCATCGACGACAACGAAGGCCTTCTCCTACAGAAGTTACGATGGTGGCATGGCGAAGGGGAGCAGACGCTCAAGGTCAATGGGTTACTGAGGGAATATAATGTCGTAGAGGGCTCGCAGGAGGATGTAGGTTATCTGGAGTATTTTCGGAAGAAGTGTGCCAATTGTAGCGTTATGTGAAGTGGTTGACTGTCTCCCGGAGTCAGGAGTGGAGTGTGGTGGACTACATTATGTTAATCGAGGGGCCGAAGTTTTATGCGTGGTGTTTCTCACATAACATAAAGTAGGATTTATAGAGGCCTTGCTACTATGAATGACAGCGAGATGTACTGAGCTTCCCGCAAAGTATATTCTGCAGACAATTTTTGCTAGAGTCACGTGTGGTAGCATGTTGAGTCTCTTGTGCATTTGTAACTTGCGACGCCAACATGTAACCCCACTGAAGCTTTTGATAGCATTGATAAGTAGAGAAAGGCGTGCTTTAAGCACGGCCTATTAGGCTGTTGACATGGGAAGATTCAAGTTACTTAATTCATCCTAAATGTGCAGTAAGGGGACCACTGTTTATATACAGGCAAGATCTCTTGTGGAATGTTCCACCTTCTTCCACACCTTGCCACCGACTTGGTCGCTTCACATTTGTGATCTCCAACAAAGAGGGAGTGCGCACTCCACCAGTGCAGTGGCTAATAGTGGCTTATAGCCAGAATGTGACACAGTATATTGGTATTTAGTTGTTCCCCAGGGTCGGACCAACTACACTGCAAATCCACGTGGACCACATATAAGTGGCCCATCTCTATTACATCCACTTGTCGGCGCTCAGATTACGTAATAATCCACTACACTTAGACCTGAAAGTGGATGTAATGGAGTGGATTTAGGTGGATTTAGGTACAGTAGGATATTCCCTGACCCTGTACGGTTCAGAGTACTTATTTTTGTATATAATTGCCTATTAAATCGAGGTACCTGGACCCAAGTTAGCCGAGGTCGATCACTCCTACAGCTAATCTTATAACATTATACGAGAAACTACCCCTATTGAGCGCGTTTTCTACAGATTTCCTGCTTTTTTGCAAAAAAAAAAAAAAAAAAAAAAGGTGACGGTCAGCCAACCGGCCAGGCCAACAGCAGCGCCTCGAAGACCGTCTTTTTCGCCATTTCAGGGGCTGGACTTGGTCAGAACGCGCTCGTGATACTAGCTCTTGGCTGTGGGACTTTGGCTATGATATTCAACGTCATGGCTTACGCAAATGGGCTTGCAAGGACTGTATCCTCGGAAATCGTCCCATTATCGCGAGTTTTACCTCTTCAGGTCTTCAGAACGCGGCAAATCATCTATGGCGTGAGCACAAAACACCAGCACCAGAGGGAGAGAAAAAGAGCACAGCACAACTGAAATCCGAAGGCGCACTGAAATCGAACCAGCCGACTATTGCCTCTGTTTTGAAACTGGACGTCAACAAGGCTACGGAACAGAATATCGCGAATAGCTTCATCTCACGCTTTGATAAGCAACACTTTCAGCGTATGCTAGTCGAGTTAATCGTCAGCAGCAACCAGTCCTTTTCCTTCGCCGAGAACCCCATCCTCCGAGAAATCTTCGACTATTTGAATCCCTCCGTTTCGATCCAAAGCGCCAACTTGAGTGCCAGGGCTGTCCGATATAAGATCATTCAAGAGTATAACCGCCACAAGCAGAAGGTTATCGAGGTGCTGAGGAACTCCCCTGGAGCGCTCCATTTCTCATTTGATGGCTGGACGTCTCGAAATAAGCTTGCCCTTTACGGCATTGCTTGTTTTTTCAGAGATGGGAAGAATCGGCCATGCAAAATCATGATTGGGGTTCCAGAGACTCATCGTCACTTCGGCTCAACGATCGGTGGGGAGGTTCTCGACGTCCTACACACTCTTGGCGTGGGCCCAGAGAAGGTTGGCTATTTCACGCTCGACAATGCTGAAAACAACGATACTGCCATGGAGGTCATTGGTGCCGAACTTGGGTTCGATGGCCGACTGCGCCGAGGACGCTGTATTGGCCACACAATTAACTTGTCAGCCACGGCGCTCTTATTTGGCAAAAACGCCGACGCGTTCGAGAAGCAATTGTCAGGCACAGAAGCGTTATCTGATACTGAATACGCTCAATGGCGCAAAAAAGGACCAGTTGGCAAGTTACACAATATCGTAGTTGATGTGCGTATTAGCCATCGGCTGATTTACTTATTCAAGGAGGTCCAGAGGGTAAGCGGTTTAACTAAATCCTATTCGTCTCATACTAACTTGGTATATCTAACAGGACGAAATTAATCGCGCCACCACCCTTAAACTCCGATCGAAGAAACCACTCAAGCTAATTATCGACAACGATACGCGTTGGCTGTCACAACTCCACATGATCCGCAGGGCTCTACGGTTGAAAACCTCTATCGAACTCCTACTGATCAAGTATAAGGCGCAATGGGAGGACGAAAATCGGTCTAAAAAGACTGGCCAAGTAACACAAACCAAGTTGGCGAAAAAACCACGCATCCTCCGAGACGAGAATCAGCTAACGGACAAAGACTGGGAGGTTCTTTACCATTTGGAGGCTATTCTGACTGTTTTTGAGACTGTGTTAAAGACGCTTGAGGGCGATGGACACATCCGCAGGCGTAAGCAAGGCTGGACTGGCTCCTACGGCAATATCTGGGACGTGGTGCTTGGCTATGAGTTGCTGCTGAACACACTGGAAGAATATAAGCGGCTTGCTGCTGATTTTCCTGATCCAGAGCACTTCCGCATCGGAATCAACCTTGCTTGGGGTAAGCTGGATGAATATTATCAGCGGCTGGACGAGACGCCCATCTACTATACGGCTATGGCGCTCCATCCAGCTTATCGTTGGGACTGGTTTGATGAAACGTGGGCTCATAAGCCTAGTTGGGTTGAAAAGGCAAAAGAGATGGTTGCCGACGTCTGGCTGTCCGATTACGCTCATCTCGAGGCTAGAACCAGCAGCAGCAGAGGCGACGACGAGCCACCGGCAAAAAGACCTCGGTTTTTCAACCCCTTCGAGAAGAACAGTCGTCTGCCGAACTCAATACCAGCCTACTCAGCAGCTATTGATGGTGACGAGTACCAAGCGTGGCAGATGGATCGTGACGCCAGCGACGGCAACGTTCGTGATCCAATTGGTTACTGGATCACTAAGCAAAGCAGATATCCTCGGTTATCCAGGATGGCCTTGGACTTCCTGACGATCCAGCCGATGTCAGCCGAGTGTGAGAGGTTATTCTCAGCTGCTGGCAAGATGGTCTCGGGGTTGCGTACGAACCTAGATGCTGAGATTATCGCCATTTGTCAGGTTTTACGTTCTTGGTACCGTGCTGGCCTTATCAAGGACCTGGATCCATTGCTTAAGTCACACCTTGAAAGTAAGCTGGATGCTGGTTGTGGGACTCTAAGCGACGACGAGCTGGCGCTTGCTGAGTCAAAATGGCTATTGGAGGGCGAGGACAGCGCCAGCGAGGTTGACGATTCATCACAGCAGCAACAGGCTGAAGAGTTAGTGTCAACCTCTGAAAGTGAGGCTGAATAGGCGCCGACAAGGTTGTGAATAGCCTCAAAATTCCACTTATAAATCCACTTATAAATCCACGTGTGTACATCCATTCCACTCCGGTCGAATATGTGCTACATCCACTATGCAATTGCTAAAAAATCGTACATCCACTCTACTTGGTCCCAAAGTGGAGTGGATGTAGTGGTTCCGACCCTTGCCAGTTGCTGCATTCCGGAGAGGGCCCCTCAAGAGATATGCGAGCTTCATCCTCGTCCTGGTTACGGCAACGCACCAGTTGAATCATAGACATGTAGTCATACAGGCACAGATCTTTCAGAACCTGACCTCTGTAGGCGTAAGCGTCCAGGTATAGCAGGGTCCGGCCGCGTTCCCTAAGGTGTACCGTCTCAGGAGGCTCCTCCGCGTCTGTTTCTACGCCGGCCTGACGGCGAAGGTGCGCCCATCGGCGGAAGATGGCCCAATACAGTGCGGTCAGGTTCAAGAAGGACCAGTGCGGCACGTTGGTAAAGTCCGTCTGATATCGGTGTCCAGCCTCAATGATGTGGGTCCAGCCACAAAAAGGTTGCCCGTTAAGCCAGAGTGGTTGCTTTGCCCCGGAACTGAAAGCGAAGCGAGAAGTGAAGGGGACTACTACCCCGGGAACCGACAGGGGTTTGTCCGACTACAAATCTGATGCCAAGCCTTCCCAATTCGTTTTTACTGTAACGTGATCTCAGGTGAATTCGAGCACGTGTTAGACTCGGATAAAATTTGTTCCTGCCACCCTTGCTTTGTTTTCGCCACTCCCCTCCCGTCACCCCGAGGTTTCCTACCATTGCAAACAAACAAAATTGGCAGGTCTTGCCGCTATCTCCGCCCTTGTAAGCGACGTGATGTAATCGCTTCTGACTTCCATCTATGTCGCTGGATTCGGTCACCTGGTCAATGTCCACATACACCCATGCTCGCACCCTCAAATATACTTCCTGCCACCATTGCTCACTCACTGCTGACTTCTACGTCTTGGGGAAATGTTCACTCCTGCCACTGTTTGCACCAGTTGTCTCCGGGACTGGACTGATTCTCGGTATCGTACATGCGATAGATGTCGGTCTCGAACACGACCCTACCACTGGATTCGACGGCAACCTGACGTTCCTGAGAACACCATCCCTTCAATTCTTCCACCCAACTTCGATCCGTTTCACAATTCTATAAATCTGACGCCTCTAACGGGAGGTCCTTTATCAGGGAATCCTCCGCCGAACTGTGTGAAACTTGCTGTGGGCTTGTTAGAAGATGAATTCGACCTGCGAGAGGTGGCTTCGCGAGAATTTCCACCAGAAATCTCTTCTTCCCATATTCGGTCTTCCATCAGTCTATACGAAGATAAGATGTTAGCTGCATCCCAAAGATCAATATGCTGTTCGTGCGGCAAGTTTTTCACAGGATATGTATATCAAATTGACGATCACGATCATTTCATCCAAACCCACCAAACGAGCTTGGATCGATGTGGCCATCGCGAAGATTCTTGGGATTTCTGTAGTCAATGCTATACAGCCATTAGACGCAGCAGCATTCCCAAATTTTCGGCGGAAAACTTTGTCAACGTCTCAATGTGCCAGCATTATCCATCGGCATTGGAAGACCTTACGCCCGTCGAGGAATGCCTTATCGCGAAATGCCACCCTGTTGGTACGATCCTCAAATTGCGACCTGGTGACCATGCCTCTCCAACAAACTACAATGCGTTGCGAGGCCACATGATTGTCATTCCGCAAGACCCTGGACCCCTCCTTCAGATCCTCCCAAGCCCTGAACTGAGGTTAGACAATCTATTCAAGGTCTTCTGGCTTGGTAAACACCCTCCTACCAATCAGGATCTAAAACCGTTCTTACGCGTTCGAAAGGACAAAGTTCTGACGGCGTTGCATTATCTTGTCCAGCACAACCATCTTTATCACGATATCACAATCAACCATACGATGACAGACGCCTGGCCTTCCGACTTTATCCCGCCTGAAATCGCTGATAGCATCATTCATCTTGAGGATCCGGATCATCACGAACGCGAAGGATATACTGTTAGCCTTCAAACTGGGAACTATGAAAATGACTTCCAGGCGGCTCAAGATGAGGCATTTCTTCCCAATGACAATGATCCGTTCGTGACCGGCTCAGTCTACACGGATGTCAATGCAGAACGGACGGATTCTAACCTTCGGTTGATTGATGCCTTGTTAGGAGTGGTAACAGGCAACACGCGTTGGGTGGATGAAACAGATCAAGCTGCAGATAGTTCGGATGAGCCCGAGCACGAGCATAGACAAAGAGATTTGCCAACAATCTCTTATGCTATTCACAGCCAGGCTACACTGATGAGTAGCTGGGAAGATCCCCATTATTTCACTGGCGCTTTCCCGACATTGTTTCCCAACGGCCTCGGTGGCCATCAAGATCAGAGGCCAATACCAGTGTCACTTAATACTTTTGCACAGTGGGCATTAAGCCACCATAGCAGAAGGTTAGAGTCTCCGAAACTATGATGTTATACTAACCTTCGCAGGTTTGCTCGCCATAAGACATTCATGTACCTTCTCTACGACGTGATACAGCTGCGCCGATCATCTCTCGGAAACGCTATGCTTGTTAAACGCCAAAACTGGAGATCTGTTAGGGATGATATCGCCTCTTTGACTGTCGATCAGTTGCAGACTGCCGCAACAGCAGTGTCCAATGGACAACCCATTAAGGACCCCGCAGTCCGCAGACTTCAGCAAGGCCTTACAACAATTGGCATGCGAGTACCTGAATCATTCTCCCAAAAGCTGATGATGCGGACTGAAATCAAAGGACTTATTGTACGGGGTGCCGAACCGGCAATTTGGGCGACGATCAATCCTTCCGATTTACGGAACCCTCTCGTTCTAATCTTGGCAGGAATCGAAATTCCTGCCGATGCCGTCCCTGCAGCGACCGCGGCTATTCGTCATAGAGCAGCAACGTCAAACCCAGTGGCAGTTGCCCAATTCTTCAATCACGTTTGTAAAGCCATCTTTGATGGTCTCATCCAGTCTGGCACAGGACGTATTGGAATCCTTGGGCAAGTGGCAAATCACTACGGCGTTGTTGAGACAAACGGTCGTGGCATGCTACATCTTCATGTCTTGATATGGCTTACGGGCAATCTTGCCTTCAGCACTCTGCGGGAACGGCTGGTACAAGATGGGGCCTTTGCTCAACGGGTGATACGGTATCTTGAATCTATCATTGTTCACAGCATAAACTCGGAGAATGATAGCATTCCGGAATCAGGGCCCGCAAATACGCCACCTTCTTCTAAGGATCCGGGTTCTGATAACGAATTCCGTCAAAGGCTCACGGCTGATAGCAATGCAGTTGCTGGCAGAAGTCAAATCCATTCCTCGAACCACACCGCTACCTGCTTCAAGTATCGTCAAAGGGGGCGAGGGAAGGATGCTTGCAGATTTGGTATGCCACGGGACCTTCGGCCGCATTCTGAAGTGGATGAGCTAGGTGTGGTCCATCTCGCTCGAAACTATGGTTGGGTCAATCCATGGAATCCAGCAATCGCCAGTTGCATCCGATCAAATCACGATATCTCCTGGATCCCAACCACTACCAAGTGCCTGGCTCTCATCTACTACCTTACAAATTATGCGACGAAGGATGACGTTTCCCCACACCAAATGCTAGTAAAGGCTGCATTGCTGAAACAAAGCATGGATAAGGCAAAGGCCAGTCAGACACCAGATGCTGCCGACATGCGATTTCGGAAAATGGATATGGACCAATTTGCTCTTCGCTGCTTCAACACTCTGTCTCACGACCGCGAGATTAGCGGTGTACAGATCGCCAACTCCTTGCTTCAGCTACCCACGTATTACACAAGGAATTACAACTTTGTCCAAGTCAATCTCTGGTGGCTAAGGCGATATGTACGCACCGCCATTGAGTCTACCGGATCACTGTTCGATGGCTCTCCCGAGTTCACAGGCGAAGAGGAATGCACCTTTCAACCCAAGGATACGGCTCCTGTTAGCCGTTTCGACAACTACAGATGGCGTGGTCCAGATCTAGCTCATCTTACCTTTTTCGAATACTGCATGTTAGTAGATGTTAAGAGAAGGTCTGACGCAACGACATCCGACGTGGAATTCGATACGATCCACCCCAAGAGCAACACACACGTGCAGCGCATGGCACGTACCGAGTCTCAGATGAAGACCGTGTCCTTCAACGGCCAATTCTCTCAGTACCAGATCCAGGAGGAAGGTGTTCGTGGAGGTCATCTAAACACAACTGCTATCAAGAATGACCTCGCCGAAGTGCAATTGGGGTTTTTCCTACCATGGGACCAACTGCCGGCCCTATTTCAACAACACGCTTCTGAGTATGACACAAAACGGGATGCCTGTTCGAGAATATGGGACATTGTTGAACCCACGCTTTCGCCTCATAATCGCAACTTCGCTAGGAACATGGAGCTCCTTCGGAAATCCAGAGAGGATGCAATGGTTGACGCCGCTCTCCGTAACGCAACGGCGATATCTCAGGACGACCTCGACCATAACATTGACGATATGGAAATTGCTAATTCCGACTTGGATGCCGAAGAATCTCAGGATTCTCCACAACAGAAATTCACCAATGAGGCTTTGATATTGGCATACCATTCCATCGCTACATCTTGGCGCAAGGAACTTCATGCCGCCAGCCAGAGTATTCCATTCTTATCTTCAAAAGCGCACCTTGTTCAATGCCTGCAATCACGAAGTCTTGTGCCTCTTGATATTTTTCGACTTCCCACGTTTACTACCTCTGGCATTAGATTCTTCCCCAACCCTACACTAGAAAGCTGGAAGCTACAAATCAAAGGCCTTGCTACACGCGATGAGCTTGATAACATCGAACCAGAAGAGCGTATTGCACTCGAGGGCGACGATTTCGGTCCTGATCTTGGTGATGGCACTTTCCACCCTACTCTGAGTTCACTCCAAGCCATACCAAACTTAATAAACCTTCGCTCTCGAGTCGGCGATAGCCCTTCTGGCACAACTCTTACCACACTAGTCTGCAAAGTTCTCCCTCTCAATACAAAGCAGAGACTTGTTATAGAAAGAGTGCTTTCTGCCGCGATAGCTTGGAGAGATAATCCATATGATGCATCCAGGCGGGATCAGATGCTCCTCTACGTTGGAGGAGAAGCGGAACTGGCAAGAGTCGAGTCATCAAAGCCATTGTTGCCGGCATGGACCTTATGATGCGAAAGCATGAGGTCATCCTGATGGCGCCTACAGGAGCTGCTGCTGACAATATCAGTGGAAATACCTACCATACCTCTTTGGGTATTTCAATTTCCAAGACCCAAAAGCCTACAGTAAGCGCTCGCGTCAAAAAGTTGTGGTCCAGGAAGACGATTATAATCATCGACGAAGTTAGTATGTTGGATTTAACTTCGTTAAGCATGATCAACAATCAGTGCAAGATTGCAAAATCCCTGGATCGCAGCTCGCCTGACCTCTTTGGTGGACTGCCAGTTATCATTTTCTTTGGGGACTTCTTCCAATTCCCGCCTGTAAAAGGGCCAGCACTGTGGAGAGAACCGAGACATGGGAATAGTGAGGATGTCAATGGCCAGATGGTCTGGCATCTGTTCAAAGAAGTAATTATCCTCAACGAGCAGATAAGACAAGCACAGGACCCCATATTCCGAGATTTGGTCCGCCGAGCAAGGGCTTCTGCCTTGACTGAAGAAGATCTGGCTTTGCTGAACACCAGAGTGATAACTTCTCTTTTCATGCCGGAACTGGAAGGTGCAATTTTCGTTGCGAAATTGAACGCACTTCGACATCATCTCAATCTCGTCAGAACGGAACACTTTGCTCGATGTCGATCACAACGAATTTACATCTTCCCAGCCCAGCACAGCAGAACCACTTCTACATCCGCTTTCCCTCTTTATCTCGAAGACTTGCTTCAACAAAGGGATCAAGGTACTAAGATCCCTTTTCAAGGTCTTTTCCTCTACACACCGGGGATGCCTGGGGTAATTCTTGCTAACATCTGCACCCTTCTTGGACATGTCAATGGCACACGTGGTATTCCTTCAGGTATCGTTATTGACCCATCAGGTGTGCCTTCCCACGACCGATTACACGACATGCAGTTATACTAACAATGGACAGCGGACTTTTTCGAGATTGATGACCTGTTCATCTTATGTACTAAACCGCCAGCCTGTGTTCTATTCCGCCAAGAGAATCCGAAGCACCTTGGTTTTGAACATCTCCAGGCTAACGACTTCCCTGTTTTCCCTATAGAGAGATCAATCACCATCAAGACATATTCCGTACGGAGAAAACAAGTTCCAATATGTTCAGCATTTAGCCTGACGGACTATAAAGTACAAGGGACGACTCTCAAGACAGCAGTCCTTGACCTAAAAGATAATCCATCTGCCAAGGGTCAAGACATGCATAAGAAGTTTTGTTCTATGCTGGTCCAACTTTCGCGTCCTCAATCTTTAGATGGTCTGTATCTCTTACAGAAACTTGAGATGAAGGACCTCCGATTTCGTCCACATGATGCGCTACTCACTGAGATGGAAAGGCTTCATAAACTCGAGGAGGAAACCATACGCACATGGACAAGACAGTAAGTTTTGACTTTCTCAATCTACATTCTAGTTATATAATATCGGTACATTAGAAGCCTATAGATAGATTATAGATACAGTACCTGTCAGGCACGGGCAAGGGAGAAGAAACCAGGCGGGGAAGAAAAGGTGATGTAAGAGGACGGAGTGGTAGCTTTCACCACCCAATCAGGGACTCTTCTGGGCAAGGTAACACGGTAGATCGGTCAACCAAAGGAGCCACAATGACAGCTCAGGAACTGACATGCTACCTACTACACATAGGCCAATGCCGTACCCTCACATGTGTTGACGCGCGAGGTGCTAGAGAAAGGCACCTGGCGGAGCTATGAAGCTAACTGTGATAATCCAGGGTGACCCTCGCGCCTGACGCCC
This sequence comes from Ilyonectria destructans, assembly GCA_020740775.1. Taxonomy (NCBI): domain Eukaryota; kingdom Fungi; phylum Ascomycota; class Sordariomycetes; order Hypocreales; family Nectriaceae; genus Ilyonectria; species Ilyonectria destructans. The sequence goes on from JAHEWK010000036.1 coordinate 161,761, forward strand.
AAGGCCATATCCTTGACACTATGTACCTTAATAGTGGCCTCTGATTTTAGCGTCCCACACCAGTCAGAGCCCGCTATTCCCGCCTTCCACTTTGTTCCCAGCCTCGTTCATCGTTCAATCATTCCAGAGTTCCGGGGCATCTGCCTGCGTCAGCGGGCGTTACCAGTTTAATCATAGCCTTAATGAAGCTGGCCTAACTAGGCTAGTCAGGAGGTCGGTACGCAAAGGGGTCTTCAAACTCTTTGCACCCCACTGTACGTAGTTAAACCCAAACCCATTAATTTCGGTCCCCGCGGGCGTATAACAGCAATTCCGGTCGGTGGTCCGCGGAGATCGAGAGGTTGTACATCACTCCTTAGGAATTCCACAGCAGCATTAGTGAATATTTAGTTTTTAGTTGCGTCTAGGTTTACCCCGGGCTAAACAAAATTCCAACTCAAGCGAGATCCGAACTATACGAGAATGCGAGATATGCTAAGGTGGGGGATAACCGGAACAGCGTATCTTTAAACCCATAACCTGCCATCGCGGCTAGATAGTAACAGAAGAGGATGCGCAAGTCCTAGAAACATCGCTGACCCTCTCTAACTCGGATGCCCTGTGCCGAGCATCGTGGAGTCAGCCGCAGGATGGTTCGAGAGTTGACAGGACCGGGGCCCGAGGGAGCCGTCTTACCTAGCCCCGTGCGCGACCAACCAATGACGCCCCGCTTGATCCGGTCCGCGGAGGGCCGAGCTATGCATTCAGTTCCGGCTACGTTGCTATTTATCAGTATTCTTCGCCAATCTGCAATTCACTTTCCATGCATAGGAACGTCCAGTTTGGAACAACGGCAAGAGACACTTCCAAAATGGCAGACCAAGATACATTTATTGGCCGGGTATGTACTCACATTTAACGACTGGGGGAAGTGAGCCAGCTAAATCTATAATAGACGGTATGTATCGCAGGCGGATCTCGAGGTCTAGGCAGGATCATGGCGGTAGAGGTTGCGAAACAAGGTAAAAATTCCTGAGTACCGCAAGCCCAGTGGCCGGTTTAGTCTGATAGTGTCACTGCTAGGGGCTAGCGTCGTCATTCTTGCTCGAAACCTAAAGACCCTCCAGGAGGCCAAGGGAGAAATCATGGCCGCCCGTCTATCAGAGGAGCAGGCTGTTCACACCATTTCTGTCGATCTTAGCGATCACGCTGCTGTAAGGAAGACAAGAACATCTATACATGGCTGGCATCCTAAGCTAATCAATTATATAGCTGAGAAATGCCATGTCGGAACACAATGCCACGCCAGATATGCTGATTTGCAGTGTCGGTGGCACTACTCCGGCTCAGATAGGTTTCCTTGCAGACCTGGCACCGGAAGCACTCGCGGCCTGCTTTTCGTCCAATTACCATGCTGCCCTCTTCATCACACAGTGGTGCGTGCAGCGTTGGGTTCAACAGCCGGATCCAAGTCACACCAGACACTTGGTATACATCGCTTCCGCCGCTGCTTTTGTTTCTCTCCCAGGTTATACCGCTTATACACCGGCGAAGACCGCCATTCGAGCATTAGCAGACACGCTCCGCCAGGAGCTGCTTCTATACGGTGACGAGAGCATGTATCGTGTGCACATTGCTTTTCCGGGGGCTTTCGCCACGGATTCATTCATCCTAGAGCAGACGACCAAGCCAGAGCTTCTGAAGAATATGGAAGGTTCAAACTACTCGAACAGGGAAGAACTGCTTAAAAACGTACAGAGTGCCGAAGAAATAGCGACAAAGATCTTCAGAGGTATCAAGAAGGGACGGTACAATATTACAACGGACCTGACGACTGACCTGACTTTGAACAACATGCGGGGCCCAAGCCCTCGCGATAGCGCTCTTTACGATGTGTTCATGTCATTTGTGGGCTCTCTCGTTTTTCCCCTGGTACGTCGGCGATTCGATAGAATGACCGTTCAGTACGGCTTGGACAAGTCGCTGCGAAAATAGCTCTAGGTGGCACGGGGGGGGATGACAAGGCAATCTTGTGAATGTAATTTCATGGGACAGCGGATCGTTGAAAGCCAGTAACCAGGAACACATTGTTGCACTGCTCATCCTAATCACGATTCACCTCTGCAGATAAGGCAGTTGCAATTGTCTGAAGGTGTCAAATTGATTTCCTCAACCTAACGAGTGACTTAGAGCCCTCAGCTTTATTTCTATCTGTTCAGTAATGCCTAGCTTAAGGTTTGCTACAGTCTTAAGATGTCTCTCTCTGACTGGGGGTTTAGACCTCCAGCCGGCCGGTTGAATCTTAACAGAATAAATAAATGAAATTTATCTAAGTTATCTATTTTAAGTTATAAGCTGCTCTTTATAGCTAACGTACATGTATAACGAGTGCGACAGACAAACGAACGCCGCACTCAATCAGAACTACAATTTAATCTTTACAATAAAACAACCACAACACCCAAAATCAATTAAAACTGATTTATATCCTCTTCATTAGATGCCTCTACATCTATTTTGCATGTACGTGCATTATGGCCAGTCTTGCCGCATGTTCCACAACGCCGTTTCTTCATCTCAGTCCGCTTCTTCCGACCACTACTCTGCTGTATTTCCTGCCGTACCTGTTCAGCAATTTCCCTCTGATCTTGTAGCTCTTCTCCCTCAGCTACTGTCATACTCCCTGAATGTCGCAGTTGTGTTTTTTTTGCTCTGCGCCGCCGGCTAAGGGTTGCATTTGCCTCTCGAAGCTTGTTCACCTCTGCCTTCAATAATGTCATCTGGTGCATGATTCCTCGCGCCCCCTTCGCAAATTGATCCATAGCAGCTAAAATTGATGTTGGAGAGCTTCCCTGATGATGACTGATTCGAGTTTTAATGAAATCAGTTTGTGAAGTGGCTTCAATTGGGTTGTTTGGGGTCTTTGGAACCTAGATGTTAGGCAGTTCAGAATCCCCCTCTGCAGGCGATGGAGTCCGCAACTTGACATCCAAGCGAGAAAGAACACTTTCTGGGTCATAAGGTACAAGTCCTGCGGCTCGAAACCCCCCCTGAATGTTCTTTTCTATTATTGCACTCTGGAATGCTGCCTGGAATGCAGGAAAGAAATCGACCTTAGCAATATGCGTTATTCGGATCTTCATCATATCCTCAATTTGTCGACCATAGGCTTGTTTAAGCGGCCCAAAACAGCCAACATCAAGTGGCTGGAGGATATGAGATGAATGAGGCGGCATACAGAGAGTAATAACCTTGTTATCCTTGCAGAATAGTTCGAATGCAGTCGAATGGTGGCTCTCATGCCCATCCAAGACAAGAAGGCGATGAGAGCCGGAAGAATGCGCGTTTGAATGCTTGTCGAAGTGCTGGATCCATTCTAAGTCTCTTTTATTTGTTGTCCAGCCGTTATCCGAGGTTGCGATGACCCAGTCTTGTGGTAGAGTCCTCTCATCATACCAGGCCGCGAGGTGATATCAGTGAAGTAAATAGTGTGGCCGTAAATAAGACGATATCATATTCAATATCGTATTGCCTGCACGGTATAAAAATACCGTGCAGTGCAAGCAGCACCGGAAACCGTGTAATACAGTGCATGGTCGTTCAAATATCGTATAAATATGATATTAAATATGGTGCAAGTACTATGTAATACGAGTGATACGAGGTCTCTCCCCATACATGAGGCATTATGAAAATCCCAATTTACAGAACTTTTTACTAATGAAGTGTAACCCGGTTGGGCCGTTGATCTGCACTCAGCTGATGCCGATGCTAATAACGCCACCAAATAAAGGCCTCGCCACAAACTCCTGAGCGTTGAGTATGTAACAAGCTAGCCAGCTCTCCGAGAGCTTTCAGTTCTTTTCTTCAATGCAATCAATTTGCTGGTTCCAAGCACGCTTTTGGATGAATACGACCTGTGCCCCTTACGTGAAGCGTGTCAGCTCCTGAATTTTCACCTACTTCATCAACAAGTCTTATTCTACGAAAGAATGACTTCTCAGCGCTCAGGTATTAGCGCTTCCTTCACGGCTACATCATCCCAGACTTCAATAGCCCCTGATTCGTCGGTTATCAGCGACAACGGAGATACTGACGTCGGAGAGACATCTATTTCGCCGTTGTTAACCTCTCAATTTAAGAAGAAGAAGCGTTCGTCGAAGATATGGGATCATACGCCCTTCGGAAGGAATCAGATCGTCCGTAATACGGAAGGTCAGATTATATGGCGTTGCAAGTACTGTAAAGGGAAGCCTGCCGAATATCTCGAAAATGGAGGCACGACACACATCTACAAGCACCTCAAATCTCACACTACTCTCGATATATTAACGCCTAATGAAGAAAGGGCTGCTAAAACAAGGAATCACCTTGAGGAAGCCTTCTCACGGATGTCTCAGAACGCGAATCCCCGTAAACGCCGTCGACACGATGACGAAACGACAGATCTTGACGCTGATAAGTTTGAGCAGCTGTATGTGGAGTGGATTGCAGACTGCGGGATTGCACTTCGTATGGCAACAAGAGAAACCTTTCGAGCGTAAGTTCTCTAACATACTTAAATTAATAGTTCATATACTAATCTTATGCCCTTTTAGCTTGCTCAAATTCCTCAATCCTGGAGTCCTCTCGATTTTACCTACATCACATCAAACGATTCGCGAGTGGGTGATGCGAACGTTTGAGACGCAAAAGCGACGTATACGGCAAGTTCTCCAATCAGCTATCTCGAGAATACACTTCACCGTCGATATATGGTCCTCTCCAAATAAGCTTGGTATCCTTGGTATTGTTGCACACTTCATTAATAGCAACGGCGAGCTGGTTTCATATTGTGTTGCTTTACGAGAGGTACACGGTAAGCATTCAGGAGAAAATCAGGCCCATATTGTGATGGGTGTCGTCGAGGAATACGGAATTGTCACCCAGATTGGATACTTTGTTTCAGACAATGCAGACTCGAATGATACGTTGATGAATTCTCTACAGAAATGTACGCCTCTATCAATTTATTGCAAGAACAATACTAATGATTAATAGTGTTGAACGAGAGGCACAATATCATATACGACGCGAAACATCACCGCCTTCGTTGTAACGGTCATACCATCAATCTAGCAGCGCATGCGTTTATGTTCCCAAAGACCGCACCCGACGAAGCCCCTACGAAAAACCAGGTTAAAAAGGACACTACAAGCGAATATATCAAGCCTTCAGACGCTGATATATTGAAGTGGAGGAAGACTGGTCCTCTTGGCAAGCTCCACAACATCGTTGTCTTTATCCGATGTAGTGCACAACGGATACAGAGGTTTAAAGAGATCAGTGAGAAAAAGGGTCTTCTTCGTGACAACGATACAAGATGGAACTCAAAGTACTACATGGTTGAGAGAGCCATTGAGCTCGCAGATCAAATTGATTACTACTGCTCAAAGGAGAAGGACCTTAAGCTTGATTCGCGTATGCTATATATCCAACTGAGAGGACAACACTAATAGTTTCTAGTTTCCGAGCAAGACTGGGCTGAGCTGAAAAAAATCTGCAACTTCCTCAAATCATTCACCGATGCCACCAAGGCTGCAGAAGGTCACGCGCATACAATCGATCGAACGCTACCAATAATGGACTTCCTGCTTAGCAAATTTGAGGCTGCACGAATCGAGTACGCAGATGACGCTTTTATGGCGCCTTGTATTGATGCTGGATGGGCGAAACTCGACGCATATTACACTCTTACAGAGCGGTCATCTGCTTATGTTGCAGCTATTGTCCTCAGCCCTCATCGAAAGTGGCACTACTTTGACACTGCCTGGGAGGAACATCCTGAGTGGATTGAGAGCAATAAGACTGCCGTAGAAGATCTCTGGAAGTCTCGTTACGCACCAGTCGCCAAGTCAGCGGAGTCATCAGCCCAGTCCTTGGTTGAAAAGCCACTAGCGAAGAACTCGTTTCTTGCATGGGAAGACGAACATGAGGATCCCGAGCTTCCCACCCTATTTGATGAGTATCAGAACTATATATCAGCCCCAAGAATCAAAGTCAAAGATGTACGAAAGTGGTGGCTTGAGGATACACAACAAACGCTCTATCCAAACCTTTCCAAAATGGCGCTCGATCTTTTGTCAATTCCTGCGATGTCTGCTGAGCCAGAACGTCTCTTCTCTGATACCAAAATCACCCTCCAAGATCGCAGGAACAGGTTAGGGATTGATATAATTGAGGCAATTGAGTGCATAAAGTCTTGGTCGAAGACTCGCAACTTGGCTTGGGTTGACGACGTTGAGCTTGTCTTGGACACAGCTATCATTGGAGAGGATGAACAGCAGGGGTCTTCTAACATTATACCTGATATTACGAGCAATAGATAGTATGCAAGCAATTCAAACTCAAAATGCTCGAATCTCTGGAGTTTTCTTTTGACCTCTAGTTCTACTTCATTCTCACACCTAAGCAATAGGAGTGACGTTAAATTAGCAATTCTGTAGCTCAAGTAAACCCTTAACCTACGCGAGTGAGGTCTAGGAAAACGGTTTCCGGAGCGTTCTCGTTATCTGGCAATAGTATAATCTTATAACGTACATGATAAGCGAATGTCCCAAACAAGCGAATGTCCCAAAAATCCCAACCTCTAAGATTAAAACCTCAATAAAACCACAACAATATAATCAATCAATTAAAACTAATCGCTACACTCTTCCTCAGACGTCTCAATAATGACCTGACAGGTTCTTGCATTATGACCAGTCTTTCCGCAAGTTCCACAGCGCCTTTCCCTCAGCATCGCCGACCTCCCTCGACCACCACTTCTCGACGATTCAGCAGCTATCTGTGCATCAACATCTCTCTGATCTATCTCACCCCTTCCCTCATCTACAGTCATCTTCCCTCTATTCTGTAGGCGGGTTCTTTTTGCTCTGCGCCGCTTGCTAAGAGTCTCATTTGCCTGTCGAAGGATCTGGTTCTCAGACTTCAATAATGCCATTTGATGCATTATTGCCTTTGTTCCCTTAGAAAATGACTCAAGCGCCTCAAGGATAGATGCTGGAGAGCTGCTCTGATGCCTTCTCACTCGTCTTTTAAGGTATTCAGACTGCGAACTGGCCTCAAGCACTGTCTTTGGGGTCTTCGAGACCCAAGGGTCAGGGAGGCCGACCTCCTCTGCAGCCGGTGTTGGAGTCCGTAGCTGTACATCAAGCTTTGATATGACATTTTCTGGGTTTAAGGGAACAAGTCCAGCCCCTCGAAAACCTCCTTCAATATTACTCCTTGTCATGGCGGCTGCGTGGGCAGCATAGAAGGCTGGGAAGAACTCGGTCTTCGTAACGTGGGTTATAGAGCATCTGATCAATTGCTCAATTTCTCGACCATAGGCTGTTTTAAGCGGCCCAAAGCACCCGACATCAAGAGGCTGGAGCAGATGAGATGAATGAGGCGGCATACAAAGCGTAATGATGTCATTCTCTTCACAATATTTCTCCAAGTCGACAGAGTGGTGACTTTCGTGCCCATCGAGGATCAGAAGACGATAGCGACCAGTCGATCGATCCTTTGTGTGCCGGTTAAAGTGCTTCAGCCACTCAAAACCTGTCTCATTGTCGGTCCAGCCATTTTGAGTCGTCGCAATAGCCCAATCGCCCGGGAGGTTGCTTTCCCGGTACCAGCTGGCGAGGTGATATTGGCCCGCAACCACGATGAACGGCTGGATCGCCCAGCCTTCCGCATTAATCGCCTGAATGACTGTAACCCATTCCCGGTTTCCAGGCTGGACTGATTTCGGGTTTCCACGTCTATCTGTGCCTGTGACGACCATTCCGCTTGCGATTATGCCCATCATAAAGCCGGTCTCATCAAAGTTGTAGATATCGGCTAGGTCGATACCATATTTCGCGATTGTGTTCTCCACGAGCCGGAACCAATTGCGAATAATGGTTGGATCTTCGGATTTGGCCCTCTGATAGTCGTATTTACGAAAAAAACGCGTCTTGAGCTCTGGTTGTCGCCTGACGAAGTTGGAAGCCCAGCGCTTGCCGACAGGTGACGCGTCGCGGTCAGCGAGCAGTCGGTTGGCCATTTCTTCAACACCACGCAGTCGCGGAGGAAATCCTCGCGAATCCAGGTCGAGGATGAACTGAACAATGATCTGCTCCTCTAGATCGGATAGTCTCCGCGAGTTGGGGATGGTATCGCGTCGAGATTGAATGCCCTTCTGCCGGCGACGTAGCATCTGCTCTTTGACTCCATAGATGCTAGAAGCCTGCCGAAGACTTAGTTTTGGGTTATTTTGAAGGGCTTGAAGGGCAAGAAGGGTATTTGCTTCAGTATTTGATTGTAGCATGCTTAGTGGTGAAGATTTAATTGATGAAGTGAAAAGTTAGGTGTAGGAAGGAAAAGTGCGCCGCTCGCTTGTCTGCGCCGCTCGCTTATCATGTACGTTATCCTGACTTAGAGGTAACATCTTTTAAAGATTATATTGTTGAGATACTTAGCAATTCTACTTAGATACTATATTTTCTGTGTCATTTAAGATTCCTAAATTCATAAGCTCTACCATATACAGTATATTACAACTCGATATCAAGCTCGGCGGTCAGAATCGGCACAGTAAATGTTGTGACCAGACGTCAGATCAGGCAGTTAAGCATGGCAGAACGGATGATTATAAATTCTAAAGGCCTATAAACTACAGACTGCGATTCAAGTAGCTACACTTATTCGTATATTTCCTATGTTTATCTAACCCTTTAGCTTATACCATGCACCACCACCCTTTCGACAACCCCACCCTTTCGTCAGGCAAAAAAGAAAATTCACCACCAAAACTCAGCTATTTCACTTACACAGAATTCGGCCAAAATAAAAGTTATTTGCCAATGGTTACCTCCTGTAAATTTGAAATTGATATTTCTATTGATATTTATGTCTTTTGACTACCCGCCCAGATCGAGTGGTGCGCTGAGGTGGTATGGTTTCCTCTCTGACTTCAATAACCGAAGCAGCCTCCGATTCTGACCCTGACTCCTCCGAAGAGCTATCATCCACCACAGCAAGCTTCTTTTCACTTCCTTTTTCGGTAGTGACTTCTCCAGCCGCTAGGGCCTCGCTCAGAGTCACGAAACGCTTATTGGGATTAGGTACAGCCTTCCTCTTCTTCCCTATCTTCGAACGAGCCAGTTCCTCCTCCAGACCAGCAATTCTCATTGCATGAGCCGCTAACGTCTGCTGCTGCGCCTCAAACCCTTTTGCTATCACGTTATACCGTCTCCGCGTCTTTGGTGTTTTGTTAAGCCCAAGATCACGAATCTGGCGGCTGGTTTTTGGTGTATCATCCGAGCCGAAATATGGCGCCCGCTCTGGAGTCCTCTTCGGGCTGTCATTCGGCCTATCCTCTTGGATTTCTGGATGCCGCAGAGCTTTGGCTCGTGAAATTGGCCAATTACCAGTAACTCTCCAGCCGGAGAGTATATTCTTCTTAGTCATTCCCACTTCACGAGCCTTGGCGTAGGCTCTGATGAAATTGACCTTATCCATCGGAGCAGAATTGGTCAGGGAAGCGAATTTTTCCAGCTCTCGACGATATGCAGCTTTGGAGGCGTTAAATACTCCATTATCTAATGGCTGAAGTCCATGGGAGCAATATACTGGAAGGTAGCAACAGTAAACGTTGTTCAGAAAGCACGTAGCCATCCATTCGTCCTTGGCTCGGTTAGCAGTAAACTTTGGCTAAGAAAACAAAGGAAGTACCGTTGCATGACTCCCATAGCCGTCTAGAATGATTAATCTGGCATCAGACTCGTCGTTAGGCTTGGTCTGAGGCAAATAGACTCTTTCAAGCCATTCAACACCAATGTGGTCGTCAGTCCACCTATTAGGTGAAGTTATATAATGCCAGTTGGCTATCTTCTTGAATTCGTCAAGAAACCACTGTTTTTGGAGTTCCTTCCCCTTGAATATTATGCCAGGAGTTAAGGCGCGGCCGTCAGCAGTGATAGCTTCGATGAATGAGGTCCAACTTCGAGTTTGTGGTCCCTTGAGAAGAGCTTTCCGCTTCAGGTTCGTGCTTCCGACCACCAGGCTATCCAACCCTAACGGAGAGAGTCTAGTTAGTCAAATTTCAAAACTATAGAGAAAATAGAAATAGAGGCTTGCCAAAACCAATCATGATGCCTCCTTCGTCAACGTTAACAGTGTTCTCAGGCTGAATCTAGCCGTACTGGCCCTCCCTGATATCGAAGTACTAATGAACTGCTTTAGGCGTGAAAGAGTCAAACCTATTGGCTTCTTGGCGTCTACCCATCTTAGTCTTAAGATCTAAGCGGCGCTCAATAAATCTGGTCACCCAGTTGCGTCCTAATTCCGGTTGGTCGCCTTGTTGTCTTAGCAGGCCCATAACGCAAGCGCAAATCTAATTGTAGGACGGAGCGTATCCCAGAGACTCCTGACGAAGAATCCAGAAAACCAATTTGTCTTCTTGATTCTTGTATAACTGTTGACCAGGCTGGATTTGCTCTTTTACGGGTGTCTGGCCGTTAAGTCTGTCGATTAGAGTGGTTCGAGGCACGCCGCGGCGCTGAGCCGCCTGAGGGGGTGAAAAGCCATTATCGGTGACATCCAATATAGCCTCGGCCATGTAGTCTTCTGTATATTTCCAACGAGGCCGAGATGAAGGCATTTTGATCGTGTTGTGAGAGACTAGCAGGAGTAATGTTGAGAAGGAGCGGTGAGGAAATTGGGGGTTGAAGTGGTGATATTTCCTTACCACTACCCACATATATCACGTGCCCCACTCAACAGTATGAGAACGGAAACAGAAATTTCAATCAATTCTATACTTGATAGAAGCAACTGCTCTCAAATAACTTTTATTCTGGTCAAACTGTGTGTAAATGAACGTGTTGAGTTTTAGTGGTGGAATCCTTTTTTTGCCTGACGAAAGGGTGGGGTTGTCGAAAGGGTGGTGGTGCATGGTAGACCCTTTACTTACGTGCGCAGATTGCATGATTATGACGCTGTTCCTGTACGACCACACCCACGACCTGAATGAGGAGATTGTGAGGTTAACCTCATGAAACGCACGGGATACACTTCACGCACTCGAGTCATGAGAAAAGTACTGGCTGACTCGTCAATTGGCAACTTCAACAGGATTCTTGATTGGGACATGACCGGCTTGGGCTAGCGTGCCGCGAGCATCGGAGAGTTGTTTTTGTCTCATGCAGTCAACCGGAGTGGATTGAGCTACGACGGAGGGTTGCAACAAAATACCTAGAGACTGTGGTTGATATAAAGCTTGAACTATTCTTGGTTTCAGTGGGTTAACCGGCGTCTGACCTTGGAGTTGATTAACATAACAATCTCTTCTTATAGAGCAAACTGATAATATATTAATCGTTAATAAAAAGTTATTATGTGTTCTAATTTCACAGTACTTTTGCTACTTTGAGCCGTTCAGATATAGTTACTGACTGGTGGATAACGACTTTGTAAACCATTACAAATCCGTAGTTAACTATCCATACGCCAGTCACAAAACCGATAGCCCCCAAGCTATACCACGTCCACGGCCGAAGGCCTAACCACATGAGGACTCGAGCATCGGTTTGGTGCCACGTAGCGCTTTGAAGGTCGGTGATGTATGGCGCCAACTTGGACTGGTGAACGACCTGCACCGTCATCGACGGCAATGACGGCTGCTGAAGCAGGTAGTCCTCTAATACCAGACTGATGAAGAGCGGACCTGACGACAACATGATGGCGCTGTAGGGTTGCAGCCTAGCCCACAGCCAAGTGATTTTGTAAAAGAGGGGCAACTTGGCAATGGCTGCGGCAAAGGCGGGATGTCTTGCAGATGAGACCATGAAGTCGTTCGTAACACCGGTAGGAAGTGTTGATTTGAATACAGCAGCATGCATTTCTGCCCCTGGTTGGATCACCTGTACCGGAAAGGTCGCGTTACAGTAGGTATCCATGTCCAGGTATATTCCTCCGTATTGATGAAGCACAAAGTAGCGGATCGCGTCGGCGCGTTGGATGGGAAAAGGGTAGTTGTCCCAGGTGTCCAAGAACCAGGAATATTCTGCAGCCAGAAACGCACGGGCACTCGCATCAGTCCATAGCTAGAGCAATAACACGGTCAGTGAGTGGTTGGCACGGCCAGGAGCTTCATCAGGTGAGCTATCACTCTCCCTTTAGGTAACACACCTTGTACTCGAAATTTGAGTAAGTTTCCTTGCAGCTTTTTTGTGACTGTACCCATTTGTCTGGGATCACTTCATTTGCAGTCGTCTGATGTAAGATCATTGGTATAGGGTGCTGAGTTTCTTGGTTCCATTCTTCCAATGGACGGGGCGCGAAAAGCTCTTCATTCCTAACCAGTAGGGTTATTAGAGGTTGGAGGGAGTATACCAAGAATCCAAGAATCGTCAGGTCCGCAATGAGCAAATAGAGCCCAACCCTGCCGAGTCGGAGTGGCGGCAGACATATCCGTGACGGCCTCAAAGCAAGATAGCTAGCCAATTCCGCCCGCTCTTCATCGGACCTAGGTATTTGGGGGTCGTCGAGGAGCCGCATAACAGGTGCTTCAGGTCAAGGTAATGTGGTGGAATGAAGGGTGTCAATGAGAAAAAACAATCAACATTGGGCATTATCCGAGGGACAAACTGGTGGGATTGCTCTTAAGGGGGCCTATGGAAGTGGGACTCCCAGCGTCATTTGCCGCTAAAGATGGGCACATGGGAAATTTCAAAGGGCCTTTTGGGTGCGCGGCCCAGCATGTTCAACGCACAACATTGGTTCGCATGCCCGCGGAGGCCCGAGACCGACAAGTTTTGGAGCTATCCCGCGTCGGCATGGAAGTACCTACATTAGGCGGAAACGGCGTGGCATTGGAACACTAAGCCTCTCTAGTATTCACATCATGGCCGCGGAGCCCGGCAGACCTTGGGGTGTCCTTTTGCAAAAGACGGGGTCTGGGCAAGGTCTTAGGAAGCCCTCTGAAACCGAGCTATGCATGGCGTTCCGGGGTGCTAGATGCCTAGATGACAGCGGCTTTGCCACTTGGTGACGACGCTTAGAATCAAGTGGGTGCTCGGCTTAAGGTTGGAAGATGAGCGGGCGAAGGCTCCGGACCCAGAGATTACTAGCATTTAAAACGTCGGCTATGCAACATACATCATGCTGCGGCCGTGAACGTTGGCGACTTGAATCAGCGTCGGAGCCGGTGAGGAGGGTTACGGTAAGATGTATATGTCTTTACTCGAAGCCCATGGCCCAACTCCCAAGCTGATGCTCCATCATGTGAGGGATGGGCTGGAGGAGCCTTTCTTGTTTCATTGCACTCCTGAGTTTCAATCAGCCTCTAAAGCCCCCTTTATCCCGTGTCGGCAGCTAATTAGCGACTTTACAAGTTGGACGCGACTGCACCGGGATTGTTGCACTCTTGACTCCTGCAAGCGCCAACCTCGACACCATTGCCTTAGACCGCTTGCTGAAACGGATCGGATCTGAACCAGTCCGCAAATTCATGCTAGACCATGTTACTGATGCGATAGGCTGTGGCGACTTTGACGACCTCGGTTTCCATAACCTCTGCAGCTTACGTAGGACGGCTTGGGATGCTTTTATCAACGGTCTCTAGAAAAAGTACGAAGGTGTGGAGGGATACATCATTATAATGATTTTTATATTAAATTTTCCAAGCCTCTGTATTGATATAGAAACTCATTAGCCATTTCTAAAGAGTCAACTGCCGTGCCGCTCATATAATCAGATGTCCGATCCCCAGAACGAGCCACCCTTATGACTATTAGGACAAACCACCAAAATTCTATTGCATACTTCGCAAATCCAGACTGAGTGGCAGGGTCTGCTTCTGCTTTTGCTACCGCAATATCCCAAAGCGCTTTCCATCGCCTACAAGCACGGTGTAGGGTACCGGAAAGTGTGGAAGTGAGACAATTTGCCTTCGCAACTGATACAATCAATCCTAGAGCTAAAGATAGTATAAGTGACGGCTCGAGCTATAGGACTGTGGAGTGCCTTACCACTAATAACAATGAATAAATCAGCAGGTTTGAGCCGGCTGAAAGATTCATCCTCTGGTCCTGGGCAAGCATCTGAGAGTAGAAGGAAAATGAAATCTGCTAATGGTTTAGACGGTATTCCAGCAGGTTCCAGCGACAACAATTGCTCAAATTTTTGAGCTGTGTCCGCTTCAAAGAGCTCTTCTCGGCAAGGCATATCGCCAATCATTTCGGACACAGAAATTAATGGATTGCTATTAAGCGCGCCTGCCATAAGGCTGGCATAGATCTGAGTCCAATGTGCTAGGCTGCATCTCCGATTAGTTGAGGACAGCAAACAGATTTCAAACTCAGTTACCGGATGCAGCTTTCGTGTTGAATAAATATGGTCCAATCCTTAGCAGTGTAATCAGTTATGGAGATTGGATGCTTAATCCGGAGAACGCCAGACAACCGGACCGCGGCATTGAAAAGGGGATTCTTCTCCACTCGAATTCGTCGACGAGTTAATTGATCGTTTATGCCACTCTGGACAATGAGAATAGTCCAGGCAGCCTGCAGTATTTCTATAGTCTCGATTGTCGGGACCGTGGGAGAATTGCTTCCGAGGAGCAACTGTCTGAAGGTTGGGTGATTGAAGATAAACTCCTCTGAAAGGTGGAAGAAATGGCGGGCTGAGATGGCATGATCCATAGGTGGAGAAAAGAGGGCCCCTAGGAGGAATATGGCTAACAAAAGAGGTAGCGAAGCCTGTTCATAGCTAAAGGTCGGGATGTGAAGAATGGGATGATATGACCGGATTGCATAGGCATAGAAGCCAAGAAAGTACTCGAGATTGGGTACAGTAAAGACGGACTTTGCTAGAGAGATATCAAAGTCTGGCAGATGCGTAGCGTTGCTTAATGCCATGATTTGATGCGTCTTCGATAATTGAGCAATCAACTCTTCGACCCGCTTACTTAGCAATGGTGAGCTTATGTCTTTCAATGTATAGTCCTCTGGAAGCTCCGCAGTGACGCTTGGGAAAAGCTCTGTTAGCCAAGTTGCACATGAGGCTTCGTTCTCCAATGTCGGCTCCAGCCAGCCTAACATCGAGAGCCATGGCATGTCGCACGGTTGATTGCTAGGAGAACCCTCTCTTGCAAGTGATTCAGAAGTTCCGAATGCAAAGGGGTCAGTGAAACTCAGCAGCCAAGTTATCTTAGTCGACGTGGTTCCATCTGTCGTGTGTAGAGGCGATTCCTGGCAATTAATTCGCTGATACGAGCACTGATGTTGGCGAGACAGGCATCGCGAGCACGGTGTACCTGAGTCGCATGAAACCCTCTTCTGTGAACAATTGTCACATGCATGAGGTTTCTTCCCGCGTCGTTTAGTTGGTATATAGATTTCTTGGCCACTTTCGACGCAGCTCTGCATGTGCCGACGAGCCACATCCCTATCTCTGGTTAAGGAAATGTTAGATAGATCATGGTAGAGAAGCTTACCTCCTTGCGAATGTTTTAGAGCAAGACGGGCAAGCTATCGAAGGATTGTCTGTATCTGCTGAAGATTAGTGCACGGACAAGAGAAGGAGACGGTTGTTGTACGAGTGGCTTCATGACGACGTAGGTGACTCTGCCTCAAGTATTTCTTCCCGCATGCATTACATCCAAACAGGGATCCGGCGGAATTACTTGACGAGCCTGACATGTTGCGCGATATGCGAGGCGGATAGCTGAGCTGAGGCAGGCAGATGTTATGGGGTTTCTTCCGGCTTGTGTGGGTTTTCTACCAGCTTGTGGGTTTTCTTCCTGCTTTTATGGGTTTTCTTCCGGCTTGTGTGGTTTTTTTTCCGGCTTATGTGGGTTTTCTTCCGGCTTATGTGGGTTTTCTTCCAGCACGTGGGCGTTCTTCCATCCAATGGAGTTCTGGGTAAAACAAGTCGAGCCTCACCGTGTTGTCTGCCGTAATGTACCCCTGCGACTGTTTATCTCAATTTGTTGAGATTCGGCACCCGCGGGTCCATGTCTATTATCAAGACGGCTTTGTAAGCAACTACCGTTAAGAAAGAAACTTATCTTAAGTGGCGGCGGGGACGGGGTCCGCGGACGCGGCACATGTAACTCGCTTCACTGAACAATAAACAAGTCGAAATTACAATAATCCTAGACTTATTGCTTACACCGGAGCAAAGCTAAGTAGAAAGGTAAACTATTTGTAGCTAGAACGTATTAAGAAAACACTGACGCAATAGCCGTTCATGTGCCGACACCTGCAATCATTGCCGCCACAGTCCGTAACTGTCTCAACAGGCGACTAGATACGAAGCGGATTGATCACCTTACCGCTCTACTGCTTAGCCACTGGACAAATTTTCTCTCCCTAATGAAGCTCTCGTCTTCATCACCTGACGAGTGTATTGTGATTGGTCATATATCATTGGATCGTCTAGACTAGGCATCGTTTACATCTCATGTATTTTTTTTTCCTGCGGATGTCAAGCTCTCCACCGGAACCGGGTCCGACAGCAAGGTCCTACTGAGCAACCGTGTTGCTCGTTGAATAAACAAATAGAAGGAAATGGACACGCAAGCAAACAACGCGAAGGTGTAGAAACTCAAAGCACGCTCCAGTAGCCGTTTGAAAAATGCGACTTCAGAAACCCCATCTGGACTTTGGCTCCCTGGCTGGTACCGGCAGAGCACGCGCGGCAATGTAAGCGTCAAAAGGCAAACGCCTTCCAAGAATTAGTCAAATGAGCGCCCCCAACCGATTGAGGAGCCTAGTCTCGAGGCCCTGTCACCTGTTCGCGAAGTAGCTTTAAAGTCTAATCTCCACTTCACTCTCTGCTCATCTTCTTCCGAGGTAGCTGGTGTTATGAAGACCAAAGAGAATACCGGTGACCACCATATATAAAGTGGATTGGACGTCTCACTTCACATCAAACTTGTACCTCTATTGTCTACATCAAAGTCTTATTACTATTGTCTATTTCTCAAGATGACCCCTATCCAAAAAGATGTTGAGTTTCGTACCCTCGACGGGATTACGTTACGAGGCTTGTTCTATGCTCCCAGTGGAGATGAAAAGAGGCCGTGCATCATTATGACCCATGGGGTATTCCTCTCCCTCCATGTTCCTGTTGTCTAAATGAATCTGGCTAAGAAATTGTTCTGTGTAGTTTAGTGGCCTCAAAGAGCAATTCCTCCCCGACTTTGCCGAGCGTTTCTGCGACGCGGGCTACGCGGTTCTTATATATGACCACCGCAACTGGGGGTCGAGCGACGGTCTTCCACGCAACGAAACCGATCCAACCGGACAAGCGCTAGACTATTCCGATGCCTTTGATTATGTGGCTTCACTACCCGAAGTGGAACCGACCAAGATCGTGTTTTGGGGCAGCAGTATGGGCGGTGGAATTGTTATCCTTGCTGCAGCTTTCGACAAACGTATCGCTGCCGTTGTGGTGCAGGTTCCGTTTGTATCTGGGGAGCCAATCGGCCCCTTTCTACAGACCTACTTTCCAGCCATGTACGCCGACAGGAAACGTATCAAGTCTGGCCACCCTCCCGCAATGACCAAGGTCATTCCAGAGACACCTGAGTCTGCCGAGAGAGGCGACTCGGGAGCCTTAATGGGAAAGCCTGACGTGGCTCCTTACTTGAAAGAATTGGCTCGACGCAAGCAGTCATGGGAGAAGGATGTAACGTTGCAATCCGTTTTTAACATTTCCATCTTCGAGCCGCGGGCATTCATCCATCGAATCTCCCCCACGCCGCTCCTCATGGTGGTTGCAGAAAAAGACGCCACCGTGGCCACTTCCTCTCAGCTTGAAGCTTTTGCCTCTGCTCGCGAACCAAAGACATTGGCCGTTATTAAAGATTCTGAGCATTTTGATTTGTACTTCGATAAGGAATTTGAAGAGAACATTTCGGCGCAGCTGGATTTCCTTGGAACGGTATTTAACTAGTCATAGGATGACAAGGGCAGGCTTGGGTAGAAAGAGATGACGAGGCGGATAGTACAGCAGCACATCGTCAATCAAGATATATGCTCAATTCGAGTCCACTGTGGTTGCAGGAGAAAGTGGTCAGTGTGTGTCAAGATGAATAGGTCCAATAGGAAAAGTCAGCCCTGCATAGGGCCGGATCCGGACTGTGGTTTTCTTTGAACCTAGATAGAGACTTCAAACCTAGATCGTCCTCCACAACCTAGATTCGCGGCTTCCAACGGGATCTACGGATTCCAACGGCATCAAGCGGCATAATCAGACCGAGGGGATCCTGAGGCCCCCCCGGATCCCTAGGACAAATAGCTGGCCGTCCCCCCTACCAGAGAGAAAGAAAAAGACAAGATCTTCCATCGCCAACAATCTGTCTCAACAATCCATTCTGTCTGATAGTGTGGAGCTATAATACACGGCCCGAGCATGTATTTTACGATGTGAATACAACTTTTGTAATGCTTAGACGCGTTTATCTGGCTCTTTTAGGAGGAGGTTTGGCTCTAATATAAGTTGACATGATGTAGCTCCGAGCTCTTGTCAGTTCTCCTTGCGAAAATTCAGAACTGCACCCTCTGGTCTGCATTATCGACAGGAGCTAACCACCGCGGCCTCTCTGGTGAATAAAACTCCGCATCGATTTTCTCATTTAGCTGTGACACGTCTGACAACGTCCCCGCCTGAACGATCTTCATTCCTTGCAATCCTGCGTCTGTTGCTGTTTTCCACATCACAGTTGCACACTCGGGGCAAAAGAATACCGACAGTGTAAGTCCCCACTGGTGTTGCATTGCATATGATTTGGGCTGCCCTTTGGTGACGGAAAAGTTTGCCTCCGGGACTCCAACATTGACGGTATTGGTTCCTCCGGAGATTTTGCGACAAGGGCCACAGTAACAGAGAGCCTGGATTATATCAGACGACAGACATACGTCTGGAAAAAATAGAACTTAACGTACTCGAACTGCTGGATTGCCTTCGTATGAGTAGGCGCATGCGCCACACAGACAACCTCCAGTGGTTGCAGCCATTGTGCTGGAAGAAATGCGATGGTTTTGAAGAAAGGCTTAGATCTTGTAAAGGGGATTAGAGACGGTAGGAAGGAGGAGGCATAGCGTATTTATACTGTAAGGAATACATTGATGTACCGCAGGTATGGAGTACTCCACCTCGGCTTCTGGATCCCCGAGACGGACATCCGCCGGGGCCGACGACAGATTGCATCAGCATGCCTCGCCGACGTGCCAACACCAAGCCGTTGTCGCCGACCTTAATTTCCATCTAATTATATGTCTCTTGTATCCCGAACTTCTCTATCGACTGCGATATTTGAGACACATAGCCTGACATGTCTTGAACCCAGTCAGGTATTTACCCAACGCCACGGATTCTGCTGCCCTTGTGCCATCTATAACATCCGCCTGACTTGCCCTTGGGTTTGGCTGAAGATCGAATGGCTGCCTGGTTACCCGTGTAGATTAGGACCTTGCTCCTATCTTGTGCGTTTTGAGGGACCAAGTAGATGGCTTACAAACCTCCGGCGCCGATGTGTTTTCGTCTCGCACGTATGAGTTTCGGGTCGTGATGCAGACCGCTGCTGCCCAACCAACAATTCCGACACTGACTCCGAGACGCACACTTTCACCGTCCCCGTCTTCTTCCCCTTCCCCTTCCCATCCCCCTTTGCCCGCTATTGCTATTGCTCCTGCTGCAACCTCCTAGCTGTCACAAAGAAAAAAGTACAGGTGCACACCACACACCTCCAACTTCCACACACACCCACCTATCTAAACCGCACCTCTATCTCACTCTCACACACCACCACTGCCACTACCGCCAAGCCAGCATTCCGCCCATGAATATCTTGACTCTACCCAGTGGCTTGTGATCTCGCCAAATTTGCTCTCTCCTGCTCCTGCTCTCGATCTTGCTTGTGGCCTCGCTTGTGTCAGCAGTCTCGCCTCCTCTCGCTTGCTCTTTTTTCTCAAAGTCGTTGTCGTCGTGCAGTCGAGGCTCCGGCTTCGCATTTAACCATACGCCTGCTCAACTCTTTTGACTTCAGTCGGTGCCCTCCCCAACCGCTTCTTCCCTTCCCTCCCCTCACTGTTGGTCTTCTTCTTCGCTTACGCTTTCACTTTCACTTCCACCTTCTCCTTTGCCTTGCCTGCGGCATTTAGTTCTCGCTGTCGCGTGCCTGAGATATCCGCTATCTAAGCTCTCGGCTTGGCGGGTACTTCGCAAACTCTCCCAACTTCAGCTACCCTGAGGGCATGGTTGAAGCGCCTCGACACCAAACTCAATTCATTTCTAACACGTGCCAAGCTTCCAAGACCAGAGTCAATATTGTCATCGAACATTGACCTTGGCTGATTCGTGTCCTGTGGCTCATGCTGCTCGGCACCCTAAATCTCTTGTCGTGCACCACCGAACTCTAGCCTCTCGACTTCCCCTCTCGACTCTTCGACTTACCCCCGCGACTATCTCTTCTACTCAACTCTCCAAAAGTCCGCTCCTCACCAACACTTCCAAAGTAGTTTCCTCAAAATATAGGCTCCACAACGTTCCAACCTTGCCATCGGCTAGCTTTTGATCATATTGATCTGCCTACTCCCTTCGCTTGCCAACGAGCTTAGTCTCCACATCGGGGCAGTTAGATCATCGTCTTCCTCCAGTTCAAGGTTAAGTTTCCTTGGTCACACTTGATCATGGGAGGAAATGTGTTTCGATGTCAAATGCGGGTATTGACGTTGCTTTAAAGGCTCCTTGGCACGGCTCTTATGGCGACGTGAATTCATTCAAGATGGAGCAAAATCATCTGCACCTCCAGGCGCATGCCTTTTGGAGGACGTTCACAATGGTCATCATGCTGAAAGAACAAAAACGTGCCGCCCCGATCCGGACTTGCGATGACTGTTTGATACGGACCCCACTGGGTGTCCCAGGTCGGTTGGACGTCGGATTACTCAATGCCCGCTGCCTCCTGTTTGTTAACCAATTGATAGATAGATTGTCCCGGCAGTTCTTGAGCTGTAACTCGGTTTTTATTTCTCCTATAAAGTACTAGTTCAGGCTAACAGACATACCTAGTTAATCTGCACGCACACCTTCCCAATATGTTTCTGAGCTCCCTAATAAGTGTAAGTCTCAAATATCAAATTGAAAGTATCACAGCATGCTGACTTACCAAATACTCGAACGCCTCTTTCGCCTGCTCAAGGGAGAACAACTTAGAGTCCACAACAGGATGAATGTCGTTGTTCTCGTACGAAGCGACCATTTCCTCCATTTGAGCCTTCGAACCAACATAGATGGCACGAATAGTGCACATGCTTGTCAATGCATCCAAAGCAGACGGGGGAGCTTCACCTGAGTTGCCCCCCAGGAAGCCAATGAAGGTAATAATACCCTCGTACTTGATAGCCTTCAAGCTCTGTGCGAGAGTCCCAAAGCCGCCGACTTCCAGGATATGATCGATGCCAGACTCATTAGCGGTCAACTTCCGGGCGATCTGTCCCCATTCGGGATTTTCTTTGTAGTTGATTACATGGTCCGCACCAAATTCCTTGAGCTTCTCGGCCTTCTCCTGAGATGACGTGGTTGCAATGACTTTAGCTCCAGCGGCTTTGGCGAGCTGAATTGCGTTAGCGTTGGACTAAAATCTTAAGAACGACACTTACCTGAAGAGCAGAGATGCTTACACCTCCCGTTCCTTGAACTAGCACAGTCTGGCCTGCCTTCAAAGGCTTCAATCCGTAGAAAGCATTCCAAGCCGTCAAGGGTGCGCCAGTCAACGTGCTCGCCTCAGCATAACTGAGGTTCTTTGGAGCTCGGACAACGCCATTCTCACTGAATACACCGTATTGGCGGAGCGTACCATCAATAGTACCGCCCAGGCCGGTTGCTGCAACAATTGGGTCGACAGGCCCATACTGATGGCCCTGGTTAAATAGCGTAACGACTCGATCGCCCTTCTTCCACTTGCTGACTCGAGATCCAACCTTGATAACCTCGCCAGCACCATCGGATGCGGGCACGACGGGAAGTTTGTACGGGAAGAGGAATTTGCCCTAAAGACTACTCAGTAAACAAGCTCTGAATATCACACCATATGGAGAACTCTTGCCTTAGGAATAGCGGTATCGCGATAGTTGAGAGCGGCGCTATGCAGCTTTACGAGTATGTCGTTTTCGCCAACCTGAGGCAGTGGGGCGTCGACAAAGACCATTCCATCGAGATCTTTTTTGTCAGTTTGGACAACCCATTGCTTCATGGTAGTTGGGAGAGACATTGCGATGATGGGGCTGCGTTGTGGACAGGTGTTTCCTTGGATAGACAGGAAGATGAGTGAATGATGATGAGTAGACTTTGTTGTGTGACGCAGATTGACCAGAGCATTGTCGACTGGCCTGCAGTATTTATAGGTAACGCACCATGTTTGAATTGCCAGCTTTACTATTGGAGTCTGAGGAAAAACTTAAAGCAGTGCGGGGCCCTTGAGTAATCACTTCGCCGAAGTGGTCAAAGTCCATCTCTACTGCAAGTTTACTTAGGTGGAGCGGCTATGTCATCAGGTCTGCCACAGCATAGCACATGACTAATTGCTCGTACGGTGCTAAACTAATCAGCCATGTTTACTAAAGTGGGTCCCCGACCTCCGAAAGTCAATTACTAGCAATGTTACCCTGGCCTAACAGTGCCAACATTGCGAAGCTGGCATATATAATACCCTTCCCCTTCGTCATGAGACTTACCATCGGATCTGTTCTCACCACCCTCAGACATCCCCAAAGCCGAATATTCTCGAAACGCACTCGTCTCCCCAACCAATTACCGTTACGACCGACCGGCTACAAGTTCTTTGCCATCATGGTTCTAACCGGAGGATGTGTGTGCGGCGCCGTCAGGTACACGGCGGAAGGTAAGCATTGGCGGCATATGATATCTTGGATTTGCACCTCATCCCTTATCTAGCGGCCTCTCAAAGTGATCCATGAACGAATGATTACGAACAGTAGCTGACCACTGAACAGTTGATACTGGAGTCAAGGCTGTCTGCCACTGTCTCAATTGCCAGAGAGTTAGCGCCCGCTCCTATCCTCAAAACATTTTCCAGTATATCGACCTAACCAATTTGTAGCGCACCGCTAGTGCCTTTAGCGTCAATGTGATCATCCCTCGCGATTCCTTCAAAATCACCCAGGGTATATCCAACCAGCTTCCTTTGTAGATTCGTCTAATGGATCCGTGACAGGAACTACTAAGTCCCATACTTACCTTGCCGACTCGAACAAGCTGTACCACACTCACTTCTGTGGTGACTGTGGTTCCGCCCTCTACGGTGAACCAGAGGCGTTTCCCGACACGGTTTCCATCAAGGCCGGTAGCCTGGACGAGGCCTTTACTGACCTGGGCACGATCGACGCCGAGGCTTTTGTTGTCAGGCGCAAGAACTATCTGAAGCCCTTGGAGGGAGTCAAGCAGGTGGACGGGATGATTTCGCCATAGGCAGCCTTTGATTCCAGAACAGATTATGTAGCATGCAGAGTGTTAGTATTGCCTCTAAATGACGATTTGACGTCCAGAGAATACATCGCCCAAAGCCCTTTATCCTCATTCCGTTCATGCAGCCATTGGTGAAATGCAGCTAGACTCGGGAATGAAGAGCTATCGGGGATTACTTTTGGTGCCTCATATGCATATTGTTGGGCCTTGAAACACCATAGACGCTTTTTAGTTACCCAGTCATGAGGTCGCTAGTAGCATGGCCATGGTACCAATTGAGTGGACTTGAAGAAGCACGACAGTATGATTTCAATCTCGTGTCCCCGTTGCGGGGTTCAGTGCCGGTGGGATCTTGGCTTTAGTAGCGGCCTCATTGCTAAGAGACTATTTTCCAGCCATGAAACTTACAGCCGCTGTTGCGTCATATCCCTCAGGAACATTATTCGACTATCACTCGAAGAAATTGCCTGATCAAGTGCTCCCCATTTCGTCAGGAATGCAGCGCTCTTTAATTGATGTTAGACGCCAGATGCGAACTTTCGATTGGATCCGCGAGTGCCTCCACATCTCCCAATTTAGTTTTTTTTCGAGGCGGTGTTCTTGCAGAAGGACTCCGTCGTACAGCAGCTGGCCGTGCTTATGGCGCCTGACTTCATCCGGGACTTCCTGTGGCCTCCCCTAGGCCGTGTGCTGAGAACTTACAGATCAACCATGAAGATATCAGGCCGAGTCTAAATTAGTTTTATTGATGATCTGAACTGCCGACTACGGTACCATGCTACAGATGGGGTACATGTGTATGGAAGCGAGTGGGGATGTTATGTTTGTATTGAAGCTACTACTACAGCTGGCAAAGGGAACACCAGGACAGGCTCACCCGCCACCACCATAGCACTTTTTCTCCGGAACCTGGCAGGTCTCGAGTCGGCAGAAGCACGATGATTTGACTAGTACATCGGCACCAGCAGCTGCGAGGGTCAGCTGCGTTTTTATCATTCCCGCTTCAACAGTGCGCCCAAGTCGTACGAGGCACTCGTGATAGCCGTGCAGCGCCCAGACGTTGTTGGGATGCTGGTGCGCGCGTACGAGCGACTCATCCAACCCCAGATCCTCTGCATAGGCAGCCGCTGCTTCTTCGACGCGGCCCTGCTCGAGTAGAAGCGCCGCGTAAGGGTGCCGGGTCGGGAGCATCCACCCCCACGGCTCAGAGTACACGAGCGCGTCGTCGCGGGCAATCGCAAGTCGGAGGCTCTCGAATGCGATCTCATAGTTGCCTCGCCGGTACTCAATCTCGCCATCCAGCATAGCGGTAGCAACTTCGAGCACATCAACCACTCGGTTCGGGAACTGTAACCGCGTGGGAGGCACACGTTTTGCTGCAGCCCGGAAGAGCTCACGCTCCTTGTCCGCCTCAGCGACATTGCTAGTTGCAGCCCAGGCGATCGCTTTCCCGTAGTGCGTCATGGCGACGGTGACGCAGCACAGCGCCTTGTTTTCCGGAACTGGCTGCCTCTTGAGCTCCTCCCACATGCCGAAGCGGATCAGCACGTGGATGCGGACGGATTTAAAGAACTCCATCCAGTTGGCCATTGGGGGGGAGTCGACTAGCAGCAGGTCCTCCGTAATAGTTGCCTCCATTCGATCAACCGATTCCAACGCAGTGCGGGATTGACCTGCCATCATGGCGGCGTAGATGAGAGAGTGGTAGTCATGAAGCCGGTAGAAGCTATAAAAGTTGCGCCCACCCTCCTTGGAATAATACTTGTCGTCTGCAATGGTGGCTTTCATGTTCGTATCGATGGCTCGGCGGTAGTCGCCCACGAGGACGTCTATATAGCTCAGCATGTGGTGCATGTAGCCAGCATCGGGCACGAGACTGCGCAAGTAGTCCGCAGGAATAAGGGCAGCCTCTGGAGTCGTGGACATCTCCATCAGGTGGATGTACATGTGTAGGATGCCAGGGTGGTATCGGGAATCTGGGTGCTTCAAGCCACGCTCTAGGATGTCCTTGATCTCTAAAACGGGTGTTGATAAAATCGGCTGTCCAGTGCTCTTCTCGAACAAGTTCCAGGGATTGGTATTCATCAACGCATCGGCAGCGAGGGCGACAATATCCAAGTCGGTTTGTCCAAAATTCTTATACACCATCCTCATTGCGTTAGCAAATGCTAAGATTGAAGGCGAAAAGTCATCTAGCACGGAACTGGTCGGAAAGCGATACTGGATAGCGTCGACCAGGGCCTGCTCTACGGGAGATGCGGTCGCCGCGTGTTCTTTAGCCTTTAGTGCCATGGCATGGCATTTGCTGACCGAGGCTTTCAGGTCTTTCTCGTCAAAGACGACCCATTTCTTGTTGTAGTTGGGGCCCGACGCGAAGGCGGCGCCCCAGTAGCCCATGGCGCAGGAGGGGTCGTGGGCAATCACCTGCTCAAAGCACCGAGCGGCTTCCCCATGGTTGAAGGAGTAGGCCCAGGCGAGGCCACGGCTGAACCATATCTGCGCATCGTGGCTCTTTGTAGTGATCGGGCGACGGAATGTGCCCAAGTCGTAGTATTCTGCAGCAGCCGGGACGGCAGCCGCCTGGACGCGTTGAGCGGACATGGGGCAGTGTCGAATCTAGAAGTTGAGGAGAAACGTAGCGTATGAACGTATGAGCGAGACGATTCAATCTTATTGACCGTATCAGCTCCCGGGGTGGCTTCAACGCGGCTGAGACATGTCTTTGTATACCCCAAGAAACTTTGGGTCTTAAATCAGGCTTGGCCGGTTAAGTTGTGCCGATGAAGAGAATATGAGTGGCGTGTTTTTTTCGGGGACCAGATTTTCTCTGGTCCCGCCAGCATGAAATTGATTTATAATGAGCTTCCTCATTACATATTTCCAATGCGGCTGTACGGCTGATGCACAGACAAAGATGCGGGAGTGGAACAAGTGTTTATATCGTAAGTGGTGAAGCCAGACAGACTAATGCGGATTGTGGGTTTCACGGAGCCGGTGCTGTCCGATTCAGCTAAGCTCCAGTTCGCCCGGTCGGGGCCACCGAATCGGATGGATTATCAAATCACCCTGTGTCTCCGACCTGAGTCCCGAGAGTATCCCCGCAACCTCGCCGAGGTGATGGAGGAGGGGCTGTTACCAACGTGAAGTCGAGTTTATCGTGTAACTAGGCGTGAATATTTTGAGCAGCTCTTGACTGTCCCTAGATCACGGAGGACTTCTTTTCTCTCGGCGGGTTTGTGGATTCGTCCGCATGTCGGTGGGCTTGTTCCCCAAACACGCACCACATTGAGACCCGGTGGTGCATTTCGTTTCTGTACTGCTTTGGCCAAGTCAGCTGGCCTGTACTGTACCAGCGTAGCAGAGCAAGTGGGAAAGGCCACTAGCTAGCTACCTTGGGCTGGATGACTCTTCATTCTTGATTTCCTCCGCGGACGTGCCAACTTCCGAAGCGTTTTGGGGTCCCGAGCAATCAAGTTCCTACGGACTACAGCTACATCCCGTGACATCAATGACGTCGCAAGCTTTCGGATTTTTTTTTTCCATGGGTCCCTCAAAATGAATTCCGGTACGTAATTATTCTAGTGTCAAGAAAAGGATGTATCACCAGCTGCGTGTCTCATGCATACTCATTTCTTAGTCGCGGCCTCCACCTCCGCAATCGCTCTATCCTGGTCCTCCATTGTCTTTCGGACCGCCGGTCGAGCCTCCATCCTCTTCATCCAAGCTCCTACATGGGGGTACTTCTCATACAGATCATCCCCGCCGTATTTCGGGGCCCAGCGCTGCCAGGCCACGAATGATAGATCCGCGTAGGTGCATTTGTCTCCGGCGAGCCAATCCCTCGTGCTCAACACCGACTCCAGCACCGCGTTGATGCGGCGCATCTCCTTGACGTAGCGGTCAATCACGCTCTGGACCTTCTCGGGGTGGAGGTTCTGGAACCAAGAAGCCTGTCCGTAATAGGGGGCTTGGCCAGAGACCTGGAAGAAGAGCCACTGCTTGGTGAAGTATGTGTCGGTGGTAGACACATAGCTGATCTTGTGCTCGGTGCTGTCATACTGGTCGATGAGGTATTCGACGATCGCGCCAGATTCCCACAGCTTCATGCCGGTGTTGGGATCCTCAATGGCGGGAAGGCGGCCATTGGGGTTGAGCAGCGTGAATGGTTCCTGCTTGACAGAGGTGAAGTCGATGAATGTAGTTTCGTATGGAATGTTGAGTTCTTCCAGTATCAACGCTACCTTCCACGGGTTAGGCCCATATTGGTGCGAGTAGAGTGCGATGGGCTTCATGGTGGTTAGGGCAGGCATAAGCAAGAAGAATGGACTACAAATGATGCATATATTTGGCATATTACAGGAAAGTTGAACACTTTATATCCTAGCAGGATCAAACTCATTACCCAATCTTGCGGGGCTTTTTTGCCTTTTTCGTCATGTAAATCTCGCTCGCGCTCTCTCTTGTCTCCACTTCGCCGAGGTCAGACGAGCCCGACTCTCAGGAACTAAGATATTATTAGTTAGTTGCTCTGCCCGCCATCCTCGGGGACTGGAACATTATTAATGATTTGCTCGGCCCGCCATCCTCGGGGGCCATATTCGCCTACTCACAATGCTCTAATCTATTGCTTTGGGGGTTTACTCAAACTTCTTTAGATGACTAACTTCCGAGCCCAATGCTGGCCGCCACCTCGGTTGCCGACCACGCAGGAGATGGCACCCCTTTCACCATGACATAAAATCCCCGACGTCCCGTTGATCCGTAACATTTCCGGGACCGGGCTTTTAATGTGCCTGACATCTACCACGTATGTCTTGCTTCTCCCCGTCTCATCTCATCACGTACCTTAATACCACCCTGCGCCTTTGGAGAAGGGAAGGCGCCGGGTCTTTTAGTTCTTTGCTCCGACTCGAAGTAGCAATGACAGAAGGCGAATCTAACAGCAGGTGGGAGCCCCATGACTCAAGTCCGTTTTCCGAAAGCCAACCAGAACCGGTCCAACAGCCGCCTCCTCCAGCCCCAGATGGAGGCTATGGCTGGGTTGTCACTGCCTGCGTCGCCATCGTCAACGGCCACTCGTGGGGCATCAATGCGGCATACTCTGTGTTTCTAGCCCATTATCTGGCTAACGAGACCTTTTCCGGTGCAACCAACCTCGAGTATGCCTTCGTTGGGTCATTGAGCATCGGTTGCACTCTTCTGATCTCGCCCCTCGCCACCATCTCCGTGCGAGAATTCGGAACAAGACCAACCATGCTCTTTGGTGCGCTCCTGCAGTCGGTGAGCCTCATTGGCGCCAGCCTCTCGACCAAGATGTGGCATCTCTTTTTGTCCCAGGGAGCACTCTTCGGCATAGGAATGGGGCTGCTCTTCCTCCCGTCCTACGGCATCATTGCCCAGTGGTTCACTAAGCGACGCGCCCTGGCCAATGCTTTGCAATCGCTGGCGCGGGAATTGGCGGCCTCATTTATTCACTCGGCTCCGGGGCAATGATTCGCAACCTCGGTCTGGATTGGGCGTTTCGGATCCTAAGCATCATTACCTTCGTGATCAATGCTGCTTGCACTCTACTTATCAGAACCCGATATGAGGCGACTGGTTCGCGTCAGCTAGCCTTTGATTCATCTCTTCTCAAAAGAGTGGAGTATCTCCTTATTCTGGCTTTCGGCTCCTTTAGTATGCTTGGATATTTCGTCCTGATCTTCACCCTCGCCAACTATGCGAATGAGATAGGGCTCGACGCACCTCAAGCGGCCGTCATTCCGGCTCTTCTGATGCTGGGCCAAGCCCTCGGCCGCCCGGTCATCGGATACTTTAGCGATACTATCGGGCCTATCAACATGGCCACCTCAATGACCCTCCTAATAGGTGTCTTCGCACTGACTATTTGGGTCAACGCCAAGACCTACGGGGTGCTGGTCTTCTTCGCGCTCATCGAAGGCACTGTAGCTGGCGCGTTCTGGGTAACTGTTGCGCCGGCTATGGTTGAGGTCATCGGTCTCGAAAATCTACCCTCAGGATTGACTCTGTTATGGTTAGCGCTGGTCCTTCCGTCGACTTTCAGCGAGCCCATCGCTCTGGAAATTGTTGTCAGGACAGGGAATTATATCGGAGCACAACTTTTTACTGGGCTCGTGTTCATTGCAGCCGCCATTTGTATGGGACTTCTCCGGGGATGGAAGATTGGCCAAGCGAAGGGCAACGCCGAGGCCAGCGCAGACTCAACCCAGCGTGTGAGATATGAGAAGCAGCATGGTTACCCTAGAGCCTTCATCTACGACTGCTTTAAGTGGCAAAATGTCTAATCGGGAAATGATCAAGTTATAGATAAAACTTAAATGTCAACCTGTTAACGGGTTCCAGAGATGGCATTTCACAGCAGATTTCCCTGCTCAGTTACCTACCCTTAACACCAATGCAATCTAAATAACACCTCGTTAGGCAACTCTCCCCTGAAGAAAATCTCCCCCGCAGCTGCTGTTAACGCTGTGACCGGGGAAAGTTTTACACAGGCCACCAAGGCTTAGCTGCTAGCGGCCATCAGGGCACTAACAGTAGCAGAGGAAGGGTTAAAAGAGTTGACTTTCTTCTGTACAGCAGTCATCCCTACTCCTGATAATAAAGTAGGAATCCAGGACAAAATCTCCCCCGTTTTCTATCGATATCCCTACTGATCTGTCTTTTCACTTTATAGGTCAACCAATTGCATAGAAGGATAGCGCTCTTGTGCTATTCCTCTCAACCGTGTTCAGCGGCGATGAGCACACGGAACGATGGAGGAAGAAGCCCACAACAGTCCAAATCCGGGCGCGGTCGATACAGCGAATTTTTTTTTTTTGCGAGGAAGCCGAGAAGCGAAAGTCAGTCAGAGAAGTTATTCGAGCTGGAGATGAATCTACAGAGCTTTCACAGCACAATCACGTCAACCGAAAGAAAAATTCGGATTGCCAAGCTTGTAAAGGCTTCCGGCAAGGGGAAGCCAGCCAAGGAGCCAAAAAAAAAAAAAGAGCCTTTAAAGGAGGGTGACGGTAATATGAGGCGGCCGAAGAGGAAACGATTGGTAAAGATCAGTATTCCCGGGATTTCCATCACCATAGAATTTAGGTGGAAATTGATGTACCTCTCAGAACGCTGCATTTTGATTGGTCTGACCGGCGGCGACTCCGATCTGCCGAGTTACACCGCCCGTCCATCCTTTTAGTGGCAACATCTCCGACCAAGCGTAAGTACTTTACTTCCTCACTCTTGGTTACCAAGTACCTGTACGTTATCACTACAACCTCGACATACTTGAAGATTGGTGTTCCTTGCCCTCTATCATGGCTGACTCCGGCACACGCCCATACTTTGCATCGATGGTTTCGGACCCAGCCTCCCAGGACGGTCTGCTCCCAGAGACGTCGCCTCAGGTCGACAGTGGGTCTCATGGGTCCTCCTCCCCGCGTTCGGGGGCTTGCTTGACCTGTGTATGTCCCTCTCACCCTTGTGTTTCCCTACCGCAGGATCTCATACTAATTTCCTTTAGCGTGCGAGGCATCTCAAGTGCAGCGGACAACAGCCATGTTCCCGTTGTTCAAGCTCAAACTCTGAGTGTGTTTATGTGGCTTCGCGACGGGGACGCAAGGACGCAGGTAGACCGACTTCACAGTCAGCACCAGACGTGCCTACAACTCCTCCGAACCGCGTCACAATGGAATCAAATACGAGCATTCCAGCCGAACCCATACCCTTCGATGGCCATCCCAGCAACGTTGGGCGCGAGCAAGTGCCGAATCGTTCGCTCATAGAGCTGTGCCTAAACGCCTTCTACCATCACTTCCACCAGGCACATCCTTTTGTTCTTCCAAAAAGACACTTCGCCCTGGTCAGTGAGAGTACTCGAGAGCCTCTTTTGGCTGCGATGCGATGGATTGGGTCATTCTATCTGAACGTTGGAATCTTCCGCGACGTTCTCCTCCACGAGGCTTATCAACTATCATACGCATCTGGTCGCTCCGAGGACGGCTTCTTGATTCAGGCTTTGATCCTGCTCGTCATTGGCCTCAATGGTAGTGGCGAGTTGGAAAGGGCAAGGGCAGTCCTCGCTGATGCAGAAAGGCTTGCAATCCAGATGTCCCTTAATACAAACGATTATGCGGCTTCCAATGGTAGAGGGATGCCGATATTAGAGGAAAGTTGGCGAAGAACCTGGTGGGATCTCTTTGTGGTGGATAGCATGGTGGCAGGTATACATCGCGCTACTAACTTCCTCCTCTTTGACATTCCTACCGATGTTGCCTTACCATGCGAAGAACATTATTACTTTGAAGGGGTGAGTAAATGCTTAGTTCGGCGAAGGCATGGATTAAGTACTAACCCGACTTGAGAACATACCGCAACCTGTATACCTCGAAGATTTGGAAGATTCTCAATTTTCTGGTGATGAGCGCGAATTCTCTTCATTTGCATATAGGATCTTGTGCGCTCGAATCTTGGGAAAATTTATCCGATTGCCGCCGATAAGTGGATTTGAAGATGAGAATCTACCCAGGATTGAAGCACTACTCACTAATTGGTGGCTATCCTTGCCTAAGCATAAGCGAGACACCTATCTCGAAGGCGGCCGCTTTGATGAAATGATGTTTCAAGCTCATATGATCATGCATCTCGTCTCTATCCTTCTTCGTCAACAGCACTCTCAGCTCGACTTATCTCTGGTACAGGAGATCAATGCTTGTGCACCACATCAGCCTGTGCCTTGTCAAGAGGCGTTCAACACGCATACAACTCATACGATACAATCGGCAAATAAAATCAGTAAAATGATCACCTCTCCAATACCGCTATTGTCGCACACCCCTTTCTTTGGTTGTGTAGTATCTTTGTCATCGAGGATCCACCTCAGCAAATGGGCTCTCTACTCGACTCCGCAAGACGAAGATGAAATGCGAGAGCAGATACGGCTCAGCATGGGTGCTTTGCGTGAGATGGCCGAAGTGTGGAAAGCAGCGGAACAATCTGCGGAACAGGTCAATCGAGTTGCCCAACGGCTATATCGTGCCAAGAAAGAGCAACGAATACTGTCACAGAGTTTTCTTGACGTGCTGGGCAGTAGTGTAGCTGTCGATGACCCGATACTGGGTGAAACTGAGGCAATGGATGAGGCGCGGGACGAACACTCTATGCCCGAAGTCTGAAGGACAGCGGGGTTCCAAAAAGCTGGCAACTAACTATACAGAAGATCGAGTGGCTAGTGCCGGCCTGTTTGCGCATATAAACACGTCTTTGCCAAATAGTGATTATTCTCGATGTATGCCTTGCCTTGACTGGCCAAATAAAACTGATTTCTTTTTCTTTTTCTCGTCTAAAATCTACCAAATGTTCGCGTCGATCGTCTTTGATTCACGCGACTTTTTCCATTCAGGAAATCCTGCCTCAGACTTCTTAGTAGTGCCGCAATCCCATCATGAGAAGGGTTCAGACCCAGGGTACAAGAAAGATGAACTACATTCATCCATGGGGACTGTAGGCAAAAGAGGAAGCCGCCGCTCGTACATGGCGCAGCGCAATTTGCGTGGGAAATGAACCACCTCACAGGGCTACACAGGGGCCGTGCCGCGAGACACTATCGCGTCATAAAAAAAGGGTTCTTCCGCTCCTAGACCACTTATTAGAGTAGGTCAGGTTATGTGCGTGGACACAAAGTGTGGGCATTACCAATCCTGATAAAGGTGCTGTTAATTCAATCATAAGTCTAAGTCTCCCAATCTTACCCAAACCTAGGTTCCTGCTTAGCATCGTGTACAGCGGGCACGTATGCAACTCGATCTTTGCAATAGAATTCAACGCCGATTTTACCGCCAAGGCTTGCCAGGCCGTTATCCAATCCCCCAGCCTTGATAACTATCTTCCCCTGCATCAGATCCAGTTGAGTGTAAAGGCTCGATCCACAATTAGGGCAGAAGAAGTGCCGGTTATTCTTGCCCGAAGCACCTGCGACATCGCAATACTTGGGCGAGCCTATGCGGTAGTTTCGATGTTAATTTCTTGCGGAGATGGAATTAAGACATGTACTTACCACGGACAACGGAGAAGGATTCCTCGGGAACGACAACGTTAGAGGTGAATGCGCCTCCAGTCCACTGTATTCGTCCGTCAGCAGGGGACCCCTCCATACGTAACAGCCAGGCATATGTCTTTACTTTCTGGCAATCGGTGCAGTGACATAGAGCAGTTACTTCGGGCTGGCCTGGATGGGTGTTTGTGAGCGACTTGAGACATCAAGTGGATGTCACAGGTCTTTTTTGGTGCGGGGTCGCCCGCCGACCCCGCAGATTACCGCCGTGCCCTTGACATCACCCCAAAAGTACGGATGTCAACTCCGCAACACCGTTGCGACCGAAATACTGGATATACGAGGGTGAAAGCTATACCGTCCGATAGCGCCTATTCCGGTGATCAAATGCACGTTCTTTCATATTGTGGAGTCGCTTGGTTCAATTGTTATGGTGGTTTAAAATTTCACCCGCCTGCACCGGCCTAGCCCCAGGTCACACAAAAAACAAACATTTTGCACCAAGTCAGTCAATAAACCCCTGATTTTCGATCTACAGTAATACCTAATTACAGACTTCTATACCAATTCCTGGCCTTCCTGTCGTTCCTAATGGATTTGAACACTTTGTCAAGCGAATTAGATTTCCGTTCCGCATCCATTTGCTTCGCTACTACGTCCTCCGCGATATGCTCTGCTGCAGCCCGCCGAGTAACCTCGTCAATGATCATCTTTCTAGTAGAGAAATACTGCTTTTCAGAGGATGGTCGCCAGTGGGTTCCCCAGTCGCGTTCAAGGCTATCCACAGAGGGCATTCCGCCTAGGCCGTAGCGCCACAAACGTAGCAGATCCTGAACCGTCTTAACGGCTCGCGGGAGCTTATAGCTCGGGGGTTGAGATCTTTCTGCAACTGACTGACTGGCTTCCCCATTTCCCTGACCCTGCTTTGGCGCAGCCGCAGTTTGTGTGGGAGGAGTAGTATCAACGGGTCGGGCCAAGGGCGTGGGAGTAGTTTCCGGGGATACACGGCGCCTCTGCTGACGCGGTTCATGGCCGGCGTGCACCTCCCATTGCAAGGTAGCCTTAGACCTTCCAGGGGTCCACGTGACTGTAAAGGAACCGCCAGTCAGGTCGTCCATCTTGGTGGCTAGGATCTGACTAGCCGCCATCAGCTCAGTGTACCTCTGTTGAGCTAGTTGCTCAGCCGCCAACTGCTGGGCGGCTACGGTTCGAAGTTGAGCTGCGACTACCGGGACTGCTTTCTGAATGGCCGTGACGTGTGATACCTCCTGCGCACGTTTGCAAGCGTCCTTGATTTGGACCGCGAACGCTGCGAACTCCGAACAGCGAAAGACCGGCTCTTCGAAGATGGGGTGGAAAGGGTAGTGCTCGCGTAGGAAAACCGCGTCCTGCAGGACCACTTCTCGTAGCCACTCCAGTAGTTCCAGAAAAGCACCAGCAGCCATATTGGCTTCAACGCCGAGCTTCACGGCTTCCTCTGAACTAGGGTCATCGTGTGCTGCCTTCCACTTATCTAGTTCAGGCCAGACCAGAGCTAATAGGGAGGCAGGCGGTCGCACAGTAGCACGTGGCACAAAGTAGGTTCCTGACCACTCTGGGTCAAAGTCGGCCACTGCCCGCATAAACTCGAACGGTAGGGAGGTAAGGTAACAGCCAGTCATCTGATCCCCGTTATTCCACCTGCCCGCCCGGCGAATCTGTGAGCAGTTAGTTAGAGTAGGTGTAAAAGTAGATAGGATCGTGTAATAGGCAGGGGGTTGTGTAAAGCGTGGCCACTTTACTAGGGCTGAATATGCAATTTTGGCTGACTTTAGCCGAATTTGCAATTCCTCCATACAAATTTCCACAGTTCAGATATGCCCAGTGCTATACTGACATCCGCTATACCTAGTTGCACTACGTACCTGACCTTCGGCCACGCCTGCAATATCTGCATTCTGCGTGCCGGCTACCCGAGGCGCGTGGCTGACTTTGCTGACCTTGATACCTGCCTTCTCATAGAAGCGGGAGGTCCAGTCACGAGCAGTCTGATACGAGAGGGGAGCTATATAATAGTCAGGAAGTGTTGGGGACGGAGGGCGAAGTTACGCGGTGGCACAACACAACACTAACCTTTCGGCTCCTTCGCTGACCGCCGCAGGACCTTTATCCCGTACCAGTCTTCGCTTTTTCCAAAGACTGGAAATTTCTCAGCCTTTTCCGCCTGCCAACGCCAGAAGAAGAAGAATGCTAATGCGCCGATAAGACAGGATCTCGGATCTCGGTGGCGGAGGGCAGCGCCGTATTCCATCCGCCCGTGTTGGTTCGTCTTCCCGCCGTTCATCACAACGATCAGTGCCTTCGTAGTAAATCCTTCAGTTTTGAGACCTTCGTTTGGAAGGCCGAGGCAAAAGCAGTCCGCCAGTTCCATCGGGAGCCGGTTACTCGACCGTAGCAACATGTGATTCCCGAACAGAAAGTCGACCTGGGTCCGTAAGGCGCTGCCGATAGATATCCGATCTCGTTCAGCCCAGGCTACGGCGGTGTGGTCTGGTATCTGCGCCGGCGAGTATACATCTCTTAAGGTCCCCACGCCTCTATCGGTATACTCTTTTCGCTTCTTAGACCACGTAGTGGCTAGGATACTGCGCTTGAGAGCTTTCAACGCCACGCCTTGTGGCCGCAGCGCAGGGTTGATCCCCCTAGTTTTCTGCTCATCGTAGAGCTTTTGGATCGCTGAGACGTACCCACGTACAGAATTATACTGCAGTTTAAGCTGGGACTCGAATATTTCGAAGTCAGAGTCAGAGCTACTGCTACTACTACCATCCTTACCACCAACATAGATGGTGTCCCCTAAAATAGATGTGAATGAGCTGGGGTCCCGAGGGCCAGACTGCTCCACGGCAGCAACTGCTTAGCTTACCTGGTGCATATTTCCGTCGTTTCGCAGCCTTTTTCGCTTCCTGTTCCTCGAGGTGATGTTTCCTTTCATGTGCGGCCCTCTTTCCCTTCCTTGGAGCCCGGGATACTACAGCCTCTTTCATAAAGAGCAGTAGTTTGCCTTCATCGACGAGATCTCCGGGCAGCTGTTGACCAGATGGAATCGGGTCCTGTGGAGGCCATCCTGCAGGTATAGCAGGCCAGTTTTGCTTACACCAGCCCTGCTTATCGTTACTAGGAAAATCCAAGGTAAAATAGAGCCTCCTCTGTGTATATAGGTGTTGCAGATGCATCTGCATCTATCTGCATGTACTAACCTGCCATTCCTTCTGCTTAGGCTTGTAATTCCTCAACGTATTCGGCGGCGTGGTACTTTCTAGATCCAGTAGGTAGTGCTCGATAGCCGCCCTAACCCTGGGATCCTTAATTGCGTTCGAATCCGTAGATTCCATTGCGTTGTGGTGGCGGGTTATGGTTGGTCGGTGATGGGGATAATTGATGCTCCTGCCAAAATGATGGTGATCTGTCCAAAAATGAAGGCCCTGCACCGCCTTTGGCGGCCACGGACCCTCAATTTCGGCCTGAAACGCCGGTCATCCGAGCGAATCCCTATTGAATTCTGAAGGACCGGGCCTTCAGATTTGAACAGGGATTCGTATGGGGGCCGTGCGGTCATTCGGCGACCGGACGACCCGTCGTCGGGCGCGAAGACCTGTGACACCATGCAATTCATCGGGCTCCGTGGAATGAAGGCTTGGGTCTCTCTCGCACAACTGGGCATCACTGTTATTATGAGCATTCTGCGAGGATGCCTGCGCATGCAGCGACTTGGCAGGAATACTAACGAGTTGGCGGAAATGCCTGATTTGGTTTCGGGGCATGAGCTAGACTGGCTGTCGTTTCGGATTGCTCGGAAGAACTCATATTGGCACGTCACCGGCCAGCACGGGGAGGCTACTGAAGCTGAAACACAGAGCAGGGATTCAAAAAACGCATCTCAATCTCATGAGCTTTCATCCGAGGCAATAAAGGAGGTTCATTCTCACAGTGTGGCCCCACTGGCTCCAAACCGGGCTCATTCTATCGTCATGCCTCGGGCAGACAACACCGCCTGGGTCGGCTGCGACGACTTGCTCCGAATCCGAGTGCGACTTGCCCATTTGACGGGTCATATCTCCTTTGGGGACATCAAGGATTCAGAATATCAGAAGTGGGAGGATGGATACGTCAAAGTCCGCGTTAAAGCAGGCGAGCTCTCTGCCGCCATTTGTCTGGCTGCGGCGAACCTGTTCTCGAAGACTCGACGGAAGGACATTCTGCTTCGACTTCAAGCTGCTTACCTCAATGAGGACCAGGCAACTCATCAGGAGCAGCCAATCAGTGTCACCCTCAAGCCAACACGCGTGTCCTCGCAGGCAGGTTGGCGCATGGACTCTGCACAACTTGAAGCAATCCTAGGTCTTTGGATGTGGACCTTAGTTGCTGATGAGCACGTCAAGAAAAGTGATGACAAGTCTCTTCAAACCGTCCCGCCGGCAGAAAAGGTCGGGTGGGCGAGGATTGTTTCAGCCGGCCCCGACGACAAAACTTGGAATGACAAAGCCAACAACATACAGGGTGAAATGAACCTCTGGCTTGGCCCCAGCGCAGTGGAGTTTCTTGGCGGCACCCTCACTCTCGACAACCAAGGTAGTTACGGTCTCGCCACACTATGGACACTCGCTGGAGACAATTGGAAGCCTCTAGTACTGAAGGAGATGAGTTCGAACGCAAATCAACCGAAGTCTTTTCTACCGCGAACTCTGCAACGATTCTGTGGATGGAATCCCGTCCACAGAGTACTTGGGGAAATGAGTTCCACGGAGCAAGTCAAGCTTCGAGTCCAACTCGCCGAGCTTGCTTCGACGAACATTTCACTGCTAGACCTCTGCGCCCAGGAGCTCTTCACAGCACTCATGATGTCACTGGCTGGACTTCTGATCATCGATAAGACGACTATCGTCGAGAGTGCTGGCATGGTACGGCTGGAAAACACAACGGTTAGCATTTTCGCAAATGCGTTCGTGGAAAGCGGTTTGGGATCTTATTCCGACGCTTTGCTGTGTATCATACCTACATTGCGGAAGCAACTGCCCTCTCCAGACCAGAAAAACATGTTGTCGGCACTCATTAAGGCGGCCGATGACTACCGTCAGAAGTCAGAATGGGAGCGAGCAGAGATCTTATTGCAATGGGCATGCGCGCGTTTTTCTACCACTCACGGTGAAGAAGGGAACTCCAGCCACTTCTTTGCGAGAGTCCTTCGTGCGACGGGAGAACTCTATCGCTGGTCACTTGCACAGGCTTCTTCCAATGACGCGAGAGAGGAATTCGGAATAAGTGGTGTTAAGTGGATGACC
The DNA here is from genome assembly GCA_020740775.1 of Ilyonectria destructans. Classification (NCBI taxonomy): domain Eukaryota; kingdom Fungi; phylum Ascomycota; class Sordariomycetes; order Hypocreales; family Nectriaceae; genus Ilyonectria; species Ilyonectria destructans. Next base: position 200,620 of record JAHEWK010000036.1, read on the forward strand.
GAGAGCCATGGCAGCGCGGGTCAGGGCAATGCGGAGGTCAAGGAGATTCTGGATTGCTACCAGAAAATCGCACAAACAATTGCCCACGGAAGTGATCACATTCAACATCGACTCGTACAAGCAATTCGAGACCGCAAACGGACGGAGGCATTATATAACCTATGTTTTATCACCACGGGCGCCTTTGGTTCCGACGACTTACAACCAGCACTTCCTCTAGCCGTCCGTAATAACTGGAGCGAAGTTGTAAGTGCACTTCTGGAGATGAAAGCAAACCCAAACAGCCGAGACGAAGGCGAGAGAACAGCAATTTCCTATTGCGCAGAACTTGGCTATGAGTTTTACGTGAAGGCTTTGATTGATCGCGGAGCGTCCTTGGATCTATCGGAGAAGCATCAGCGGACTCCATTGTTTTGGACGGCCCAAAATGGGCACGAGGATATCGCCAAGCTTCTTCTTAACACTAGATACGTGGACGCTAACAGGCCAGACGTAGACGGCCAGACGCCGCTATGGGTGGTCGCCGAGAACGGACACGAGGCCGTCATCCAGCAGTTGCTCGCGAAGGGTGCCAACGCCGAATCGGAAGATAAGTCTGGCAGGACGCCGCTATGGGTGGCCACCAAGAACCGGCACGAGGCCATCATCCAACAGCTGCTCGAGAAGGGCGCCGACCTCGAGTCCAAGGATACGTCTGGCCAGACGCCGCTATCGTGGGCCGCCGAGAATGGGCACGATGCCGTCGTCCAGCGGCTGCTCGAGAAGGGAGCCGACCTCGAGTCCAAGGATGAGTCTGGCCGGACGCCACTATCGTGGGCCGTCAAGAAGGGACACGAGGCCGTTGTCCAGCGGCTACTCGAGAAGGGCGCCGACCTCGAGTCCAAGGATCGCGAGTATGATAATATTCAGCTCTTAATAGCTGCATTGTATGGGCACGAGGCCGTTGTCCAGCGGCTACTCGTGAAGGGAGCCGACCCCGAGTCCAAGGATCGCGAGTATGGCCGGACGCCGCTATCATGGACCGCCGAGAATGGGCACGATGCCGTCGTCCAGCTGCTGCTTGCGAACGGCGCTGACATCGAGGCGAAGGATGAGTGGGGTCGGACGCCGCTATCGTGGGCCGCCGAGGACGGACGCGAGGCCGTGGTCAAGCTTCTCCTTGACACGGGCAAGATCGACATCGACGCGGGAGACAAGAATGGCCGTACGGCGCTATTGTGGGCCGCCGGGAAGGGACACGAGGCCGTCGTCAAGCTTCTCCTCGACACGGGCAAGGTCGACATCGACGCGAGAGTCGAGAATGGCCAGACGCCGCTATCGTGGGCCGCCGAGAACGGAAACGAGGCCGTCGTCAAGCTGTCGAGACGGAGAAGGTTGATGTGGACTCGAATGATAACTATGGCAGGACCCCGCTATCGTGGGCCGCTGAAGAAGGGCACGAGGCCGTCGTCAAAATGCTGCTCGAGACGGAGAAGGTTGATGTGAACCGGAAGGATAACTATGGTCGGACGCCGCTATCGTTGGCCGCTAAAAACGGGCACGAGATCGTTATCAAGCTGCTGCTCTCCACCGCAGGCGTTGATATGGACTCGAAGGATAAGTATGGTCGGACGCCGCTATCGTGGGCTGCCGCGAACGGGCACGAGGCTATCGTCAAGCTGCTGCTCGAGACGGAGAAGGTTGATGTGGACTCGAAGAATGACGATGGTCAGACCCCGCTATCGTTAGCCGCCGAAGAAGGGCACGAGGCCGTCGTCGAGCTGCTGCTCGCTACAGGCAGGGCCGACGTCAAGTCAGAAGATAAGTGAAGAAATCAATTGTCAGACATGTTTTTGGGCACAATTGCCTCGCCTCCGTCACTAAAACTTTCGGATGACGGATGACATCAAGCCTCTGCTTCTTTAGCTTACCACGCTCGTACCTAAAAGAACGATGGTTTGGCGACAACGCTGTACTCGATGTAATTGTGCAGTAATCCTCTCCATCGATGTTAAGATGGTGCCCTACTTTTCTATTCTAAATCGTCGCCTGCCCCAGTTCGTCGCCTGCCCCCTGTAAATTTTCCTGTACAACCCAACTCCCGTTTTATCTCCGACGTAAACTCTAAACCCAGACCTGTTTCCCTATAGTGTGACCATTGACTAACCTCGGCATGACTGAACAGAAGTGGACTGAACAGAAGTGGACTGAATAGAAGTGGACTGAACAGAAGTGGACTAACAGAAGTGGACAGAAGTGGACTGGACAGAAGTGGACTTGACAGAAGTGGACAGAAGGACAGAAGTGGTCCATACGTGATTTAATATATAAAGCGAGTCACGGCACTCAACGCAAAGTACCTTCCACGCTCAATCACATTATGGGTTGTGTTCATTATTGTGCAGCCTACTATACTATCGCTAAGGCAGACAAGAATGGTCAACCAGTTATCCTGCTCACCAATACTAGAAAGCTAGGCCCAACATGATATAAATAAGAATCAAGAATAGAAATAGGTTCAGTTGACCGATCCAGACAAAGGCCAGTCGATCTCAAGACTGATTAAACGTCATACCGCTGTTAATAGGAACAAACTAGGCGCTGCTACTATGAACTTTGATGTTTCCAAGATAATGCGGCGAGGGACAGCAGCTTGAGCAAAATGTCTTTGAGTCCAAAGTAAGCCGCGCCCACCCATCAATCCCTGTCAATTCCGGTGTGCATCCGTATAAATCTATGTTATTTTCTCTGCTAAGTCTAATGCATGACGTTTACTCTGCTAGAAGTGTACCTACCCTATACCCATGAGTTCGAATCGGAAGTCTACAAAGACTATACAGATACCACCTGTTGCTAGGAGGGTGCTGTAGGTATTTATTTGGGCGGCGGAATCGAGAGAAATTAGTCTTCTTGTGACTAGGATTCGCTTCTATTGCACAAGGTGACTTGTTCTAGCATCTGATTCTGGTCTCGACGAGAAGCACTCGTAAAGCCCGTCATCTCAACACTAGCTGCGACGAGCGGCTATTTCACCTCTTCGGCTTTTCATAGCAAACTCATCTGATTATGACCTGCAGACTTCATCCTTCTAGCCGAGGATGTCCCCTTAACCTTTGTTTGTCCATTCATCTTCCCGCTAGTGTCTTTTATCCACACGAGCCGCCTAGATATTGTTCAACCTCTCGGTTAAGAATACTGTTGATTTCATCGTTGTCTTCAAGGCTGGTGTGGTATTGCTGCAGGGCTGACGATTTAATTCAGATCGCCTTCGCAGCTGGGAAGCGCAAACTTGAACATAATTTGATAGACCGTCAGGGGCAGAGATTTTGGGTTTGTCTAAACCTGGACTACACCATACGGTTAGAATTAGGAGCTGATGAGCGGACAGGGACCACATCTATCTCCAGTGGTTAGATGGCCCACCATTCTGGATGATTAGGTCCGGGTTGAGGGCATTGATTGTACCTATCTTACAAACCACCAATATCTCATGCTAACCGTTCTACCCGTTTAGAAGTCGGACGAGCTAGATGGGGTTGGAGATCTAGGGTAGGGTATTACGGGCTTTCGTTGGAGACAGGTAAGAGTGCTAAATGTATCAGTTTGAATCACAGTGGGTAAGGTACGCTGACCATTCCGTCAAGTCAAATTCTGACTCCACATTAACCAATAGCAGGCAGTATCTTGGGATGGCTGTCTGGGCCTACACTACCAAAAGTATACAAAGCCATGAAGCCCCCAGTTGCTCAAACACCTTTCCTTCTCTCAACCAGCTGGACTGTAATATGCACTTTATTATTTCGGTTATCTAAGTACTATGTCAGCCTCTACTCGGCATAGCAACGCAGAGCGTCGGAGGGAAAGAGATGAGTGCCGCATGAAATTGTCACGACATATTAGTAAGTAGGAAGTGCATAACCGGATTCAAACCCTGCTAATTTTGCGAAGATGACAGGCTGGGTATATCAGTAAAGCCGTTTAACGTTCGGCTGAATCCGCGACCTAATGATTTATACTCGTGGAGAATCTTACCGGGCCAGAGCGATGTTGATGTAGATGAAGTGGTCAATTGGGATAGTGAGGAGCCTCCCCATCCCCGACGGCGATATCCCAATGACTGAAGATAATAACCTCATACCACCAGTCCATGTAACGAGCATTAACGTTGAGCAAGCCCCGGCCTCCATAGCGGTTTGTTTAAGAAGGTGCAGGTATCTTCACTGACTGCTTGTGGCTTCCAAACTCGATTTACGGAAAATACTCTGCTTTGCCTGTACCAAAAACTCTATCATTTTAGCATACTACCTGTACAGATGGTGGACCAGTACGGCCGAATGGTTGCACCAATACGAATAATATTGCTGCAGAATGTCGTGGAATGCAGGCTAACAAGTGAAGATGCATTAGAACCGAGTAGGGTGCGTCGGGCTAGGTTCGGATATCTGGCGGATATCGCAGGGGCTTTTGGGTGCGTGATCGGCGGATGACCCCGCAGAGGACGGCCCAGCCCGTAATATCCCGGATTTCCTGGTGATATCAGCAACGCGACGCCGGTGCTCGACGGCTGCGCGTCGCGGTACGATAAAAGTTGTACCTACGTGAAGCCCTGCTTCTGGCGATTCATTTGATCTATCTTGCGTATCGGTAGCCTGCGTGATTGTGAAGTTGTGTCCGGAAACGTGAATTGGGTCGGATTTTTGGGCGGTCTCCAGCGTATCGTTCAGCGCACTGCCGCCACATCTCCACTAAAACTACACTAAAACAGTCGACTATTTCCAATTCTTCTAGTTACCATAACAGCCTCTGGGAAAGCTATCAATACAGACTCATCGTGGACTTAATATTTTACATTACGGACACAACGATACCATCATTTTACTCGTCAGAAGGAGGCGAACAAGATGGCATCAGTTTGGTCACGATTAGATGGCTAAATCTGACTTAGATTGCTCAGGGGTAACTTAGGCCATAGAGACTCGGGTGATCTGATCTAGGAGCTATTTATTTTGGCCTGTACGCTCTTTAAGTTGCTTAAAAAGCCAATCTAATGAGTGTTGCCCTCTCTCCTCGTCCAGCTGTCTCGCCGACTCATCTTCTGACCAGCCGTTTGCCTGTGACCGAGAGACCACCTCATCGACGATCCGTTTGCGAGTAGAAAAGAGTTGCCTCTCATTACGTAGCCGCCACTGTGAGCGCCATCGCTTCTCTAACGCGTCAACCGAGTCCATATAGCCTGCTAGGCCATGTCTCCAGAGCCTCACGAGATCTCTGACTGTACGAATAGTACGTGGGAATCCGATCTGTGGAGGTAACTCTGTTGTTGTCGTGATGGCCGTTGGGGCTCTGGTAGCTGCCGGGGCTCTGGTCTCTGGGGATGAAGACTGCCTTCGTTGTGAGGACGTTGGAATACCTTCTTGTTGTTCGTATCGAACAGTCTGACGATGTGTTCTGCCGAAAGGGCTGATAGTTGTGACTATAGTGATCTCAGCCTTGTTGCGTTCTTGGATCTCGTCTTTCAGCCTCGTGACTTCTGCCTTAAGAGATAAAACCTCCGCCTCTACAGTCTTCTTTAGACTATAGATTCCAGCCTCAACTCCACGGACTTTCTCTGCAATTGCAGGTATTGCCTTCTGGATTAACTCGGCCTGGCTATCCTCACGAGACTCCTCAGAGGCACGTAAGACGCTTGCAGCAAAGTCTTTGTACTCATCGGTCTTGAAGATGGGATCTTTGAATATAGGATGGTTAGGGAAATCGCGTGCGAGAAAAGGAGCATCTTGCAGCAAAACTACTCGTAACCATCCTAATAGCTCAATAAAAGCACCTGTAGCTTTATTCTCGAAGACTTCAGCCATCTCGTGACTAGAGTCTTTGAAGGCTTGGAACCAAAAGTCAGCCTGAGGCCAAATTTGAGAACGTAGCCAAGCCGAGGGCAAGACCGTGGAGCGTGAAATGAAGTAACTGCCAGCCCATTCTGGCGAGAAGTCGGCAGAGGCTCTCATGAACGCGTAGGGTAGCGATGTGAGATAACAGCCTATCATTGAGTCTCCCATATTCCATCTGCTAGCACGTCTAATCTAATAATAAGTTAATAGTGTTACCAGAGTCAGAGGGAGGTTACCTACTTGTGCCTCAGGAACGCCAGCCATATCGGCATTTTGTGTAGCAGCAACACGAGGTGCATGACTAGCCTTAGAGGTCTTAATGCCGACATGGCTATATAGACGACGAGTCCACGCGTGGCTTGTTTGATATGAGAGTTCTGCTATATAATTATAAGCTGCAAAGACTTGTAAATAAGAAGACAATCTAACTTACCTGTTGGTCTGTCTTTCTGTTGTCGTAATATCTTAATATTATACCATTTCTCGGGACGCGAGAAGTCCGGAAATGGCTCTCTTTCAACCTGCTAACAAAAAAACAGCCAGAAAGCGAGTTGGCCAACCAAACAAGCATAAGGGTCACGATGTCTCAAGCAAGCCCCATACTCGATTCGGCCGTTCTGGTTAGTTTTGTCGGAAAACTTGCGTCGCACTTCAGATGACTTGATCGTGTGTATTGTGTCTGTTCTCTCCGTTGCCCCTATTGTGATCGCTTGAGTGTATATCTGTCGACTAAAAGTGGGGTCCTGAGGTATCTGCCCCAATAGGCGGTCTCGACCCTGGAGGTCACCACATGACCACCCGATCAGATGCTTTGTACATGATCCAATCTAACAGATCCAATCTAACAAGTTTTGCCTTGATTCATAACCACAACAAAGGCGTAGGTTGGATTGTTGTGAACCTGGACGCCCTCGTTAGGACACTCGAGACAGAAGCAGTCGGCCAACTCAATAGGCCTCCGGTTGCTTGATCGTAACAACATGTGGTTGCCGAAGAGAAAATCCACGGAAGTACGCAGTCCACACGCCTTCTCCTTCAATCCCCAAGCACAACGAGTATGCTCTGGTATTTTGGCAGGCGAGTATGCATCTTTAATCGTGCCTACCATACGGTCTGCCCACTCTTCACGTCCTTTCTCGTGAGTCTGTCGCAGAAGATAGCGATAAATAGCCTTGTTTGCAAAGCCACGTGGATGTGGCGATGGATTTAACATCTGGCCATTTATTCTCCTCGTTCGTTGCTCTGCCCAGAGTCTCGTAATGGCGTTGCCGTACGTCCTCACGGTGTTGAATTTGAGCGTGAGTGCGGATTTGCATGGCTCCTCTTCATCTTCTGATGTCAGATCGATCTTATCCACGGCCGTTTTGACGTCAACGGTGATACAGCTGTCATCTGGAGCTGAAGCGCCAGCAGGGTCGTCAACAGAGGTCGTCTTGGCCTTGTTGGCCTTGCGTTCAGCCACGCCTTCGGCCCAGCGTTTTCTCTCATTTTTCGCTCGAGATCCAGTCTTAGGTGCCCTGCTGACGACTTTCTCGTCGAGAAACCATACCAATTTGCCCTCATCCACCAGGTCAGCTGGCAGAACGCCTCCCTGGTTGTACAGCTTAGGCCAGTCTGGAGGGATAGACGGGAATGCTTTCTCTGCACACCATTCCTGGATATAAGTTAGCAATATGATTCGTCTTGCAGTTAAATTATAATAAATAAGCAGCTGTATATGTGGTGGTGTATGTAAGTTGCCTCCATACCTTCCACTCCTTCTGGGGACGCGTATACGTGCGACGCGTATTCTGTGGCTGCGTCTTATCTTTATCAATTAAATAATAGTTGGTCGCGTTCTCAACTGCCTTAAGAAGCTCAAAATCTTCGCGTTGGGCTATTTTAAATGGGTTGGTCAACGAAAATGGTGATATTTTTGCTCAGTGTTGTATGACGTGGTTAGTGTTGGTGTTGGTTGCACACAGAATACTCGAAAGAAATCGCGACCTGAAGGGCACCACCGGGGTCGGGCCTTCAAAAACGCGTCGAAAAGTCGATTCACTGTGGTCATCCCTGTCATCTAAAGCCGGAAACGAAGGTCCAGACCTTCTGTTTGTATGGGTTTTTTTGGTGCGGCCGCGTGGGGCCGGATGACAGAGCCCCCCTGCAGATGACAGTCATGCCCCGTTTTGGCCTGCGATACCTCATGTATCCACATGTAATATTAGGACCCATAACTCCGCACGTGACCCCCTTTCTGTTCAACAGCTTCCTGATACCCCAACGTCCATTTTTGACCTTTGATAAAACTGCACATTTGACAAAACTGGGATTTTAGTAAAACTGGGCCTTTGACAAAACTGAACGTTTGACGAAACTGGACGTTGACTAAAACTGGATATTTGACTAAAACTGGAGCTTTCTAAAACTGGAGCCTTGACTAAAACTGGAAATTTGACTAATTTGACTAAAACTGGGGCTTTGACAAAACTGGACGTTTGACTTAAACTGGACATTTGACTAATTTGACTAAAACTGGGCTTTGATAAAACTGGGACGTTTGACGTTTGACAAAACTGGACGTTTGACTAAAACTGGCGCTTTGACTAAACTGGCGCTTTGACTAAGTCGGACGTTTGACGAGACTAAGTGGACTGAACAGAAGTGGACAGATGGACAGAAGTGGACAGATGGACAGAAGTGGTCCATACCTGATTTAATATATAAAGCGAGTCACAGCACTCAATGCAAAGTACCTTCTACGCTCAATCACATCATGGGTCGTGTTCATTATTGTGCAACTATCGCTAAGTCAGACAACAATGGTCAACCAGTTGTCCTGCTCATCAATACTAGAAAGCTAGGCCCAATATGATATAAATAAGAATCAGGAATAGGAAATATGTTCAGTTGACCAATCCAGACTAAGGCCAGTCGATCTCAAGTGAATAGGAACAAAGTAGACGCTGCTATCATAAACTTTAATGTTTTTAGGATATTGCGGCGAGGGACAGCAGCTTGAGCAAAATGTCTTTAAGTCTAAAGTAAGCCGCACCTACCTATCAATCCCTGTCAATTCCGGTGTGCATCCATATTAAGTCTATGTTACTTTCTATGCCAAGTCTAATGCATAACGTTTACTGTTAGAAGTGTCCCTACCCTATACCTATGAGTTCAAATCGGAAGTCTACAAAGACTATACAGATACCACCTGTTGCTAGGAGGGTGCTGTAGGTATTTATTTGGGCGGCGGAATCGAGAGAAATTAGTCTTCTTGTGACTAGGATTCGCTTCTATTGCACAAGGTGACTTGTTCTAGCATCTGATTCTGGTCTCGACGAGACGCACTCGTAAAACCCGTCATCTCAACACTAGCCACGACGAGCGGCTATTTCACCTCTTCGGCTTTTCATAGCAAACTCATCTGATTATAACCTGCGGAGTTCATCCTTCCAGCCGAGGATGTCCCCTTAACCTTTGTTTGTTCATTCATTTTCCCTCTAGTAGCTTTTATACGTATGGACCGCCTAGATGTTATTCAACTTCTCGGTTCAGTCAATTCTGTTGATTTCATCGTTATCTCTAGAGCTGGTGTGGTATCGCTGCAGGGCTGACGATTCAATTCAGATCGCCTTCGCAGTTGGGAAGCGCAAACTTGAAAATAATTTGATTGACCGTCAGGGGCAGAGATTTTGGGTTTGTCTAAACCTGGAGTACACCATACACTTAGAATTAGGAGCTGACCAGCGGACAGGGATCACATCTCTCTACAGTGGTTAGATGGTCCACCATTCTGGATGATTAGGTCCGGGTTGAGGGGATTAATTTACAAACCACCAATACATCTCATGCTAACCGTCTTACCCGTTTTAGAAGTCGGACGAGCTCGATGGGATTGGAGATCTACGGTAGGGGATTACGGGTTGGAGACGGTGAGAGCGCAAACTGGATCCGTTTGAATCACGGCGGGTAAGGTACGCTGACCATTCCGTTATGTCAAATTCTGACTCCACATTAGCCAATGAAATCAAGAAGTGGAGATCATGTCAATTCTCAACCTTGAGGGCCGCGCCTCTTCAGAATACATTTGCATAACCGAGCGTTCAGAGCAGAGGGAGGGCGTCCTAGTAATGGCAGACCTTGTTGCACAACCCCTTGCACCTCTGATAACTCACGGTACAACCTTACTGTAGGTATGAGGCTATCTGCCTCTTCATAATTAGAATTTGTTGCCTGCATAGCCTCAACTACACCGGGGAAACCACTGAAAGTAGACATCCCCGCTACACATGTGAGTTACTCCCCAAACCTAGTCAGCCCCCTATCCTGAAGCTATGCCCAGTATGGATCGATACAACTGATGTGGCAGTGTGGCATCATAGTTCCCCTATCAGGCACTCTTGGTTCCCTAAGCATCTTCCTGTACAGAGAGGTGGGTGCCTCCTTGTTACGGATATCGGCATCCCCGGGCTTGCTTAGACAGAAGCCTTGGAATGACGGACTCAGAGTCTAATTCAGCCTGTAGCTCGACGGTGGTGGGTTACAATATTCGTCGCCTACCATCTTCTTTCAACACGACCTCCTCAAAAATTGAGAACTTGACGCCACTAGTCAGGCACGAGATGTTGGCCAAGGCAGTCTCAGGCTAAGGTGATGACCCTGCATCGGCTTCCCCGAAGTCTGCCTCGCCTCTGAGTTCTCCCTCGTTCCACAGCGTCATGATCCCTCGTGGTGCCCACTGTTAGTGGCCAGGATAAGTAGCACAAACAAGCTGGGTTTCCCGGCGAGAGTCCTGTGACGGTACAAGAGCACGAACGAGGTCAGGTGCGACTTGGGTAAAATGATTGTTTACAAGGAGAGAAAGAGATTCCTAAGGAAAGCTCTGACTTAAGCTATTTACACAATATTCATAAAGTGAGACTATTCATAAAGTATGAAAGTCACATGATCGTTCCCTCACATATGGTCTCCCCTTACTGGTGACGCGCGCTTTCGCACGCTGATGCCCTGAAACGCCACGAAAGTTTGCTGAGCCATCCATCTAGGAGAAGAGGTCAAATCGTCAGCATCTACCCAGAAGTAAAGCAGCAAGCGAATTGGCCAGAATCCATTTGCGGCTTTCCTGCTAAGATCAACGATGCGATCTCTATTCGGGATGTTATCCTTCGATCATGGCCACCTGCCCAGTTCGCTTTGAATTCCACTGTGAAAGGGCTCCCGCGAAGCTCAAATACGTTCACAATATTCCCCGCAGTCTTGTCACCGCCGATGCCCAATCCGCACAAGAACACGCTGGGTATATCAATCGCTTTGTGGATGCACTACGGCCCATCATGAAAGAGCATGAAGCTGCCTGTCGCGCAGCCTCAAATACTCTATGCGGAAATTGTGGCTCGCCCACTGTGACAGTCTTGCAGACCCCCATGTCCTGGCTTCACATTGTGGAGGATCCTTTCGTTGCTATATGGGCTAATCCGGTATGCGGGAAAGGCGAATGCGAAATCCAGATACGGAAGCAAGTCGAGGACATGATGTCCGTGGTTGTACGAGAGGGTCAGGGACGAGGAGCTTCGGAACCTAGCGCCTCTATGGAAATTATGTCTTGCAAGATATGTGGGAAGACGGAAGCGACCAAGAGATGTGGGCGATGCAAAGTTGTGGCATACTGTGGGAAAGAGCACCAGAAGGCGGACTGGAAGGTGCATAGGAAGATTTGCGTTTCCAAGGACGGGAAAGCAACTGAGAAAGGTATGTCCTCTGGGGCGAGCGAGGTTATGCATAGAATTAATATTTGCTACTACAGAGATGCTACAGAGCTAGACCGAGGTCATGACGTGAATCACTCCTTTTGTTCGACTGTAGTACAGCTAGGGACTCTTGAATCTTCAAGCCATGTAGCAATTGTTTCCTTCTCAAGCTCTTGCAGTCTCTGCATTTCAGTTAGTAACCGAGGATCAGGTCCGAATTGGAGGTCTTTCATGTCGATCTTCTGCAGGAGATGAAGGCCTTCGGAGGATCGAAGTCTGGATAGCTGGACATATGTCGAGCAAAACTTCCTGTGACGGTCTTGTCCCCGTATGGTAGGGTCATCTCTGATGTCGAGGATCGCAGCTGTGAGGGTCGAGCCTTGTACCTTGTAGTCGGTGAGGCAGAAGGCCGGGCACATTGGAACTTGTTTTCTTCGCACAGAGTAACCTTTCAGGGTAATAGACCGCTCTAATGGGAACACGGGCGTGACTGAAGATTCCAGGCCTTCGAATCCACACGCTTTTGACTTGTCATGTCTAAGTATAATACATGCAGGAGGTCTGGTACACATGACATAGAGGTCGTCGATTTGAAAGAATTCGGCTAATTGGAAGGCGTTAGATAGGCCCGCCGCTCTTTATGGGGACGCAAACTTGCCGGTCGGATCCACCCCGACGCCTATAGCAGTTCCTGCGGCTCCATTGACCTGCCCTATAAGTGTACAGGCGTTGGTTAATATTACTGCAGGCATATTTGGCGTATATAAAAAGAGTCCAGGGAAGGGAATCTTCGTGCCCTGGTCCGGCAGCTGAAGCAAGCTATCGGCACGGAGTCGTAAATTCATCGTCCCGGTGGATTTGGTTCGCGTATGGAGCGCAGGGAAGACATAGATTTTTTGGGATCGGCTGTGCGCGAATAGCTCCATCCGAATACGATTCACCTGGTGTCGAAGAGAGTTCAGCTTGACGACGGTGGTCGTATCCTCCAGTTGAGGTGCGGCGAGGGATGTGATAACTTTGGAGTTGAGGAGAGCCAGGTCATCTTCTGTTAGTGTCGCCGCCCTTGCTCGGGACAGGAAGTCTCGGAACGAGGCGTCTTCTGATTGCCTCATCTGCTCATTCAAAATAATGACTTGTTTGAACTGATGCCAGATCAGTCGGCCATTCTCGTCTTCATTGTTGCCGGTTCTAGGCTCCTTCCATAGTGCTGGGCCCCGAACAGGCGGGAACTGGAAGAAATCACCCATGAGGATGACGATGGGCAGTCCGCCGAAGAAGTCAGTCGACGTCCTGTCGAGGGATCGGGCAATTTTGCAGTGGTTATCAACCATGCTGAGCGTGCTGAGATCCACCATGCTCACCTCATCGATGATCATGATTGTCTTGCGGGACCAGAGCCTTCTCACACGAGGCTTCATGGCCGAGCCTCGCGAGCGATTAATGGAGATCCCCAGAGACGTGTGGTATGTGTTCCCGCCGATGTTATCGGCTGCGGCACCGGTCGGAGCCATGAGAATGACCTCGTCTTTGCGTCTGATGAGATCCATCCCAGCCACGATCCCCTTGATAACCTGGCTCTTACCTACGCCGCCTTCGCCTCCAACGTAAAGGAGGGTCTGCTGCCGCTTCGACGTATCATAGGCAGGATCCCCCCAGGCCAGCGCTTCGGATAGCACCCTCTCCACGACTAGCCGCTGTTTTCTATTAAGGGGAACATGCTCACTGAGTATTGAAGCGAGAGACGCGCCGGTGGGTTTCTCGCCAACTTGACACTGGCGATCTGCGACGGCGGGAATCATGTCTAATCCAGTTAACACGGGATGTATGATGCCATTCCCGATTTCTAAATTAAAATCGTCAAACTCAAAGCCAGAGCCCGTTGCGGCCGGAGTCGTAATCCCTTTCTCGCCAAACTTGGCGAGGCTTTTCAGGCGACTCTCCCAACCATGGAGCGTGGATGATGGGAGGAACCTGAGGCTGGAGCTCTCATATGCCGGGGTGTTGGAGATAATGAGTGGCCGAAGGTTCTGCATCAACAGACCCTGAGTACGGGTTGTTCCGCGGGCCAATGCAGGGATACGTCGTCCAGTCATGAGGGCCTCTCGATCCCACGCTTTAGTAATAGAGTGGTAGGCTGCGATCAACGTCTCCGCGCTAAAACTCTCATCTCGAGTGTGGAAGAATTCTTCGTCTTCTTCGATATCGGAGCCAAAATATACAGGCTCCACGTCGTCAGCATCGGGGTCAAGTGAGTGGCCGGCATGGTCTGCTGACTTCCACAACTTTGAATCAATTTCGCAGTCTTCCTTAGACTTCCGCAGCAGCTCAATGTTCGCCGCAAAGCATCGATTATGCGGCGGGAGCGTAGGCTCTACCGCCGCCCATACTTGAGCGCAGGCATCCCGCGTCGTCGCGTACCGTCGGAAGAGAGATAACAAGTTGTCCCAGGGAACAAATAGCCCCAACAATATCTCTGCCATGTCGTTCACGATCGCCGCCGTTTTCGGGTGGCCCCCGGGGACGGAGTCTTCTGCGGCTTGGAACTCGGTCAGCTGTCCGTTGAAGGCGACCGTGGCGACCTGGGATGGCGTGCGAGCTAGACGCTGAACATGTGTGGCACACCTGGGGTGGTTTGGGTCATACTCCACGTCCTCTGCGATAGCCTCACGTATATACATGGTCCGTACGAGCATACAGTATTCAAACAACGCCAAAGGAGCCAGGTGCGGGCCACGCCATTTATAGTTGTCAAATATGCTGACGGGAGCCGTGTCCCCGGCTTCATATGCGCAGAGTTCTTCCCCCATAGGGCCAGAGGAGTTAGCGCCTGCAGGGCTGCCTGGCTGAACGATTGCACGCACATACCGCCTCAACCACCAGAGGTTTACCCGGACGAAGTTGTAGTTGATCGTGTAATAGGTCGGTAGCCGGAGCAGAGTGCTGGCGACCTGGACCCCGCTAATCTCGCGGTCATGGGAGAGGGTGTTGAAGCAGCGCAACGCAAAATTGTCCATACCCTTCTCTCGAAGTCGTACGTCTGTGGCTGTTGGCGGCTCAGCAACCTTCGCCCTTTCAATGGACTGTTTCAACAAAGCCGCCTTCGCTACCATCTGCCATGGTGAGACATCGTCTTTCGTGGCGTAGTTGGTGATGTAGTAGATCAGAGACAGAGATTTAGAGACGGTTGGAATCCAAGAGATATCTTGATTCGAACGGACACAGCTGGCTATGGCAGGGTTCCACGGGTTAATCCAGCCATGATTTCGAGCGAGGTGAATCAGTCCGAACTCATCTACTCTGGAGGTAGGAACCAGATCTCGGGGCATACCGAACCGACAAGTGTTTTTGCCCGAGCCAGTTTGTCGATATTTAAAGCAGGTCGAGAGGTGATTTCTTGAATGGAGCTGCTTTCGGCCTGCTACGGAGTTGCTGTCATGGGACAATTTGAGGTGGTAATCGTCATCCGATTCTAGCTCCTTGGTCGAAGGCGCCACGCTCGGAAGGCTCACCTCAGGGTCCAGTGGAATACTCTCATCTACTCCTTGCATGATGGTCGACTCTAGGTAACGGATCATGCGAGCAGAAAACTGGTCATCCTTGAGCAGCCGATCTCGCAAAGTAGTGAAACCAAGGTTACCTCTAACCCATGCTAGTGCGTGCAGGTGCAGCATTCCTCGGCCATTGGTCTCAACAACGGCAAAATGGTTCGAAAGATCGCCAAGGATCCCAATTCGGCCGGTATTCGTGGCGAGAAGGCCGTCTAGGACGGCTTTGCAGACATGATGGAAGAACTGTGCAACAGCAACCGGGTTCGAGGTCGCTGTGGCCTCACGGATTGCGGCATTCGCAGCCGCAAAGGTGTCCCCAGAATACTCTACACCAGCCAAAATTAGAACCAGAGGATTTCGCAAGTCCGAGGGGTTGATGGTCATCCAAAAGGCAGGCATCCCATACCGTACGATTAAACCTCGAATCTCGGCGCGCATCCTTAGCTTCTGGGCGAAAGACCCAGGGACTTGCATCCCGATAGTCTCGATATTCCGCAGAAGTCGCCGAATGATGGGATCCTGGATTTGCTGGCTGGTTGCAACAGTCTCCGCTGCGTCTTGCAACTGGTCAACCGTTAGAGAGGCAATGTCATCCGCCGCTGACCTCCAGTGCTGACGATTGATGAGGAGAGCATTTCCTAGTGACGACTTCCGGAGCTGCAACACGTCATATAATAGGTACATGAAGCTCCTGTGCCGTGCGAACCTGTAACTATTAGAAGGGACAAGCGATGCTTCTTAGAGATAACATACCTTCTGCTGTGGTGACTCAAAGCCCACTCAGCAAAAGCCTCGAGCGATACCGGGACCGCACGCTGGTCTAGATGGCCCCCAGTACCCGTCGGAAACAGAGTTGGGAACGCAGCGGTAAAGTAGCGGGAATCAGTCCAGTGGTTTACCAGCGTTGTCTGCCCACGGACTGTGTAAGAGATTGCCGGCACCCTTTGGTGATTGAGTGGGGGCATATCTACTATCTCGTTTCTAGCCGAGTCGCGGTCTCTTGGTGCCGCTGGTCGGTTTGCGACTATGCTGAACAAGGTGTCCAGTGTGCGTATATTAGGGTCCTGGCGTTCTCCGTTGATGTCCGTGGAGACGGATCCGGTCATCAAAGGACCACCGTCATCGAAGTTATTAAAGCCTTCATCTTGTGCTGCTTGGAGATCATTCTCGTAGTTGCCCGCCTGCAGGTTCACTGTGTATCCCTCACGCTCATGGTGATCGGACTCACCGAGACAAATGATGTTATCCCGCAGCTCTGATGGGATGAAGTCATCGCTCCACTCATCTATCATCGCATAGTTAATGGTTAGGTCGCCGTAAAGACAGTTATGCCGGACGAGGTATTGCAGAGCAGCCAGAACCTTCACCTTCCGAACAAGCAAGAACTGGTTCAGGTCGGCGTCCGCTGGGGGTCGGCCCCCTAACCAGAAAACTCTAATAAGGTTGTGCAATCTCAACTCTGGGCTGGGTAGGATCTGGAGCAGTGGCTCCGGGTCCTGCGGAATGACAATGAAATGACCTCGCAGTGCGTGGTAGTTGACCGGAGACGAGTGGCCACCGGGCCGCAATTTCAGGATGACTCCGAGAGGATGGCACTTTGCAATGAGGTATCCTTCGGCCAGCGTGAGACCTTCCAGAGGAGACGGGTAGTGCTGGCACAGGGTTACATTGACAAGATTCTTGGCTGAGAACTTGGGGATCGTCTCCCGGCTAAGTGCGGCGTGGCATGATGAGCAAACATCCCAGGTGCTCCCGTGCCAGCCGCAGTTATCGAGAGCACCTTCTAACGGCTGCAGCATAGGATCCCCGTTCTCAGCCCGGTAGATGTCTGTAATGGGGACGAATTTGCCGCAAGAACAACACACGCCTCTCTCGGCAGCAGCGGAAATCTGGTCCTCGTATCTGGCCACCGCTGCGCGTATATGCGAAAACGAGATCTCCGGGGGGAATGCATCTGAAGCGGTGGCCCGTGTTTCGAGCTCGTCACACAGGAAGCACAGGGCTTGATGCAAGGCCTCTCGTGCTCTGTCAGGGTCTGCCGTTCGTTGCCCTCCGGCTTTCGGACGTAAAGGTGGAGGATTATGTCTCTTTCTCCCCGAGCGTGGTGCTGGGCTGACTTTGTCGCGGCCCCGACTCGAACGCACCCGTGATGAACAATAAGTTTGAACTCTCCGACGTCGGCAGCCATCACAAGTCTTATACCGAATAGGATTCCACGGTTTCATGCACCCGGAGCACCATGAAGCCATCTTCGCTTTTAGCAGACACTAATCCCTCTGGATCAAGAGATATAGGGGCCAACTTCGTCATGATGATTAAACCTAGAGTTTGCGAAACAAGTGGAGAGACTCGAAATTTAAAAGCAGGTGGTGGATCCGATACGGTCAATTTAATCAGGGTAATAGTGTTTAAAGCAGATGATGATGTTGATGATTGCTTGGCCCGGTTGGACCGGGCCGGTCAGAGAGGGGTTTTCTTACCCCCCTTTCTGACTAAGGTCATGATATCAGACTATCAGAGGTTTCGTAATACAGGGTCATCTTCCAACAGCAGGCATATCCATGTTTGGAAAAGACGGCATTTGTATGTCAAAATGCCAGGCAACGCAGCCAATCGGCAATCGGCAGGCAACGTGGCCAGGGGTAAGGAAGGAGCAAGCCACTGGGGCGCACGAGCACGCCCCTAACCCCACGGCAGCTCGGCGGGGCAAAGGCGGGGCAAATCACGTTACCGTACAAATCAGCAAAGCCAATCAGAGGGAGTCTTGGCGCGGAGTTTGGCAGTGTGACGGCAGCCAAAATTCGCAGGCAGCTCGGGAGCGGTAGTAAACCCTTCCACTCATTCTTCGTTTCAGGGCACTCCATCTCTTCTGATTCTTCCACGCCTTGCTTAGCCCGGAGGCGAGCACTTTGCATTTCTTGTTTCGTGGGTCTAGGTTTGTTCTTGTAGCGCTTCTGGAACTCTTTGATGGCTATGTGAGCGTTGACGACGTTGTGCAATGGTTCCCATGTTGCTTCTTCAAGGTCAAAGCCTCTCCATAGTATATGGTACTGGAAGCCCTTCCGTTTTGTGCGTTTCGAGTCCAGTATTGCTTCAATCGCCCAGAGTTTCTCCCCTTTTGCATCTAGCGTTATTGGTGGGGGCGGTAGGTTGTGTTGGCCGGCGAGCGGGTCGTTTGGTGATGGTCGTAGGAGGTTGGTATGGAATGAATTGTGAATGGAGTCTAATTCGTGGGGCAATTTTAGCTGGTAGGAGTGAGCGTTGAGCACGCGCTCGATTCGGAAAGGGCCAATGAACTTGTGATCTAGTTTCGGAATGGGTCTGGCTGAATTGATGTTGCGTGTGCTAAGTAGCACCATGTCTCCAACTCGATACGCTGGCGCCGGCGATCTATTTGCGTTGGCGAATTGCTCTTGTGAGGCTTGAGCTGAAAGTAGGTTTGTCCGAAGTAGATCAGTGATCTCTTGCATCTTGGCGGCGAAGTTGTTGCCCTCGTTGCAGCGTTCTGCCAGGTCTTTGGGTGCCGCGCGTGGTATTGATCGAGGGGGACCAAAGCTCATTCGAGGGTGGTAGCCCGTGTTCGCAAAAAATGGGGACATTCCCGTTGAGTCGTTGACAACGTTACGGGCTGCGAATTCTGCCAATGGGAGCCACTCGTCCCAATCGTCCTGAGCGAAGCTGACGTACTGGCGAAGATATTGTTCAAGGAATGAGTTAGCATTTTCCGTCTGGCCGTCGGTTTCCGGGTGATAGGCTGTAGAAAGGCCAATGTTGGTCTGTAAACGGTGGCACACCGCTTTCCAGAATTCCGAGACGAAGAGTGGTCCTCTATCGGAGATGATTGAGTCAGGTAGTCCGTGGAGTTTCCATATATCTCGTACGAAGAGCATTGCCAAGTCATGTGCTTTCATGTCGGTTCTGCAAGGCGTGAAATGCCTGTCCTTTGACAGTCTATCAACTACGACCATAATTGCGTTGAACCCACGGGCCGTAGGTTGAATTGGGCCAATGAAGTCAACAGATAGGTCTCTCCATCTCTGCAGGGGGATTGGGAGAGGTTTCAGCGTCCCCTGATACCGCAACCGGGAGGTCTTGTTTCTCAGACATCCGTGGCAATTGCGTGTGAATTGTTTCGTATCGGCGCTAAGCTTTGGCCACCAATAGGAGCGTGAGATGAGTTCGTATAGCTTGTTTTTCCCAGGGTGGCCTGATTCGACGCTGTCGTGGGCGAGTTGGGTGAGAAGAGTCCGTAATTCGCCTTCGGGTACGTATAGTCTCTCTCGGAAGTATAATCGGCCTTCATGTATCGCGCATTCCGATAGGGAAACTTCCTTTGAGTGGGGGATGCCATGGGGTTTGAGCATCTCGTCCCTGATTTTCATCCACCATTCGTCATCTTCGTAACCCTTGTCAAGGAGTCTCGTGATCTTGTGGTCGATTGGTTCTGGTTGAATTTCGTCGAGGATAGCGGGGCAGAGCGCAATATCTTGTTCCCAGCAGAGATTTGCAAAGAGCTCTGAGAGCTCGGGGTCGAGCTTCATCTGTTCTTGTACGGAACGGTCAATGTTGTGAGGTTTAAGTAGGGATTGTTGTTGGTACTGGATGCGGTCGTCATTTTCATTTTTTGGTAAGTCTTGCGATCTCCGTGTAAGTGAGTCAGGTTTTCCGTTTTCTTTCCCTGGTACCGACTTGATAGCGAATTGGAATTGCGACAGGAATTCGCTCCACCTGACTTGACGTCTTGAAAGTTGCTTGGTCGTCATGAAATATCGAAGGTTGGCATGGTCGGTAATAACTGTAATCGGGTGGTGTGTGCCTTGAAGTTCGGGTCTCCAGCATTCAAAGCAGCGTACAATAGCTAAAAGTTCTTTATCGTAGATCTCATAGTTGCACTCGGCGGGGTCGTACTTTTTGGACATGAAAGCCACTGGGTGTAGTACTCCCTGATCGTCTTCCTGGGAGAGGATACCTGAGGACACGAAATCGGAGGCGTCGCATTCTACAAATACTTCTCTTGTAGGGTCAAAGTGTCTGAGGATTGGGGCCGAGGTGAAACTGTTTTTGAGCATATCGAATGCCTCTTGGCAAGACCGAGTCCAGTTCCACTTGGCGAGCTTCCGCGTCAAGGCAACAAGTGGTCGTACGATGCGTGAAAATCCTTTGATGAATCGTCTGTAAAAATTCGAGAAACCCAAGAAGGCTTGGACATCTTTTACGTTGACAGGGGCTTCCCAGTTAACGATACAGTCGACTTTTTCTGGTCCATTTGTACTCCAGTGGTTGAGATAATCATCCCCAGATATTTCACTTCGGTCGTCTCGAATTCGCATTTCTTGACGTCGAGTTGTAGGCCTGCAGCTTCGAGTGCTTGAAGTACTGATTTGACGTGGAGTCTGTGGGAGGCGAGGTCATTCGAGTAGATGAGGATGTCGTCGATGTAGGCGGTGCAATATCTGTCAAGGAACGGGCGTAAGACTTCGTTGATTCGAGCTTGAAAAGTAGCTGGGGCGTTTGATAGTCCAAAAGGCATCACCATGCTCTCGAAGAGGCCATATCTTGTGTTGAATGCCGTCATCCACTCCTGACCCTCCTTGATGCGTATTCGATTAAACGCTGCGACGACATCGAGCTTTGTGAAATATTTGGCTTGGCTCAGCTGGGAGAGGGTCTCCTGGATTAATGGCAATGGGTATCGGTTCTTGATGGTTATGGCATTAAGCGCTCGGTAGTCCACGCAAAAGCGAAGGCCGCCTCCTGGTTTCTTCGCGAATAACACTGGCGAGGCTGCTGGTGAGGTGCTAGCGCGAATAAAACCCTTGTCAAGATTTTCCTGAAGGAATTTCCGGAGGACGAGAAGTTCGTCTTCGGACATCCCGTACAGAGGTCCATGGGGTGGGGTTGTGCCAGGTAGAAGTTCAATTTCGTGGTCGCAGTCTCGGTGGGGTGGAAGTTTATCTGCCTCGGTCTGGTCGAAGACTTTGAGAAATTCATGGTAGTGACGGGGGACTTTTATTGCTGGGTCGATCAAGGTTTTGGGTTCAAGAGCTTTGCGTATATCTTCGAGTGATGCCCCCGAGAGGTACATGTCGGCAGCCTTTTGTCGGGTTTGGAGGTCTCGGGTGCGTCGGTTCTGGTGTTGAGGGGGAGAGTGGTTATCTTGAAATTGGAGCTCTCGCTCCATCTTTTGTGTGTTGCTGAGTGCGGAGTCGAATCGGGGTGTTCTGGCTTCTGCGAACGTGGACACTTCGGTGATTACGCCGAATTCCGCTAGTCTTCTGTCTATCTCGTAAAGTGACAGCGAGAATATAGCTACGTCACGCTTTTCAGCCAAGAGATGAAACGCGGCTGCGCCAACTCTCCGGGGGAGTGATGGGCGTGGAAGCGTTGACGTAGTAGCTGAGATTGACAGGGGGCAGGTTCCGGCGACTGGCAATTGGAGGTATCCTTTCGTCAAACAGTGCGTTCGGCAGTGATCGGATTTGAAGGTTACGATATTCTCGCTCCAATTCACGTCCGGGTTGTGATCGGTCAACCAAGGCTTTCCGAGGATGATGTCGTACTTCCCGAGCTTCGTCACGTAGAAGAGCATCTTTTCCTTATGTCCTTTGATGTCCATGTTAAGTTTCGCCACGTGAGTGACATCGCCAGCCGAGGAAGGTCTTCCATCGACTACATTCAGCCGGCGACGAGTTCGTAGTTTGTATAGTGTGAATTTGTTTGTGTGCGCGAAAGACTCGTCTATAAATCCCTTTCCGGTAGCACCAGAGTCAAGCATGGAGTTGGTTTTGATTGGGCTTGCATTACTATCTTCAGTCAGAGTGCATGGTAATAGCAAGTGAGCTTGGTTGGTGTTCAGAGAAGAGAGTTGTAGGTCGGCTTTTTTCTTGCGTCTCCTGCGGCGACTTCCGTCGGAGACTATTCTTTTTCCTCCTTGTTGTTCCAGGGGGCCGTGGGGCAGTTAAGGGAACGATGTTTGTCCGAGCTGCACCAGTGGCAGAGCCCATGCACTATGCAATAGGCTTTGCGTGCCGCTCTCTCTTCGTCAGTTTGGGGTCTGCGGCCGGAGGCGATGTCTTTTGCCCCCCAGGTGACGATGCTCAAATCCATTGAGTCCCCGCCGTTGGAGGTCGTCAATTGCGGCGTGATGGTAGGTTGTAAACTTGCGGTGGGATTGACTGGGGGTTTGTTGGTGTTCTTCTTGAAGTAATTGGCATCGACTTGACGGCACTCGTTATCGCAGGTGCGGACGAGGTCCATAAATTGAGTAAGTTCGGTCGGCATGTCTTTGACCTTGGTGAGGGAAAGTCTCCAGGTAATATTGTCGTGGAGAGCACGTCGGAGGTGAGCAATGAGAGCCCCACTATCCCACCCGGTGAGCTTGGCGATGGCATACCATTCAGGGAGGAATATCGTAAGGGGTCTGTGACCCTGTTTCATGTCAAAGATCTTGAGTTGGGCGGTGGTTTTAGCGTCAATGTCTCCGAAGGCTGACTGAAGGACGTTTTTTATGGCGTTGACGTTGTCGAAGAGAACTACTCCATCTTTGATATTGTAGCTGACCTGGTCGTGCGCTTTGCCTTTGAGGCATGAGACGACGTATCCCATACGTTGAGGTTCCGAATTCCACCAATCTTTGTTCATTTCGAGCTTCAGGTCGAGCTGCTGAAGGAAATTCGTCAGAAGGGTAGGGTCCTCTCCAGTGAAGGCCTCGGGGTCGGGGTGTTCTGGTGTGCGATGTGAAGCTCCTCCTGACAGAATAACTTTTAGGTATGCTTCGTTTTCCGCCATGAGGCGGGCAATCATTGCGTCTCCATCGCTTTTGGTGATGAGCGTATTTTCCAGGCGGGTTTGAAGGTCCTCCATCTCCGTATCTGTTTTCGCGGCGGAGGCACGTAGAGAATCGATAACCCCTTGCATGCTGTAGGCGGCGTTGCATACGAGGAAGACTTCTTTCATGAGACCGGTTGGGTTGGCTGCGAAGGCACTTCGGAATGTTTCCTCGGTGTTGCTGGCGTTGAGGAGAGGGCAGGGAGGCACTCGGTCGACGGGGCCAGGGGCAGCGGTGGCAATGGGGTTATCGACAGTGGCGACCATAGTGTAGATGCAGTTGACGGTTTCGTTAGGATTGGGTTGTTGGGTTGGTTTCGTTAGTTTGGTTTCGTTTGATTGGTGTCGTTTGGTTGGTTTGGTTTGATTGGTTTGGTTTGATTTGGTTTGGTTGGTTTCGTTGGTTTGATGGAGAGAGGGAGGTGAAAATTCTGCTTGCAGGGGTGTTGAGGTGATGTTTTGGTACTGTAGCGATGTTTGGGAGGGAGCTGACGATATTCACGTCGAGGACAGTGATATACCGTATTGGGGTACTGGTAAACAATATGTGACGGTACAAGAGCACGAACGAGGTCAGGTGCGACTTGGGTAAAATGATTGTTTACAAGGAGAGAAAGAGATTCCTAAGGAAAGCTCTGACTTAAGCTATTTACACAATATTCATAAAGTGAGACTATTCATAAAGTATGAAAGTCACATGATCGTTCCCTCACAAGTCCTGCGAATCATCAACGAGTAGTCTACCTGGACCGGCTATATAAGTATGCTAACCGACTACTGAATGAAAGCCAGATATCAGCAAAGCTCCCTACTGCCCTCCACGTTCGTGCACGCCGTGAGAGCTGGTGCTTGCCCCTTCACTCCTCTCGTTGCCATATTTTTCAACATGCCATTTCCCTTCAGATTGCTTTGTGATCTCCTCGAGGGACTCGAGAGAAACTCCAGGAGGTCATGGAGCATCGACAGGATCCAGGAACGTGACGTGCTTGCCATCCTTGCCTGGTTCAACAAACACAATGAAATCATTCCACGGCGAGGCCCAGAAGCCGTTGCATTCTTGTCATGTCTCTTTCCCGAACGCAGACGAGACAGGGTCATCGGCTTGCAAGAACGACAGCTGGAAGGGATTATAGAACGCGCACAGTGTCTTGGATCATCCCGAATGAAGGATCTTCAGAGATGGAAAACCAGTGGTGGTTTAGACTTTGCGTCCTCTGTCGAGGGCGTGATGGCTACATCAGACTGCGAATCCAGAGCCGGCCCAGAGGTAACTCTGGAAGAAATCGACGATATACTCGATCAGGTTGCGGCCTTATCATCGTTCTCATCCGCTAGCCTACGGGAAAGAGTTATAACCAAGCATGGCCGATCAACCCGTGCAAATGACTTGCTTTCGAAAGTATTCCGAGTCTTGCAGAGCTCCGAGACCAAATGGATGATTCGCATTATATCAAAGAATTACAGCCCGGCCCGCGTCCCAGAGACGCTAGTAATGAGCAAATTTCATTTTCTCCTGCCTGACCTCCTTCGCTTTCAAAATTCAATCCCAGCTGCTGTGGGACTCCTAGGCAGCCCAACTATCCGGCATATGCCCATCCAGCCAGCCGTGGATACTTGCGATGAGCTGAAGGAAGTCGCCAGTAGGAAACTCGAGCTGCAGGCTGGGATAATGACTGCGCGTGCGACCTATGAAAAAGCAAGGAGCATCAGGCATTGCTGCCAATTGGCTGGGCCAAGACGGATGAGCGTGGAGAGGAAGTACGATGGAGAATACTGTCAAATCCATGTCGACCTGAACAAATCCGGAGCCGCCATCAAGATTTTCTCCAAGAGTGGGAGAGACTCAACCAGCGACCGCATGGGAATTCATCGGGCACTGCGGGACAGCCTTGAGCTTGACACAGCAGGCTGCAAGATCAA
The DNA here is from genome assembly GCA_020740775.1 of Ilyonectria destructans. Classification (NCBI taxonomy): domain Eukaryota; kingdom Fungi; phylum Ascomycota; class Sordariomycetes; order Hypocreales; family Nectriaceae; genus Ilyonectria; species Ilyonectria destructans. Next base: position 225,505 of record JAHEWK010000036.1, read on the forward strand.
GAAGCGGTGCATCCTGGAGGGTGAGCTGCTGGTATGGAACGACGACGACGGGAGAATCGAGCCTTTCCACAAAATCCGCAGACATGTGAAACGATCAGGACGGCTTCTTGGAGCAGCTCGAGATTCGCCCGTCGAATCGAGTGAGCATCTCATGATCGTGTTCTACGATCTTCTATTACTGGACGGCATTGTCTGCGGCTTAGACACTCATGATGAACGGCGACGACTGCTTCAATCTCTGGTCCGCCGTGTTCCGGGCCGGACCGACATCGGGTCCCGCGAAGTAATTGAATTCTCGTCTTTCGACGCAGCGGAACGGCTCAGTGAGACATTCGCTCGAGCCATCACACAACGGTGGGAAGGATTTGTGCTCAAAGGTTGCGACGACCCCTACTTCTCATTCAACGGAAGCAGGCCATTCATCAAGCTCAAGAAAGATTACATTCCAGGCCTTGGTGACACCGCAGACTTCGTCATTATTGGGGGACGCGGGAGATGAGCATGAGCTTGGCATTGGCAGTCTATGGTGGACGTCATTCTATATCGGGTGCATCGAAAATAAGGACGAGGTCTGTCGCTTTAATGCCAAGCCGAGATTTCGCATAATCGATACGATCGACAGACATGGCATCTCGAAAGAAAACATCGCGTACCTCAACCGCCATGGATACTTCACACGAGCACCATTCGCCAAGTCTATGCCTGAGTTCGACGTCTTATTCGAGCCTACACGGAGGCTGCAGCCAGTGGAGCTATTCAAGCATCCGTTTATAGTAGAAGTGGTCGGTGCTCAAGGGTCGGACCCACTACACTGTAAATCCACGTGGACCACATATAAGTGGCCCATCTCTATTACATCCACTTGTCGGCGCTCAGATTACGTAATAATCCACTACACTTGGACCTGAAAGTGGATGTAATGGAGTGGATTTAGGTGGATTTAGGTACAGTGGCATATTCCCTGGCCCTGTACGGTTCATAGTACTTATTTTTGTATATAATTGCCTATTAAATCGAGGTACCTAGACCCAAGTTAGCCGAGGTCGATCACCCCTACAGCTAATCTTATAACATTAGACGAGAAAATACCCCTATTGGGCGCGTTTTCTACAGATTTCCTGTTTGTTTTTGCCCCAAAAATATTTTTAAACAATGCTAGCCAACCAGCCAGGCCAACCAGGCCAACAGCAGCAGCTCGAAGACCGTCTTTTTCGCCATTTCAGAGGCTGGAATTGGTCAGAACGCGCTCGTGATACTAACTCTTGGCTGTGGGACTTTGGCTATGATATTCAACGTCATGGCTTACGCAAATGGGCTTGCAAGGACTGTATCCTCAGAAATCGTCCCATTATCGCGAGTTTTACCTCTTCAGGTCTCCAGAACGCGGCAAATCATCTATGGCGTGAGCACAAAACACCAGCACCAGAGGGAGAGAAAAAGAGCACAGCACAGCTGAAATCCGAAGGCGCACTGAAATCGATCCAGCCGACTATTGCCTCTGTTTTGAAACTGGACGTCAACAAGCCTACGGAACAGAATATCGCGAATAGCTTCATCTCACGCTTTGATAAGCAACACTTTCAGCGTATGCTAGTCGAGTTAATTGTCAGCAGCAACCAGTCCTTTTCCTTCGCCGAGAACCCCATCCTCCGAGAAATCTTCGACTATTTGAATCCCTCCATTTCGATCCAGCGCGCCAACTTGAGTGCCAGGACTGTCCGATATAAGATCATTCAAGAGTATAACCGCCACAAGCAGAAGGTTATCGAGGTGCTGAGGAACTCCCCTGGAGCGATTCATATCTCATTTGATGGCTGGACGTCTCGAAATAAGCTTGCCCTCTACGGTATTGCTTGTTTTTTCAGAGATGAGAAGAATCGGCCATGCAAAATCATGATTGGGGTTCCAGAGGCTCATCGTCACTTCGGCTCAACGATCGGTGGGGAGGTTCTCGACGTCCTACACACTCTTGGCGTGGGTCCAGAGAAGATTGGCTATTTCACGCTCGACAATGCTGAAAACAACGATACTGCCATGGAGGTCATTGGTGCTGAACTTGGGTTCGATGGCCGACTACGCCGAGGACGCTGTATTGGCCACACAATTAACTTGTCAGCCAAGGCGCTCTTATTTGGCAAAAACGTCGACGCGTTCGAGCAGCAATTATCAGGCGCAGAAGCGTTATCTGATACTGAATACGCTCGATGGCGCAAAAGAGGACCAGTTGGCAAGTTACACAATATCGTAGTTGATGTGCGTATTAGCCATCGGCTGATTTACTTATTCAAGGACGTCCAAAGGGTAAGCGATTTTACTAAATCCTATTCGTCTCATACTAATTTGGTATATCTAACAGGACGAAATTAATCGCGCCACCGGTTGAAAACCTCTATCGAACTCCTACTGATCAAGTATAAGGCGCAATGGGAGGACGAAAATCGGTCTAAAAAGACTGGCCAAGTAACACAAGCCAAGTTGGCAAAAAAACCACGCATCCTCCGAGACGAGAATCAGCTAACGGACAAAGACTGGGAGGTTCTTTACCATTTGGAGGCTATTCTGACTGTTTTTGAGACCGTGGTAAAGACGCTTGAGGGTGATGGACACATCCGAAGGCGTAAGCAAGGCTGGACTGGCTCCTATGGTAATATCTGGGATGTGGTGCTTGGCTATGAGTTGCTGCTTAACACACTGGAAGGATATAAGCAGCTTGCTGCTGACTTTCCTGATCCAGAGCACTTCCGCATCGGAATCAACCTTGCTTGGGATAAGCTGGATGAATATTATCAGCGGCTGGACGAGACGCCCATCTACTATACGGCTATGGCGCTCCATCCAGCTTATCGTTGGGACTGGTTTGATGAAACGTGGGCTCATAATCCTAGTTGGGTTGAAACGGCAAAAGAGATGGTTGCCGACGTCTGGCTGTCCGATTACGCTCATCTAGAGGTTAGAACCAGCAGCAGCAGAGGCGACGACGAGCCACCGGCAAAAAGACCTCGGTTTTTCAACCCCTTCGAGAAGAACAGTCGTCTGCCGAACTCAAAACCAGCATACGCAGCAATTATTGTTGGTGACGAGTACCAAGCGTGGCAGACGGATCGTGAGGCCAGCGACGGCGACGTTCGTGATCCAATTGGTTACTGTCAAGTTTTACGCTCTTGGTACCGTGCTGGCCTTATCAATGACCTGGATCCATTGCTTAAGTCACACCTTGAAAGCAAGCTGGATGCCGGCTGCGTGACTCTAAGCGAGGACGAGCTGGCACTTGCTGAGTCAAAATGGCTATTGGAGGGCGAGAACAGCGCCAGCGAGGTTGACGATTTATCACAGCAGCAACAGGTTGAAGAGTTAGTGTCAACGTCTGAAAGTGAGGCTGAATAGGCACCGACGAGGTTGTGAAGAGCCTCAAAGATCCACTATAAATCCACTTATAAATCCACGTGTGTACATCCATTCCACTCCGGTCGAAAGTGTGCTACATCCACTTTGTAATTGCCTAAAAATGGTCCATCCACTCTACTTGGCCCAAAAGTGGAGTGGATGTAGTGGTTCCGACCCTTGTCGGTGCTGGATTCGACAAGCCCGCGAATGTTGGGTACTTTGCTCTGCGATTTCCACGAGTGTTGAAAGTTCATGAGGATCGCTCGTTCAGGGATACAATCAGCTTTGAGGAGCTGCAGGAAATGGCCCAGAGATGCCTAGAGATACCGGATGATGGAGAACAGGAAGAGAAAAGTTGGCTTCGTAGACTGCGAGGCAACGAGCACCTGGTTGACAGATCGAGAACTAGCTCTCCCAGCGACGACGCAGTTTCTGTCGCAGATATCTGTGCAGGCAGGCAAAGCAACCGACAACAGGAGAAGTTGTGGACAGCTGTTGAGTCCCAGTGTCTTGATAATATTTCCCTCGGGGCAGCAAAGAGGAAGATATCTCCAGAGGTTGCCTCGTATGGTAACTCAACCGTCAAGCGAGCAAAGCAGAAGTAAACGAAAGAACGCCCTCAAAATGGACACCTCTGGCGACATTGACATCATATAGAGGTAGATCCTTCATACTTGCCGGCGAGAATCTAGAGATTGATTTGGGATATGGGGCAGATTTTGAGATATGAAAATGACTTTGGGATTTGAGACAAGATGTGGGACGTGGGACAGGTTTGGGATGTGGGACAAGATTTGGGGTCGTCTGCGCGTAGTTTTGGGCACGTACTGACTGTTATGCATGGCTGCGCCAGGCTGAGCGAGCTGGTCCGAGTCGCCAAAAGCGCAATCACAACGAACAACCTGCCGACATTACACCCTACTAGCATTACTCCCTTGACGATTTCGCAAGCGTTAAGAATCTTAATGTTTACCATCTAAAATTCCTTGCCTGGGCTGGCGGTGGTATTCCTCACCACCATAAGCCATGCGAGGGCCGTCGGCCGGCCCGGTGCTTATGGCTGCTCCTCAGCGACCTCCACTTCAAGCACCATAACCTGGACCGGGTGCGTTGAGGGCGCACCAGTTCGGGCGGCGAAAATTGTCGATGTCTGTGAACGCACAGTTGCTGAGCGTTTGACTGATATTAATAAAACGATTGACGTCTTGCAGGCGAGCCTCCAGTCAACTGCCATGAGCCTGGATTCTATTCATGCCCAGCTAAGGACCCAGCCTGTTGCCTCCGCACCCGCATCGTCTCTGGACATCGATTCCTCCACCCTTCATCAGATGTCGGGTAGCAACGCACGTTAAGGCCATGGGCGGCTTTAGTGACCCTGTTGGGGTTAGCAGGGCTACAGGGTCAAAAGGATGAACCACCGGCTCTCTCCGCTTCCGGCATCTTGCTCGGGCCCTGAGCGGCGCTGTCTCCAAGAGTTGCTTTTCCACGTCGTAGGTGGCGTCGAAGTTGGTCTTGTGGGAGGAGGGAACAAAGATGGGCTCGATCAGCTTCTGCCCCAGGAGCTCAAAGTCGAAGACCTTGAAGAATTTGTGATTGGCGAAGCTGTCCCATGTCGAACCCATGTGAGTGTCTCAGTCGGGGCCGATCGCACAGACGCAGGCGAGCGACATGGGGGGCTGGGGGATTGGGAATTTTGGGGCTGGCGGTCTGGATTTGCAAACTGAGGGAGCCTTCAGGGCCACCGTCAAAGGGTCGCTTTCATCAAGTCAGTCCTGCTTATTTAGCACACGGAGGGGTTGAGCGCTGTCGTCTGCTCAGAGACAGCGCTCTCAACCCCTTGTAATGCACTCGTAGGCGCGGACATCATATCCTTTCCAGCATATACTTCAGGGGCAAGATATGCCAGTGCACGGGCTTGCTCGTCAGAGTCCTGCCAGCGACGACGTCCCGAGTCGCGATTCGAGACGAAGTGCGAAGGCAACCACTTAGGCGCGACTCTGCCTTCTCCATGCGCCCGCACCCTACCGACCGGTGCGTCCGTGCGAAGTTATGTATTGACCCAGCCAGAGGTCGGCAAGAGCCGACGCTGATCACTTGCCGTGCGTCTGTGGGCAATGTTGGGCGGGGACGGGGGGAACGCTAGGCTTGGGTGTGGTCTTCGGAACGCCCAGGTACACATACGCGGCGCCACTAGACCGAGGGCGAACTCGCTCGGCTCTGCCCGAAGGCGGGAGGCAGTCCTCCCCAAATTCCTGGACCCCCATGTTTCACGTTCCCGCCTATAGCTGACCCAGTCTGTTGGGACAGCCAGCTTTACTCGTCCCAGCACCAACGGCGTAAGCCTGTCACGGTCCTTGGACTCCTCTTTGGCGCAGCCCGGCCTTAGGAGACCTTGTCGCCTGGGAATTTATTTTCAAGCGTGCTCTCTTGGCCCAGATCCCTGTTCCGTGCAGCATTCCCAGACATGCTTGGCCGAGCATTCATGTTAGGGGATAGGCCAAGCTTTCCTTGGAAGGTGAGTAGGTTGTACTGTAGGCTTGTGCCCCTCCTTATTAACCATTGCTACATATGCCTCCCCCTTGTACTTGCAGAGTCTTGATTGAGACGCCTGTTTTTACCTCGCCGTTGGGGTTGTATTCTGTTTAAAATGACCCTGACATGAGGGCATGACGATCCGTTACAGGGATCGTACTCACCCCTGTAGCTTATGGATAATAGGTCCTGCTAATTTCTTCTAGAATTGTAGCACGCTTGACCGAAGGGATATCAGGCCGGCTAGTGATAAGGCAAACGGGGGCGGGCCGTAAGGCGGACGTAGCTATGGTAGAAGAGCGAGTCATGTATTGACCCGCTTGGTGCCACGACTCTCTGTTTCACCTGCACGCCCAAAGTTTCTCATTCCAGGTCGTTGTTCCCCCAGGTATTCTACGTGCATAGGAACATCCTTCACAGCCGACCCAAAGGACCTGCTCATCGATGAACGGCAAATTCTGTTCTGCTCCCCTGCTCCAGCCATCCATGTCGCGTGGCACGTCACTCATGCCGATCTAATTCCTTGGTGACAACCACGGACGTTAAGGAACGGTCATGTAATTGCGTTGTTGGTGATTAGCCCTTCGATGATGGCATAATAAAACCAGCGGCAAGGGCAGAAAAATCGCACTTGCGCGACATTTTAAGCACTGTCACTCCGTAGGGACTCGAGACATGTCTATTTCTAAGTACTTACGCAGATGGACAGTACCAACTATCGGTCACTTATGTGTAAGTAGGCATTGCTAGTGGACAACCATTGTGTCTGCCTGTGGAGAGCCTTAGGCTGACCATGCATGGCCACGATGACAAGGGTTCATCGCACCAGACAATGCCCCTATTTAATCCTTCTGGACGTTTCACCCGGATCCTTACCCCCTGGTTGTGGGTTGGAGCGGCTCTAGCGCGATCTTCCCCGAACCTAATTTCGCGCTCCCACTTCCACGTCAGGGAATGGCAGTCGTGCACCAGAAACACGACACACGCAAATATCAAGTCTATCGAATGCAACCCAGGCGAACCACAAGACGTACCATGTGGCTGTGACTCGTCGTAGAAGATATATATATCTAGCTATATCCGCCATCAGCGGCTGGGGTCGTGCCGCCACCACCGGATGTCCAGTCTCCGTCCCCAGTGTCTTGCCAGGGTGTGAATGGCGGTATACACATTTCACCTGCGCTGATAGTTGCAGTTATTACCGCAACCTTCGTAACGGTTACTCGTGATGCTCTACTGATACCAGGCCAGCGCGAGTACGATCTGTTCGATGGCTCTGGAAGCTCTCGGCGTCATTGCGAGCCTCCTTGCAGTCGTCCACTCGTCGGCCAAGGTCGCTTCGCTGTGCTTCTACTACTACAGAGACGTCAAGAACGCAAAAGATGACATCGACCGACTTCAACGAGAAGCCACTAACCTGAAGAAGGCTTCGGAGAGTGTTCAGCTGCTGCTCAAGGGCCCTAATGGCGCGAAGCTCGAGGCTTCTCAGGAGCTGATGGTTGCGGCCAAGGACAGCCTATTGCAGCTTAGAGAGCTGGAACAAGTGCTTAGCCCTGGAACAGCGCGCAAGGCAATGAGCCGAGTGGGACTTCGGGCCTTGAAATGGCCATTTCAGAACAAGGACGTCGAAAAGATCGCCCAAGGTCTCGGGCGATGCACGCACGCTATCTCCTTGGGCCTACAAGTTGACAATACGTACGTCGCCAATCCATCTCCACTTCAACTTATAGGAACCGACAAGGCTATAATCTAGGGCCGTTCTACTCGAGATCGACCAGAACCTACTCCACGTTGATAAAAAGCTCCTCAAAATCGACCAAAAAGCAGTACTCGATAGACTTCCCGTTGTCGTAGAAGCTAGCTTCGACTCCCGCGCCGAAGAGCACAACCCAATCTGCCTCCACGACACCAGAGTCGACCTTCTTCGTCAACTATCTGAATGGGCCGATGATCCTCGCGCCGAGCCCATCTTCTGGCTCAACGGTATGGCTGGAACCGGAAAGTCCACCATCTCCCGTACCGTGGCCCGGTCTTTCGCCACAACTGGTCGCCTCGGCGCCAGCTTCTTCTTCAGGAGAGGAGAGGCCGACCGAGGCAGCTTGTCTAAATTTGTCACCACCGTCGCCGCCCAGCTAGTCTCCAGAGTGCCCGCCTTCGCACCGCACGCTAAAAATGCCATCGATGCCGATACCACCATCTTCGGAAAGGCTGCGCAAGAGCAGTTCAAGAAGCTCATCCTAGAACCTCTGTCAAGGATACCTCAAGACGCTCGGAAGACCGCCACGCTTGTCGTCGTTGTCGATGCCCTTGACGAGTGCGAACGGGACGACGATGTCAAACTCATCATCAACCTGTTTTCTCGCGTTAAGACGTTGCAGTCTCCGCGACTAAGAATCCTTGTCACTAGTAGACCCGATCTGCCGATTCGCCTGGGTTTTAGCGCCATCACGGGCAAATACCAGGACTTGGTTCTCCATGAGATGCCCGAGCACATAGTTGAGCATGACATATCTGCATTTCTCCGGCATGAGCTTGCAGTAATCAGAAGCAATTACAATAATTCCGTTCCCAAAGACCGACAACTACCCACAAGCTGGCCTGGCCAATCGAATATCCAGATTCTAGTACAGATGGCGGTTCCTCTCTTCATCTTCGCCGCCACTGTATGCCGCTTCCTCGCTGATCGCAGATGCGGTAACCCTGATAAGCAACTCCAAGAGGTTCTGAAATACCGAACGAGAAGCCAGGAATCGCAACTTGATGCAACATATCTGCCCGTCTTGAACCAGCTGGTCGTCGGTTTGCCTATCAGGCAGAGAGAGAATGCTTTACAAGAATTTCGAGTCATTGTTGGCTCGATCGTCATTCTTGCCAGCCCCCTCTCCACCTGTGCCTTGGCGCAGATGCTCAGTGTATCTAAAGATACTATTGATGATAGGCTAGACTTGCTTCATTCAGTCCTGAGTATTCCGCCGTCGTCTAGCTCACCCGTCAGGCTACTACATCTCTCCTTCCGCGACTTCTTGGTGGATGCCGAGAAATGCGGAAAGAACCCGTTCTGGGTAGACGAGAAATATTCCCATGGGAAAATGGCTGCAAACTGTTTGCGTGTCATGAACGAGCGTCTTCGAACAGATATTTGTGATGTGAACGCCTCAGGAACAAGCCGCTTAACTCTCAATCCTCAGAAAGTAGACGCATGCCTACCACCAGAAGTTCAGTACGCTTGTCTACACTGGGTATACCACTTACAACATGCAAGGGATCAAGTTAGCGATGGCGGACCCGTCTGCGACTTTTTAATTCGCCATTTTCTCCATTGGATGGAAGCGTTAAGTCTCATGGGAAGGGCATCGGAAAGTCTTGGTATCATCAACGCTTTACAGTCACTCCTCAGCGTAAGCATTGCATTGCCCACCCCCGACAATCACTGCTAACGTGACTCAGCCCGAAGCGAGTGTGAAGTTATCTAGCCTTCTTAGCGACGCTACACGCTTCGTTCTCGCCAACATTTCAATAATTGACAAAACACCTCTCCAGATATATTCCTCGGCACTTGCCTTTGCGCCGGAAAAGAGTATTATCCGATACACGTTCGAGAGCGAGATTCCTAGCTGGATATCTCTTGCTCCAGAGGCCGAAACAGACTGGAACTCATGTTTACAGACGCTCGAGGGCCATAGCGGCCCTGTCAGGTCGGTGGCATTTTCGCAGGACTCAACGCTGGTGGCATCGGCCTCGGACGATCGGACGGTGCGGATCTGGCGCTCCGACATGGGTGACTGCTTCCAGGAACTCAAGGGCCATAGCGGCCCCGTCAGGTCGGTAGCCTTCTCCCACGACTCGGCGCTCGTGGCGTCAGCGTCAAACGATCAGACAGTGCGGATCTGGCGCGCCGACACCGGCGAATGTATTAAGGGCCATAGCGACTGGGTCAGGTCCATAGCCTTCTCCCACGACTCAGCGCTCATGGCGTCAGCACCGGATAATCGGACAGTACGGATCTGGCACGCTGACACAGGTGAATGCATCCAAGAGCTAAAGGGCCAGAGCGACTGGGTCAGGTCGATAGCCTTCTCACACGACTCAGCGCTCATAGCATCAGCATCAGATGATCGGATAGTACGGATCTGGCGCGTTGACTCGGGCGACTGCGTCCAGGAACTCAAGGCCCATAGCCGCTCGGTTAGGTCAATAGCCTTCTCACACGACTCGACGCTTGTGGCATTGGTCTCAGACGATCGCACGGTACGGATCTGGCATACCAGTACGGGCGACCGCATCCAAGAACTCAAGGGCCACAGCCGCTTAATCAGGTCGATAGCCTTCTCACACGACTCAACGCTCATAGCATCGGCGTCGGATGATCGGACGGTGCGGATCTGGCGCGTTGATGCCGGTAACTGTGTCCAGGAACTCAAGGGCCACAGCCGCTCGGTCAGGTCGATAGCTTTCTCACACGACTCGACGCTTGTGGCATCGGGGTCAGACGATCGGACGGTGCGGATCTGGCGCGTTGATGCCGGTGACTGCGTCCAGGAACTCAAGGGCCACAGCCGCTCGGTCAGGTCGATAGCCTCCTCACACGACTCAGCGCTTGTGGCATCGGCCTCAGATGATCGGACAGTACGGATCTGGCGCGCCGACTCAGGTGGCTGCGTCCAGGAACTCAAGGGCCATAGCGGCCCCGTCAGGTCGGTAGCCTTCTCCCACGACTCGGCGCTCGTGGCGTCGGCCTCTCGGGACAAGACGGTACGGATCTGGCACGCCGATACGGGTGACTGCGTCCAGGAACTCAAGGGCCATAGCGACTGGGTTAAGTCAGTGGCCTTTTCGCATGACTCGGCGCTCGTGGCGTCAGCATCAGACGATCGTACGGTACGGATCTGGCGCACCGACGGCGGTGACTGCGTCCAGGAACTCAAGGGTCATACCGACCGGGTTAGGTCGATAGCTTTCTCACACGACTCAGCGCTCGTAGCATCGGGGTCGGACGATCAGACGGTGCGGATCTGGCGCGTCGACTCGGGCAACTTCGTCCAGGAACTCAAGGGCCATAGCCGCTCGGTCAGGTCGGTAGCCTTCTCACACGACTCAACGCTCGTGGTATCGGCATCGGACGATCGGACGATACGGATCTGGCGCGCCGACACAGGTGACTGTGTCCAGGAGCTAAAGGGCCATGGCGGCTGGGTCAGGTCGATAGCCTTCTCACGCGACTCGGCACTCGTGGCGTCAGCATCAGACGATCGTACGGTACGGATCTGGCGCACCGACGCCGGTGACTGCGTCCAGACAGTTCACATTGGGTTTGTATCTCACCTATCGTTTGAGCCAGGTAACACACGCCTCCTTACCGATCTTGGCCCCATTACCGTGCCTAAGCCACTAGTCGCAGAGGAATCTGTGGCATCTACTCCTCTAGTTATGCCTAGCCACATTCGCGACTGCCGTTTCGGCTTCGGTATTACCGGAGACGGGTGCTGGGTTTCCTGGCGTGGAAATAACTTGCTTTGGTTGCCGGTCGATTTCCGACCAACCTGCTCGAGAGTGTTAGGATCTACCATCGTCATCGGCTGTAGATCGGGAAGGGTTATTATCGTGAGGTTTTCAATCCAGGAGCTGCCAGATCTCCAGTCTAATTAATATTTTCCTTATATGCTGGGCGCCATTTATCGCCGACTCTCCCAAAGCGTTCCTACATCCGTGACGTACCGTTCTGGACCGCTCGAGGAAGCTGGAGGTTCGACAGACACCCTGGAAGGTGTCGTCGGCCATCAACTTCAGACAAGAGTGACTAATGGCCAAGGCTTCTCGGCGGCTTCCATCCTTGTGGCGTGAAGAAGAGAGCGGTCGCGCGCACCAGCGAAAATAGAGCCAACATGGTGAGCGGAATGCAGCGATCGAAGAATGACCGATGATACATGGATTGCCGAATAAAATCCCGGTATTTCCGGAAAATCTCAAATCCGAAACTGAGGACACTAGTCCGAATATGTTTTGCCGAGCTGATGCCGATAGTCTTACCCAAGAGTGAACCAGTTTTTGGCAATTGATAGGGGTGCTACACCATTTTGATACACGTGCTACACCTTATGGGTGCTACACTTTTTGCAGCCTCCTATGCCTTGAGGAACGAAGAGAGGAACGAACGAAGTGACGAAAGGTTTTATGCTGCCATCTTTTTCCGGGCCTCAAAATCACCTGACTCTTCCAATCAAAAGTTTTGCCCTTAAAACCCGTGCCTCGGCGCCTGACCAAACCCGTCGTGCTGTCTATCTTTTTCCGCGACGCCTTGCGTCTCATACAACATGAACGAAAGAGGTAAGATGACTAATCGTAGCAGGGGGCAAGCACATGCTCTGTACTGACGGCCTGAAAGGGTTAGGAAACATCGAAATCGAAATCAGCCATATCCTGAACATCAGCTTTGATTCTGTAAATGCGTTTTCACCTTATAATCCCCCCTCATCTAAATCCTACCAACACTTATTATCTCGCTTCTTTAATCAGTTCTTATCCCTCAGTTCTTATCCCTCAGTTCTTATCCCTCAGTTCTTATCCCTCAGTTCTTATCCCTCAGTTCTTATCCCGACCAATCCCACAGCTCGGCTTCTCTGATCGTTGCGTCGCTTAACCGTTCCAGCCTCCCCTCCGCTGCAACCATGTTGTCGGGCACCTTGTTGCCTACGAAGTCCCTCTCTCGCGCCTTTGACAGGAGTATGATGCCGTCCAGCGACTTGCACCGCGACAGCTGCACGTACAGACTGTACGGGTCGCATTGCGTCGGGACCGCCTGACCGTCAATTCTCATCGTCCTGGTTCCGCGCAGTTCGAGGGCAACCCGATCTAACGTTTTGCTTTGGACTTTGTAGTCCGTACAGGCGAAAGCCGCGGCGCATGGCAGCCCCCGCCGACTGACGTTGTTCTTCTGCCACGGCCGCTTCCTCTGGCACTCAATTTTGATGCTGATAGGCGTCAGGAGGATCGTGCCGGGCGGCATACCGACGAAGTGGAGGTCTCTCGTCGTCTCCGACGCGAGCACGATCCCCGCCGGAGGGCCAAAGTGGAGGATGGTATCGGCGTCGACGCGATAGCCCGGGTGCGCCTTGTCGAGGATGACGTCTAGCGCCGCGTAGCTTGCTCCGTTGACCAGCTTCAGCCCTTGGTGGGTGTTCTGGTTCACGACGACAGGCATGCCCGGAACGAACATGAGGACGGCAGGCACCGGGATAGCGCTGTCGTCGCCCTGGTTGAGGATCATGACGGCTTCCTCCTCACTCGGCTCGCCGTCCTTCCATCTGTGCTCGGAGATGAAGATGCGCAGCGGCGCTCTCCGCTCCTTCTGGAAACAGAGGGACGCCTCGATGCTCAGGTTCCAGCGGTTTCTGTTCAGCGGCGTCACCACCGTGATGCCTGACTCCCACGGGATCTGCCTGTCCTCCCGGTAGCAGGTGCTATTCAGCAACTCCAGGTCTGACTGGTCCTGCACGCCCTGGCGCACTCGCGTTAGCAGCCGCTGCAGTTGTGGATCGCCGGCGGCGCGGACTTGTTCGTTCAGCATAACCACCGTCGTGAACTTGTTCCACAGCGCATGTGCCCTGCCGTGCTGGTACCTCTGCTCGGCTGTAAATGATCGTTCTTCGTCCCAGGCGATGGCCGTGCTCGGGAGCAGGATCGATCTCTCCTGCACGGGACGGAACTGGTGAAAGTCCCCGCAGAAGAGGACGACGGGGATCCCACCGAAGTCGCGGGCAGATCCTCGGAGCTGGCAGACCCGTTCGTTTACGGCGTACAGTGTCCTCGACCCCAACATGCTGACCTCGTCTATGATCAGCAACCACTTCTCCTGCCACTCGGCGGTGGTCTGCCCATCGATACGGAGGCCAGCCGAGCTGGGCGCCGCAAAGCCGTCCGGCTCCGCTCGGCGGGACCGCGCCGTCGCATCTTTGGAGAACCCGCATGCGGAGTGGATGGTGATCCCGTCAATGCTCGCGGCGGCCGTTCCCGACGTCGCCGTTAGCAGCAGGCGGTGCGACATCCCCCTGCTCGCGAACAGCTCGGCGACGGCCCCAATGACCTCGTGATTTCCCCGTGCCGCCCTCGCCGCCGACGAATTGGCAGAGCTGAGGTGTCCCTTGTTCATCGCGACGTACCCGGTCGAGTTGGCGGCATATCAGTCGGAGGGCGATGCTCTGTCTCTCGTTGAGCGTGAATGCGTCGGCCACTTGCCTCCCTGCCTCGGAAAACGATGTCGACGGGCCGAAGTGGATGCTTGTTGAAGGACCCGCGCCCCGGACTGATGCCTCCGATTCAGCACTCGTGAGACCCACGCCCTGCTCGCCGAACCCGATTGGCTCACAGTGCATAGCTGATCCGTGACCTGTTGTGTTGTTGTCAGGCCGGCCTTGTATTCCCTGGATCATCCTTTCTCTCTCTTTTGAGACATTCCTTTGCTGCGACTTGATGGACCTGATCAACCCCTGTCCTGGTACATCTGCCCCCAGAAACGGTCCTTCTGGGGCGTCCGGTGCCTCCTTCGGCCCCTGCTCGTTAAATATCTCACCGCACGGCTCGTCCATTGAACGCAAGGCCACTTGGTGGAATCGACTCAGCTGCCGTATCATTCTCGAGATCTCCTTCGAGCCGGCCGTGACCTGGTCGGCTCCCATCGTCGTCCTCAAGACGTCGATGAGGCGTATTGCGTTGGCGACGCCGTCCGACCGGAACGCCCGACCCGGCCCCTCATCACCGTCGCCTATACTCGGGCCAATCGCCTCAGAGGCGGGATCGCCGTCCCCGGACTGGGCGGCCCACTGCTTCGCATCACGTTTCGCGTCTTCAGCCGACCGGTGAAGGAGTTGGATGTTATCCGCGAGGAAGGACATCCTCCGAGGCAGCGCCTGTTTCTGTCTTTCCCAGATGGTGTTGATATCGTCTGATGTCTCGGACGAGAACAATTCCCACGGCACGAATATTGCGAGATGCTGGACTGCCGCCCTACCATAGCAACGTCAGCCTTCGGGAAGATGTGTCAAGCTATTCGCGTGCTCACTGCGTACCTCTTATGGTAGACCTCGCCTTCGTCGCTAAAGTCCGTACTCAGGTAACCATCGAAACAGACTACAGCGTTGTCGCTGGGTTTTCGCAGCGCCTGCACCCACGTCTGCGACGGGGGCCAGGACCTGTCGAATTTTACCTCCCCCCAAGCGCCTGCGCCTTTGCCCTTTCGCTTCAACTTGACTATCGACATATAGTCATACAGTGACAGCCCCTGTAGGAGCCTGCCGCGGTGCGGGTATGCCTGCACGAACGAGATCCTTTCTCCGGCCACTTCCAGAAGCACCGCCTCCTCGACCGGCTCGTCCGCTATCTCCATGCCGCTCTCGCGTCGCAGGTGGCGCCAGCGTCGGAAGACATGCCAGTAGAGGGATGATACATTCAGGAACGTCCAGGCGTGGTTGCTTGCAAACTCCGTTGGGTAGCCCAGCAGCTGAGCAATGACTTCGACCTGTGACAACGCCCGCTCCGTGAAGATCCGGTTCGCAACCCTCATCAAGAATTGCCGCGTTTTGTTTTGGCCTCGGTCGGCCTCATTCGACTGCCTCTCAGTGGCCGACTCGTTCAAGACGGGAAACAGATCTGCTGCCGCGGCCACCCGTTTCCATACCGGATCCTCGACCTTGGTGGCGTAATTCGTCACATAAAACACAATAGCCATGGTCTTGCACTGCGTCGCGATGAAGGAGATGTCATGGTTGTGTCGCAGTCCTACCGCCATGGCCTTGTTCCACCGGTTTACCATGCTGTGACTCCGCCGGATCTGCAACACTCCGCTTTCGGTGAACGCCGTCCTCTCCACTAATCTCCACGGCGCCTTAAACCGGCACGGATCTCGATTCTTGCGCTGTCCCCTGATGGAGTATTTCACGCACGTAGGGCTGTGGGTGTGGATCTGGGTAGCGCCTGCGCAAAAGTTGCCTTCCTCGTCGAACGAGGAGGCGAACTGCTGGCTGTTCTGCAGCAGCGACGATATGTCCGACGTCACGGACCTCTCCGCCTGCACCGCCGAGAAAGCCTCCTGATCGAGATCCTGCATTTATCGACTCTCATGTTAGGTAATGCATTCCTGAGTCACTCTTGCGCGCGGGGAACCAACCTCCTCGAAGACACTGTCGACAAACCGGATGACCCTCTCGCGGTACTCCGCTTGATCCTCCCCCGCGACATCTCCGAGTATGGAGCTGAGGTGCATGTTTCCCTGGAGCCAGAGCAATCCGTGAACGTGGAGCGCCCCGCGCTCGTTAGTTTCCACAGCCCCGAAGTACCTGCTGATCCGCCCAAACACAGAATCCTCTCCCGTCTTCACGTAGTGTTCGAAGAACATAGACACCTCCCGATGGAAGAAGACTGCCGAGCTGAGGGGATCCGAGACCGCCAGCCGTGCCCGCTTATATGCCAGGTCGAGGCTCGTCAGAAAGGCCTCGGCTTCGTCCGGATCCCGCGTCCGATATGCAGCAAGCCTGAGCTTGACCGGGTTTGTAATATCGTTCGGGTTCAGCGTGAACCAGATCGCGGGTATGCCTTCCCGTATGATAAAGGACTTGATCTTCCGCCGCATGCTCAGCCGGCTCTCCCTCGACATTGGCTGGCGAAACCCGTACAGTGACAGACTCCTCAATAACTGGTCAACGGCCTCGTCACCCGTCTTCCCGGTCGCCTCCAGCTCGACTTTAGCCGCCTCCAACCTCTCCGCACTCAGCGAGCCTACAATGCGCTCCACCTCCGGGAAGTTCTTCCTCGTCACGCTGAGCATGCTGACGCGACGATTTCTCGACCTCACTCCTATGTTGAAGACGAGAAAGGCGAAGACGTGATGTGTCGCGAACCGGCCGCCGTGGCGCTGGAGCACCACTTTGGCCCACGTCTCCAGGGTCATGTTCCGCGACGAGACGAGACTCCGCGCCCTGGCCTCCGCTTCGACGCTTCCATCCACCTCACCGGCCACGTCGGCGAGGCCCTCCTCGGCCTGGCGTGGGCCTCCTCTACCGACGGGAAACAGGGTCGGGAACGTCTTTGCAAAGAACGGTGCGTCGAAGGGATCGGCAAAGTCCTCCCCCCTGGACACGAGAATATAAGGTTCACGCGTGTCTCCATGCCGCACCTCGGCCGATCCCGCCCACGTCCCGGCCCGCATTTCGTCACGGGCATCATCGTGGCGCAGAGCGTCGTAGACATACCGCAGCTTCTCCGCGTCCGCGATATCCGGTCGCCCATCGAGGGCGAACATCCCGGACGAGCTGATCTCGTGGACCGGGCCGGCAGCGGCGGTAGCACTGTCGACGTTCTCGTCGCCGGCTTCACAATCGGCATCCACTGGTTTCCCCGCCGCGTCCCCCCCGATGCCTACATCGAACCCCTGGCCCAGCGTTGCCAGCACTTCTCGAATATCTACACTTCCCTCGTCCTCCAAGCCGCGCTCTGTGGGTGGGACGACTTGTGCTGTTCGTGCCTTCTCCCACGCCGACGGCTCGTCCCGTTCCAAACGCTCATAGACTTGGTATGGCACACCGTGCGACGGTGCATCCCAGCTATCCAGTTCCGCCCTATCAATGTCGATGTCGGCATACAAGGGATTGTGCCTCTTCAGCCACACCAGCGCCTTTTCCACAACTCGGCGCCGTACTGAGAGCAGTGCCGAGAGATCGCTCGGCGCTGGCTTCTCCAGCCCCTGCCACGACACGTGGATATCATCCATAACCTTCAGGAGCGGATGCGGAAGCACCCTTGTCGCCAGCTCCTGTACGTTGTTGGGGAATACCGTGATGTGCCCCTTGATGTGCTTCGGATACCTCACATTCTGCCGGTGCCCCTCTGGGATGCTGTACTTGGTTATAAAGCCGTAACACGAGTTCAGCGCGATGAGCTTCTCCTCGACCGGCGTGAGGCTCTTTAGCTCGTCAGGAAACATATGCTCGCATCCCAGCCGGGTATGCAACTGCGCCGCCGGCGACAAGACGCCTCTCCCCAGATGCCTCACGCAGTCCGCACACCCGCCAATCTTCTCCCCTGCTGGGAAGCACCGGAGGCATTCGAAAGGAGACCCATTGCGCTTTTCGACCGGGCTTGCCATCCACCAGTCCCAGTCAACATCTTCCAGTTCGGCCCTGCTGTATTTACGATAGCAGAACATGCAGGTGAGAATCGGCAACGTCCTCGTATCGTGAAACGCCTTGTAAAAGTCCTGGACCGTCTTCACCTTCCTCTCCTGGGGCACAGGCAGGCACCATTCCTGTTCGTGAGACAGTCGCTCCTTCTCGGCAAACTCTTCGTCAAGGGCTCTCAAAACGCTGGCGAGATCCTGTGCCTGTTCTTCCTCGTCCCTCTCACGGCGGACCACGATCCTCGTGCGCTTTGGGGCTGGCTGATCAGTGCTGCCGGGGCCCGTTCTCTTCTGTCCCGGCTGCCGACTCGGCCCTGCAGGAGGAGCACCGGCCTCCGCCGCATCCTCAGCCTCGCCGGCGACTTGGGCGAACGACTCCACTCTCCTCGTCCGACTCCGTTGCCGAAAATTTTCATTTATCAACTCCTCGGAAATATCAGCCACCGTCCGAAGCCCCAGACCTGCGACCAGAGACCTTCGCCCAGCCTCTAACATTTCCGCCGATGGACGGAAATCTGGTCCCGCGAGCATCGCCGTATTCGGCTGATTGTGCGCTTCCTCCTGGCTGGCCGGCCGTGGGGCTAACGACACCCTGCTGCCTCCGTCCATCTGAACGGACCGGAACAAGGCAGTCCTTGCGGGCTGGTTGTTTCCTGGCCTTGCAGCCTCGTTGTTTCCCGGTCTGCCTTCTAGGCTCTTTAGCTGCCTCTCGACGCTGTCAGACTCCCTCGGCTTCCGACCCCGTCGCCTGCGAGAGCCCTTCTCCCTCGATTGTTCGTACTCTCTTTGCGTCGCCTCTAAAACGTTGGCCGACGTCCGGATGCCGAGACCCGCCAGGCCCGAAGCATCGACCGCTCCCGGCGGCACTGAGTTGCTCTCTGTCCTAGCCGCCTCCTGGAACTGCCGCTGCGCAGCCTCGAAGATGTCCGCCGATGTACGGACTCCCAGGCCGGCAAGCGCCACGTTCTCGCGTTTTCGCGCATCCCGTCGACGGAACTGGTCAGCTAGACTCTCCTTCTCCATAACGAATCGCCTTCACTAGCTCTCCTATCTCAGTATTTCTGCGCTGCACAAAACACGACGCAGGGCCCCAGATAAATAATCCTGCCACCTTCTCCATGACCTCCTACCACCCGACCCTGGGCCTTGCTCCTGCCTAGTCCGAGAATCCATTCTCTATATCTCAACCCGGGTCTCCCCTGATCCTTTACTCCGGCAGAAACTCAGAAACCATTCCACCCTGAGATGCAAAGACAGGCGCCGTCTTGCCTTGAAACCGTAGTGACTTCTTCATACGATTTTAATGTCCGCCATGTTCTGTCCTTCGCCAATCGCTTTTGCGGATATATATTAAGGTTTCTTCCTCCAACACCACATCCGTCACAGCCCCTGAAGGCTCGACGAAGGTGGTGTATCAAGGATTTGGAATTACTCCCCAATATAAGCCGCCTATACCACCCCCGACTTCCTGCCCCTTTCCGCGACTTGCTTCACCTTCAACCTCTATTCGTCATGTCTCGGCAGGCAACCTTCTCGAATACTATTCACTTGCGAGACTTTGTCGACAGCGTTACGGACGACCCGGGTCGGGAAAACGCACCCAACTACGTGGAAATCCAGACTGAAGTTAACATCTTCGATGAGGACGGCTTCTATGGTTCTCGCATCGACATTAGCCCCATCCGCACCCGCATTCATGCCTATCTGACGCGAGAAGAGCGGGAGCTCTACACCCCTAACACGTTCTTCTATGCCGACGGCCGCTTCTCCGCCGCCCAGTCTGCGGCCGGCACGCTAGAGATCAGCGTCCAGGCCCTCAGTTTGTCGAGGTACGTCACGACTTACACTCGGCCTCACACGGGCTGACCTTCCTAGGCACCCTGGTGACGTCTCCGACTTCGAAGAGTATCGCCGCTACTTACCAGGACAGTGGTGCCCGATGGTGACCGTCATCGGATCCGTGCTATCGCCCAGCGACAACACCAGCGACCCTTCTGAACCTCGCCGCTTTACCATTGAAACATCCGTGTACGACGCCTCAAAGGCATCTCCGGTCCCGTTCTCCGTGACTTGTTTCTTTGAAAATACGAAGCGGTGGCAAAAAGTCAGAACACCTTCACCTGGAGCTCTCCTGAGCATCACCGCCAAGGTAGCTGGTCGCACCACTGACACCAATCAACTGGCCCTCCGTTTCCTTGACTTGGCCTACATGCCGAGACCTGCCCAAGCCCCCCCGGCCACGCCGACTCCGACTGCTACTCCGCCTTCAAAGCGGTCCGCTCGCTGGGAGGGCCGGGCCACTCCATCCACCCCTTCAAAGAGACAGCGCGTCTCCGAGGGCGCCAGTGACGTTGCGGGGCCATCCTACGGGAATCCAACTTCGCAAGAAGCGACAGAAGGCAGCCTCCATCTGCCGCACATAGCGGACAACGCAAAAGCCTCATCCAATCCCCTATCTCCATTGACTATAGCTGATGCTGATGAATCCTCGATTACATTAGCCCCTTCCCCCAGTCTTGATGGTGGAACACGGCCGCATCGCAGCCGGCACCCCCCCAAGAAATATACCCATGGAGAGTAGACAATGGTCACTGCTATAGTATCGGGCGCCTCTATATTTGAATTTATTTCTCCCTTTCACCCTACTATCCTGTACCAAGCCATAACTCTCGATCTTACAAGGCGACTCTTGTACGGTGACTCCCCTGCTCAATCACTTTCTTCGTCCCACACGCTCCTCTGTGTGTCTTCCAGTCTGCCTTCTGGTGGTCTTTGCCACAGTATGCCACAGCCTTACACCGCCCGCACTTCCTGATCCCTTCCATCTTTCCGCACACCGCACAAACTATAGCTTCCACCCGAGCCTCGGCCCCTGCCCCAATTTCGAGCATCTCCTCCTGGATGGCTTGTCGCGTCTGGCTTTCGCATTCGCCTTTCCCACACACGCTGCTGACAAGAACCCCAACGTAGGGATCACCCTCTTTGTGAAGAAAGGACATTGGCGTCTGCAGAACGGTCGCGATGGGTGATCCGCAAATTCCGCAAAACGGATTGGACGCTGCACGACAAGCCGGTTCGTGTTCTTTCAAAAAAGGCAGCACTGCACATTGAAAACGATAGACGTATGAATCATCTTGCCGGGCATGGGATAGGGGCCTGATGAGACTCTTTGAAATCTCGTGAGTAAAATTCAGACCTTCGGGGATATTGTCGCAGGAAAATTGGAACCGAACCGGGCACGTCGCCATGTTCACGATGAGAGAGAGGACTACAGATGCTGTATCTTCCTTGCAATCAAATAAATTGACCACAATGGTTCTAATCGTGAGCTTTTGGGAGAATGAGTGCCAGTAACATGACTCCACCCGAGTTGCTATTAAGGTTTTCCTAATGTTTTGTAAAGAGCCTTGATACGTTTCATAGTCTTGACATGCCAATCACACCTCACAGTCGAGCTTGGGATGACGTCACGATGACCAAGCTGCTGATCTTGCTGCTTCATCCAAACTTTATGTCAGCTCAAAATATCAGCTCAAAATAACAAAATTTTGGTCAAGTTGCGTTGGCCGATTTTCGTCTTTAACTTCGTTCCTCAAGGCTCTTTTTGGGCAGACCGCTTGCGGTTTGCGTCTCCTGTTGGTCCCAAAAATATCTGTTAGTGCAGGTGGTATGCACTACATTCTGCCACACTGTCGCCATCTGCCCACCAAAATTTCGGCCTGTCGTCACATCACGACGCGTGGCAGTATCGACACCAACGCCATTGTTTGCCCTGCCCTGTTGAGTACAACATACCTTGCCTCGAAGCTCCAAAATGCCTTCACCGAATATTAACATCGCCAACATAAGCCGCCGCAGACGTCCAATTAGCCCGACCAATCCCTCTACGCAAACGCAATCGCGACCATTGTCGAGCAACTCAGATCACTCAAGCAGTTCAACCGCCAGCCTCGAAATCTGTCACTGGAGAGGAAAATCCTGCCAGGACAGCAGTCTAATGTAATTGGCCAATCGGTCCTCTGTTAAGGCGTGGTGTAGCGCACTGGCTTCACCGCCTTGGCGGGATGGCCCCACTAGCTGACACATTTTTGACCAATAAAAGGCTGCAAAAAGTGAAGTACCTGTAAGGTGTAGCACGTGTCTCAAAATGGTGTAGCACCCCTATCAATTGCCTTTATCTGAGCTAAGACTTTCTTTATGTCAGCAACCAACTTGTCTAACATCGATTGATTGAATATTCCAAACCAGGATAGCTTATCCCACAGATTAGAGAAAAATATGGGACTATGCTTATTGAGTTGCATTTCACTTGCTCTATTATATATGTCGTTTTCGCTTTGTTTCCAACAACTTTTGTTCCCCGAACTCACACGGGAACCCTAACCTCCATATTTCGATATGACATGTAAGGCTAACGCACTTTTCACTTGCACGGGCAAAGTCGTCGGCCTGCTCGACCACAACATCATGGTGCACCCGCCCAGCTTTGACCGAGACTACGTTTTCATCGTCGTACCAGATACCTGGACCTTTCTCGACAAGACCACGTCCAAATCGACCTCCGCAGCCCTATCCCTCCCTACCCCACCGAAACAACCGTACTCCGGCCCTATGGCCTTTGGGGATGCGAAGCTATATTTTCCTCGCCACCAAAACCAACAGTTCACCAATCTCCTCCTATCCCATCCACTCCTCCCGCGTCTGCTTCACTCGAACCGAGTAAACCACCGGCCAAGCGAACAAACTCTGACTGCGACCAGACCCCTACGAAGAAACGACGCCTGTCCCCGGCCTCGTCTAGCACCATTCCCTCTTCTCAGAGCAACGAGCCTATCAGATCCCTCGCGGTTTCGGCTTCCTCACAAGATGAACTTGATGTATCGGAGGCGGATGTTGCCACTACCTGTCGTCCAGATCCGCCCGCATCCGATTCAATCACAGCGTTCTCGTCAGACTCGCCCCGGCCGCATCGCAACCGTCATCCCCCAAAGAAATATCAGGAAGTTGAATAGGAATCCATTCGAAGAACCCCCCCATTGTAGCCACAAATAGTCACTTCGTACAGCAACAAATTGACTTGAGATATCTGTTGTCCATCTACCAGTGCCCACCATCAATATCCCCTTACAGAGGTGAGCTGGTCATTTGGTCTGATGGATACATGATTCTGCAGACGCAAGGTTGCGTCTCCGTTGCACGACATTTTCAATCTTGCATTGTGTTTCATGACGCCTCTCTTCCTACACCAGCATACCCTTGAAAGGACCCCATCTCCCGGAGATACATATGTGACCAACATCACTCAATCCAAAGCCAATTTTTGCACTTGACATTTACGTCTCCATCCAACACATCTCAACTGACCTTGAAACTGCCATAGCCAACCTCGTTCCTCAAGGCTCTTTGCGCAAGCCGCGACCGGCTTGCCTCTCCTGTTGGTGCATGCACGACGCCCTCTGCACAGTCATCAATCGCGAGCCATTCTGTCGTCATAATGCAAAACACTTCCTTGCACCAATTAAAAGTGTCCTTCGTGTTGAACTCACCGGTCATGGGTCAATCGTGGCCTGACTATCTCGAACTCTTTCCGCCCTCAGATGAAGAATTCGCAAGTGGCGTGACGATAACCGCAACCCCTTCACTCGGAATTTACCTTCTCGTTCATACTGTCAGCCCCTTCATTGAAAAGTACTGCAATGGAAAGGAGATAGTCTCTTTATGAATAGCTATCTGCACTACCAAATCTGCACCCTCTCGTAACGGCGGTGTCCCAAAAAGCTTCACGGGAGATAGGCTAAACAAAGCTCGGGCTTGAACCTGGACAAGTCGATTTTCCTTTACCCCTGCCACCGCCAATTTCGCCGCATAGCACGTCGCTCCTCGTCATCCAGTCTGAGGTCGGCTGCCAAGGTCCCAAGGGCCTCGTTGGAGCGGAGCCAGTATCCTATAGCCTCGATGGGGAAAAGCCAGAATCCTACCGCTGGTTCAAGCGGTCTCTCGACTTCTTGAAAAGGCTCCTTGATGTCCTTTTCAGCCTCACGCTCTCGGATTCCCTGCAGCCTTCGTTTCCATCGTTCATCTTGTTCCCGAACCCAGCTATAGCATCCTCCCTGTTGCTTATTGCGGGGTTGACATAGCCGTCCCGATACCATCCAGGTTCAATGCCGAAGTGGTCGTTCTCAGTGGATGGTCCAATTTTGCGCCCTCCGAAGGCAACCATAAAGCGGTATTCTACTTTGTGGGAAAGTTGTACGTTGCATTGTTGTAGTAGCCTAGACCAGCGACGAATTGGCCTTCGCGGCTCCTTGACATCCACATGTACTTCCGTCAAAGACGGCTCTACGGATGATCGAGGATCGCATGGAAGGCGATCAAACTTGGGAACGGCGGCCATGATCGGCCGAGGCAGATAGATGTCATCGGTTCCTGAGCGGTCCTTTCTCAATTCATCTAAATTCTACCGTTAACTATGTTATAGCGTGTTGTGTTGGGGACATGTCATATCTCACATATAAACTTGCGCTGAGGTCCACCTCGTATCAAGAAGATCACGCGCTTTAGTCTAGGTATGATTTGTCGTAGAAGGGCTCTTTGCCGCTTGGGAATGTCTTTCTTAAGTTCGGGAAACCTGCGCTGTCTGATATCGGAAATGAAGCGATTTTCGTTGAGTGCTAAGTTGATGAGACCAACGTGGCGTGGATCATGGGCCCAAAGATCCTGAGCAAACCTGGGAAATCGCCTCCCTCTAATTTCCAAGGTGTCCAGCTCAGGGTGAAAGTAGAAAGTTCCAATCATGTCTTGCTTGCCTTCCCAGCGATAAAGGCAAGGCAGCTGGACCCGATAGAAGCGAGATGTAACATGACGTGATTCGGAATTGACCCGAGCGAGCTTGCTAATGGGCTGGCGCTCTACGAGAATGAGTTCATAACCAGGGGCCTCGGGTTCATCGGGAGGACTGTCGGCGTTTTCGACACTCCTGGGGCTTTCAACGGTGTCGGTGCTTTCGACGCTTTCGGCAGCAGTGGGAGGAGGACGCGCCTGAACGTGGAGAAGACGCTCGTGGCAGAGTTCGAGCTCCCATATCTTCCAGCGGAGCTCACAGGGGAGATGGTTGAAATATCGAAAGGTATCGGTCGCCTTGGAACGAGACGCCGGGTTGAAGATGTTCAGCTTGCTGGTGGTGACAGATGTCATATCGCATGCGTTGAAAAAAGAAGGATGCAGGAAAGGTATAGGACGTGATAAGCTGTGTGTGTAGGCTGGTTTTATAGGCAAGAGGAGACATGTCTCCATGGAAGACAGGAGACGTCGTTCGATAGGAGGAGACGTCGTCAAAAATGGAGAATAGAAGACGTCGCCTGATTAAGTCCTGTGAAACTTTAGTTGATTCACGGCACTAAGCCAGCGCTTCTGGGAAAGAATTTTAATCTGAATCCAATTTGACAGTACGGACCTGTGTCTGCCACTTGGTTATAACGATTAAGTTCTCTTTTCGTTGGGATCCCTGCGTGACTCATACTAGACTTTTTTAATACCCTTCTGCTGCATAATGAACGATGACATCTACGGAGAGCTGGAAGATCAATGTCTCTAGAGAGAGATCGCAGAGAGCAGGCGATTATCCATACTCACACGTCAGCCATATCATGGGGGCAGACGCTGGACGAGGTCTCAAGCTGAAAGTCACCAATCACTCCCATTTCTACAAGGCTCAACATCTTTGGAAATTATCTATTAAGATAGGTTTTAGTGAAATGGGTTACTGTTGATACGCATAATGTAGGATTTTATGGCAATAACACTGCATGATTTACTACATAATTTACGACGTAACTTACAACATAAGTACTATATAATTTACTACGTTTGTATTGTGCCCGAATCACATGTAGATTACGAGTTTGTATTCAAGTGGGAATGCCCAAAACCGTATGAATTAATAACTGTTTTCTCTACCAGTCTAGTGAAATCTGTATGATCTAATTTACTTTTATAAAACGAAGGCCGTAATCCGTGATGCGAGAACATGTAGCGTCGTGTGATTAAACAAGGTTCTGTCGCGCCCTCTCCTTGCGCAGTTCCTGGCCTTTATCAGACCAAGAAAAGTGACCAACAGGGACCTGGAAGAAAGAATTGCTAAAAGATAGACAGGTCAGCAATGACACTTTATTCGGCCCAGCATTGGGACCAGGGACTCCAGGTCAACATACCTGCTGTCTTGAATACCCGCCAAAGCGTTGTACCAAGTAAGGAAGGAAGCAAAAAAGCCAAAAAGACCGGCGGCTTGCTGCAGCGCGTCCCTCGCCGTCTCATTCTCCAAGTCGTGCGCGTAGCTCTCGCAAGCAAGCAAGAGGAAGCATATGTCTGCGGCAAAAGAATAGGAGGAAATGGGCGACGCTGGACCTGAGCGTGCAGACCAAGAGGAGCGTGGTGAAGATCCACCAGGCGGTCAGGAAGAAGCCCATGACGGAGCCGGTATCGCCTTCATAGGGGCCGTCTGTTGCGAGTGTGCTCCATGGTGGCGTCAAGAGCATACCGTAGGCGATCCAGAAGCCACCATAGGAGGACAGAGCCGTGGCACCAAACGTATTACCGACAGCCATTTCCCTGGAGAACAAGTTAGTTGCGGAGTCATAATGGAAATGAGACGAACGACGTCTCGAAGCAACATACCACATACCAGCAAGGAGCTGGACTAACCCTCGTAGCTAAAAGCAAGAGGTACGGCGATGTTGGGAGTAGTCTCGCAAGAGAGGACAAATGTCGTAACGGCAAAAGCGCAGAGGCCCAGTGGTGACGGATTGGCGAATTTGCGAGGCTCATAGGCCAGGAGAAGTTGCTGAGGAGCAACGCCATTATGGGGAGAGGCCCATGGCGAATTCATTTCTGAGCAGGTGGGGAGATAGCGCTGGTGATAGGTGTAGTGAGGGTGCTCGAGAGTCTTGTCCGAGTCGTTGTGGATGTCATGAACGTGGTCTGCCATTTTGTATCAACGAAGGATGTATCGAAGGATGTATCGATAGAAAGTGTGGGAATGGAATAGATTAGAATGATGGATTGAGAGACGATTGAGGGTTGTGACGCTGTTTACTTATACCCGTATTATTCGTTGCTTGTATATAGAAAGTCGGGAGACTGCAGCGTGGTGTGACGGTGGAGGAACTCGCCGCGATCCACAAAATAGATACGAGCCAGGGTTGAAATCGGAAGCAGATCAGGAGACGGCACGGAGAGACAAATCCGCGAACAGGGTAATTAAGAGGATTATGCTTTTAAAGACTGGTCCGTGTGAGCAGATTCGGCACCTTATTTCACATTTAATATACTCGGGCATTTCTGGATCCAAGTGAAGCGGTCTCGATGGTGTCTCTGGGAGGAGAATGCAGGGGTGACGTGACGGTGAGAACATGTCACCGGATTGAAATTGATGAAAAATGCATCAATTCTTTTGAAAAGAGAACCATTCCCAAAAGAGAATTGAGTCAATAAAGAAAAAGAACAATAATCGTATTTGAAGAGCATCTGGACCCTGTGGCTCTGTCTAAGATTCCCATCCCAACATTGACTCTAAGCCGCATTCCTCCGATGGTCGGCGACGGGGCTATTTTAAGATTTTTCACAACAACGTGACCTGTCACGAGCCCAGATTGTCTGAAACGTCTGATTGGGTAGATGTCTGTTCTTGATTGCGTCAGGTCCCCGCTCTGAGTTCCTGTACAACCTTTATGCTGAAGGAGCTAGAAGGATATTGCTATAACATGTACACGCCCAGTTATCCAAATACACACCGTGACATGACCGTTCATCAGCGTGGCAATACTTATGGGGGGGCACCCCCGTGGTCGCGTCCGCTCCCGCAAGTACCGAAACGCATCAGCCTAAATGCGCCAGCCCGTGGGCCGTTTTTATTTTCCAGTGCGTGACGGGGCCCTTGGCGAACGCCGCCTGCAGGGGTCATAGGGCGGGCGAGGGACTCCGGTTCAAGGGTGTTTGTTTTTTTTGCTTTACGCGTTCATCTTGGCGGTGCTCATGACTTTTCCTTGCTTGAATTAAGGTGATGATCAGGATTATTTGAAGTCTTGTTCCATGGTTATTGATTGTGCTCGCTTGCCTGGGTTTGTGCACGGGAGACTGGCATGACGTGGCGCCTGTCGGGCCGACATGATGGCAGAAAGAAGCAGGCTATGTGACAGTACCTCGTCAAGCTAGTATCACTCAAGGAAGCAGCCGAACGCTCCAGGAAGTGGTTAGTCAAATAACCACAGGGTGGTGGCTGTTTCTGCAAAGATTTAGACTACCAAGGGGGCCTCGGTCTCGACATGATTGGCTTTCGGCACAAGAATCAGCCCGCTTATTCCCTCTGGCAAATTTACCATCTTGGGAAAATGCATTTCCAGTCCGTTCTACATATCCATGGGCCATTCCCTGGTGTCAATTCCGATCGGACATGGCAATCTTGAGATCTGCAGTCAGCTTCAAAAGTGGTAATGAGGATGTTCAAGTTTCCCATCAACGAAAGTTCAGCCATGCATCTGTTCCCCTGGCAGCAAGCACACTTCAAAGACCGCACTCCTTGCCCGTTTGGGGTTTTAGTGTGACGGTGGCGTTGGATGAAGCTTCTAGTAACCCCTTCAACCCGCCTCGGCGCTTTCGCAAACCTTTGATACGATATATACGAAGTAATCCTCGGCTTTAGTTCAGATGCTAAAATAGCCTGGCGCCGTTCTGCACCAATCACACCCGATTAAAAGCCCGAAATTAATAAGGGCGTCCAAAGATGACCCGAACTGCCATAAGCATAAATTAAAGAAGAAGGTGCCAATATTACCTTGCCATCCAAATTGGTCTTTCTGCCGATCAACTTGCCTAAATCTGGCCATCTGGAGCTACGGACGTGTCGTATTCAGCCACAAAAGGTCTGCTGTCAGCCCAGCAAGGCACAATTGTGTCTGCCGTGAAGATCCTGGAGAAGGGGGTCCGTTTGAAAAGAGTTAAAGCATTCAATATATAATCTGTGCTGTACTTGCTCATGAGACCAAGGCAAACCATCGACCCTCCAATTTCTATCCTTGTTGCTGTTGGCCTCGTGCTGAAGACGACCTTGACCACTTGACCTTCCACTTCTGTCATTCCCTTATACAACACCATGACGCGCTTCGTTCTCGTTTTGGCCCTCGCCGGGTTAAGCATGGGAAGCCTTACTGGCTTCAGCGGCCGAAAGGGCGGACTACAAATTCATTTCGCAGGCATCGACAACAAACCGCTATCCTTGAGGGCTTCCTGCTCGTCCATCGAGACGGAATGCGACGGCGAATGCATCCCCAGCACAGGAGAATGCTGCTCCTACGGCGACGGATCGTATTGCGAGACTGGAAACTACTGCACCAGCGGAGGATGCTGCGAGGATGGCGAGATTTGCACCGGCGAGGCTACTGGTTGCAACGACGGTAGAGAGCTTTGCGGCGACTATTGTATACCCGAGGGCTCTGTTTGTTGCACCGACGGCTCTTACTGCGACAGCGGCCAAACTTGCACCACTGATGGCTTCTGCACCACGGACAGCGACAGCAGCAGTGAAACCGCCACGGAAACTACGCAACCGACGAGTACATCCACGAACGGCAACACTCTCTGTGCTCGCAGAAAGGGCGGGGGTTCTGACAGCTCTGGTTCTGACAGCTCTGACGAATCTGACGATGGCGCTGGCAGTAGCGGTGACGACTGCGGCTATGGCGCCGGCTCGAGTCTTACTCCGAACGTACTGGCGGGAACACTTTTGGCGGTTGTTGTTCTTCTGCTATAATTGCTTTGTGTGTATGTCGTCGAGGAGCATGTAATAGTGGGAGTTCAAGTGGCTGGATCAGAGTATCCTGGGATGGGTGAGGTGTATCAAAGGGCGAGCACTGGAAGCGGTGGGGATGGGCTTGTATTAAGTTGCTGTACATATTCTTCTCTTTAAAAATTCTTTCCTCATTTCTCTATTTGCGTATTTAAACTAATATCTCAAGATATCCTCATCTTGCGATTAGTGACCTTGAACATGTGTATTTATTATATATCGATTCACTCCCGCCCTCGAGGTCAGGGGGTTCAACAATTCCAATCTTCCTAATACGGACTAGCCTGCCAGTCCTCTCCTCTGCATCTTCCCGAGTAGATCCCACTTAACAAGGCTGTCTACAAGCTTTGGGCTAGACTTTTTAGCCAAGGCGGTATCAAGATGCCTTCTTCAACCCCGGAATCGCCGTCTCACCTTCTCTTTCTGCTAGACGAGATCCTTCAACACGTTCTCAACGATGTCGTTGCTGGAATCGTCACCAATCAGAAAACTGGCTATCCGTATCCATACTATGCATCCAACTACAGAGATTCGCAAAAAGACCGAAGACGGAACCTGGTCAACTTGTGTCTCTCATGTCGAAAGGTCAACGCCATAGCCACTCCACTATTGTATCGCGATGTTTTCCTCAACAAACTGAATCAACCTGAATATTCAGAAGAAGAGGAACGCAACGATGCTGCTGATGAAGGTGTTTTCACGCTCGGCTTGTTTCTGCGGACCATGCTAGAGCGTCCAGAGCTTAGAGCTCACGTTCGTCATCTCGACTGCTGGTTTATTCTCTCGCCTGTCCTGGATTACGAGACAGACCCTCTTCCAGGGTTAGACACCTATCGAATCTATCGAATCGAATGCCCGGCCTTGTCATTCGATTCGATGGCTTGGCATTCGATTCGGGCGTGGCCACATATGATTCGATTCGAGTCCAGCACGTCTCCCATAGATTCGATATCGAATCAAGCACCTGTCATTCGATTCGATGCCAAGATTCGATCGAATTCGATTCGAATTCGATCGAATAGATGACTAATCCCCGTGAAGGTAGAGAACGTTAGAGGAAATGGTGACATGCCAATAAGAGGACCGTCTGACATGGAGTGATCCAAATCTGGTTTGTGTAAGGGCAATAGGCAACACGAGGAAGCACATGGAGGGAGTATGTAACATAGCGGTAGGGACCTATAGGAAATGTCCCTCCGGGCGGAATAAACATCATCATTATGATCGTGATTTGGGAAGAGACGTCGCAGAACAGAGTCAATTTGTGGAAAACAGGTATTACTAGGCAGATCAGAAGTCACCCGTGTCCTTCAGCGACGCAAGTACATCAACCCATTGGTCATCACTTAGGCTAAGCAGCGGCAGCGAAGGCGTGTAGATCCCAGCCTTGCTCCACGATCGAATGCACGGACCCATAGCCACTATCTCTACGGAAGGCCATAAGGGGCAGTGTACCAAAACCCCAAATTGATGTTTTTTAGGATGGGGTCACCCCCTCCGTCCGGCCCCGTTTGTAGGATAATATTGCGTCGCGTTTTTTTCCGCGAGTACGTACCTCCTCCCTCACCTCGCCGGCCTCTTTCGATCCCATTCGCAAGCCTTTTCACGCAATACGACCCAATACGCAACATCATGGCCGGCGCCAGCGGAAAGAAGAGGCCCCCCCGTCCTCCCAAGAAGGATCCCAAGAACACCACTATGGGCCCGAATGATGCCGACCCCCTCGCCGAGGATTTGGGTGACCGCGCAGCCTCGCTGCTCCCTAAGGAGATCCTGGGTATCGACACCCGTACTTTCGCGTACAAGGTCGAACAGCCCGAATCGAACCCGGACCTTACAGTTTGGGCTTTGATCAACGCTTTGAAGGGGAGCACCACCAAGGGGCAATCTGCTGTCGACTCCACCAAGGTACTTGGTTCTATACTAGCTCGGTTGATCACGTACTAACCCGTACTAGACCGTCCGCGAGCTTCGGGTTCGCGTCAAGTCTAGCAACAAATCGCTCGAGGATACCCCCTACACTCTCAACTTTGCGAGCAGACAGAACTGCGATGCTATGCTGCGTCATCTGTACGGTGACGAACGGGAGGATACGGAGCGCTGCCTCAAGTGTACGAAGCGCAACGGGGCCCTCATCGGCTGCGTGGTTTCTGAAACCAATCCGGCTTGCGCCAATTGCGACTGGAACCGATCCGGCGCCGCCTGCTCCTTTACGAGTGAGTACGCTACAATACGCAACCAAGCTTGATACTAATTCGGTACAGGTAAGAAGCGCAAGGCCAGCGAGGCCGATGATGACGACAGCGATGATACGGACCCGTTCGAAGGGATTGACCGCAAGACGTGCGCGCGGCTTGCCCAGATCTTCAAGGAGGCTGCTGACCGCAAGAAGAGAAAGAAACACACCATTTCGAAGGCGGATTAAGGTATTTTACCCAATACGTAAACGTACGAACCCCAACTACCTTTTTTTCCCCAAAGTCCGCTGTCATTTCTTCGCTCTCTGAGCTGGAAATTTCGATTTAGGATTTGGCGCGAATAATACTTTCGCGAACGGCTGATTCCGTCGGCGTACGGAGGCGTACGGCAAAGTACGATACCACTTTCTTACCGGGGGTCTGAAATTTCCGCTCGATTTTCTTTTTCGCTTGTGACCGTTCTAAATTGTGATGTTCCATTTATGGCAAAGTAAAGCTCCGTATGCACCCGTATTGCGCTATTTGATAACTCCCTCGGCTAGGAAAATTATATCGCGCAATCCAAACTTAAAACTTCGTCCTCCGTTTAGCTACGTACGACCACCAACGAAAACAGGCGGCACAAAATGGTTCGCCCTTCCATTGACTTATCTTCGTTTCGCCTCCAGATTCAACAGTGGAAAAATGACGAAGGTCTCACAGTTCAGCAAATCATCCGGCGTCTTAAGGTCGATTTTCATATCGAAGTTAGCCGTATGACGATGTATCGCAACCTCAAGGCCTGGGGCACCTCTTTGACCCAACACACACAAGACTCTGAACGACTACGTGAGCGTATGCAAGAGCTTTTCTTCCATATGGTCTTAAACGACCACTTTATGCTTCTGCAGCTACATTCTGAAGGCTTTATCATCACGAAGACTGGGCTCTCTCGGATACGGCGAGAGCTTGGCCTTTGGCGCCGCCAAACCCCTGAGATGGTCACAGAGAGACTTACCGAACTGCGCCGATTTTTTACAGATGAGGCCGAAAAGAACACAAAGCTTGAGAGCTATGGGCGCACATATCTCTACGTATATGTCCGTCAACACCAGCATGTCTTAAGCCGCCGAGCGCTATACGAATGCTTTCGTGACTTTTATCCTGGAAGTATTACAGAACGGTGGAATACGATGCGGTATCGCCGCACTGGATGGACTGCCCCAGGCCCTGACTTTATCTGGTCCCTCGATGCATATGATAAACTGAAGGCCTGGGGCTTTGAGATTTATGCTTCCATTGATGCTTACTCCCGGTTCATTACGTGGTTCTACGTGGGCATATCTTCTAGTACATCACGAAGCGTTGTTGCGCAATATCTCCACGTTCTCTCACAGCGGAAAACCATGCCAAACCTTGTTCGTTCAGATCGTGGCGGAGAGACAGTCCTGATGGCTGGAGCACATTATTACCTTTCGAAATCGCGCGTGCGCGTACGTGATGGTAATCCGCAAGATGTGCGCTTTCAGGACTGTTGGATCTATGGCAAGAGCACGCATAA
The DNA here is from genome assembly GCA_020740775.1 of Ilyonectria destructans. Classification (NCBI taxonomy): domain Eukaryota; kingdom Fungi; phylum Ascomycota; class Sordariomycetes; order Hypocreales; family Nectriaceae; genus Ilyonectria; species Ilyonectria destructans. The sequence continues at coordinate 259,161 of JAHEWK010000036.1, forward strand.
TGAGAAGATTGAGAGCTGGTGGCTTAGGCTAAGTAGAGGCAGGGCTAAGTTCTGGCGGGTACGTATCTGGCATTATCTCCCCGTTTAATCTGATATTAACTTGAGCTTAGGAGTACTTCTCTGAAATCACGGAACTCGGATACTTTACGAATGACTCCTTACCCGATCGTATTGCGATGCTCTATATCTTTATGCCACTTCTACGTGCGGAGTTTGCCGAGTTCGTACTTATGTGGAATTCGCATTATATTCGCAAACAGAGCAACAGGCCACATGTCGTTCCAGGGCAGCCATGGACTCTCTACTTCCAACCCGAGGCGCGGCAGGTTGAAAGTTTCGCCGAAGTCATCCCTCAAGACCGATTATCTACGCTTCAGAATATCTTCGCAAGGGACGATATTGACCTTGACGCTTACTTACCGGAGGATACGATAATAGTTTGCGAAAGAATCCTACAAGGCCAACAGGATGAACCAAACGATCCAGCGCAACGGCCAAAGCTCTCATCGTATTTATTTCTACGGCATCATCTACAGCAATATATCGCGAACAAGGAAGTACCAGCGCTGGGGCTATTAGTGACACCTACGGGTGGCCTTGACCGCGTACGGGATCATTTGGCGGCTCACGATATTGATGCTGCTTTACTTTTGGAACGTATTGAGGAGGAAGAGATTGAGGAGGAAAGCCCCCAAGTATACGACTAAATACAATAAATGCAATTTTCACTCGAACTAATCCCAATTATTCTTCTTTCCCCTCCCAATGCGAACAGGAAGCTTCCTCTCTGGTGAAGCAACGTGGATAGCTGACTGGTCAGTATCGCTCACAAAAGGATCACTCAATGCGGTGTCGTTAGTAGCCGAATCCCCGCTATCGTCAGCCTGAACCTCAACCTGATCCTCAGTCTTCACAGGGCTTGGAGCTTCCTCCTTCAACGCTATAACGGATAGCTTCGGCGCCTTTGATTCCTCCTTAATAGTCGATCCGGGCTCTGATTTAATCGTACGTGTAGTTTTGCGTTTGGCAGGGTTCGGCGGTAGTCTTTCTGACTCTAAATCGGAGGGCAGGCGATCAATCGCTCGCTTGCGACCCCGTACGGCCCGTAACGGCATTGGTGACTCGTTTTCAGGTCGAGGCCTCGCGTTGAAGAAGCAAAAGTTCAAATTGACTGTATCACGCTTTGCAGCAATTGTGATATTTGCCACACGAAAGAGATCCGCAAGCGTGGTTGTAGAATACGCAGCATCAGCGAACTCTACGGGGCCAGATGTAACCCCAACGGTTGACACGGAATGAACGACCTTCCAGTCCTTGACCGCGAATCTTGGGTCACATTGCTCAACGATGAAGTGTATCATCGAGCTATGGGATTGGAATCTTCGCCCCATAACAATTTCAATATTTCCCGTACGCTTGCCAACTAGCTTTGGCACCTTATCATATACTTCGGTCTCGATACCGTCGATGATATTGTCATAATAGCCATCGCACAACCAGAACATGGCGTGCAATTCGACAACTATTGGGTCTTTATGCCCCTGTGTGCCTGCGATGCTGTTCTGACGGTTCTGTACGGCTTGAACCATGGCGTTCTGGTAGGTATCAGGCCTCGGCCGTGTTCGTTGAGAAGGAATCGTCATAGCATTGCCTCGTGAGTAGGTATTCTGTGCCGTAATATTCGTCTTAGATGAGGGTGAATCGGCTGTGAGATCGATAGAAATAGGGGTAAAGGAGGTACTAGACGAGACCGTAGGGAGTCGTTGAGCGCAATGCGGGCAATAAATGGCTCGAGGGAACTTCGTACGTATTTCCACATGACGGGTGCGATCTTGTGGACAATACTCCGTGGGAGACGATAAAGGTATATCCATTATACGAGGCAAGAGAAGGATAAGAGAGCAATTCGCTTCCCAATTGTGCCGTGCTTCAACGTACGGATTAAATACCTCAGCAACCCCTTGCTAAATTAGGGCACACAAAACGCAGCCAAATCTTACCGTACTGCAGCGTACGGACTCTAGTCCCTTTAGCAGCACTTTACTAAGTTAGGCTAAGAACATCTCCCCCCATAGAAGGGTTTTGGCCTTTACGGCAGAATGCGGGCTTAATTGTAATTAAACAGGAGGATAAAGCGACATTGGCGTTAGCCTAGTAATGGAAACATTGAAAGTTTGGGGTTTTGGTACACTGCCCCTTATGGCCTTCCGTAATCTCCCTCCCCAACCGATTTCTCAACGGCGCCATCATAAGCCCTGCGCTGCTAAACGTCCTCTCACTCTCTGCAGACGACGATGGGATACTGAGCATATCAACAGCCATGGTAGACAGCCGCGGGTACCGATAGGCATTGGTCTTCCACCAGTCAATTGGTCTGCTCCTGTAGTACTGACTGTTGACGATATCCTCGGCGCAGTACCTGGAATATTCATCATCAATCGCTGCCGCCGTGGTCGTCTGTTTCGCCTTGCGTGTAGTCTTGCGGAGGTTGGAAGCGGTGGCAGGTGAAGTCGTGGCAAATGCCGAGCTGGCGGCACTCCTGGCAAGCCTGCGCTCGATGTAATCCATTGAGGCCTCATCAGTTGTAGCGAGGACCTCGTTATCAACGTCGCGTTGACTGTAGCTGTTCTCCCAGATCTGCAATAGCTTCTCTTCGTAGTCGGCTCGCCAACCCTGCGCCTTGCGAGTAGGAACTCGAGACCACAATTGGTCGAGGAGACGCCACTTCTTCGCAGGGTTAAAGACAACGGCGCCTACATATGCGGCACTGGTCAGAAGGGCATAGTACTTATGAAGCTTCTTCCACCCGAGCTTGATGAAAACCTTGAACAATTTACGAGTTCTGTTATCAAGTCCCGCGTAAATGGCAACCTCGACGTCTTTCCTCCTCTTGCTCACCGGATCCTCAACTTCTTCGTAGATTGTACCTTCGATAGCACTTTCGAGGTGGTCAAGGAGCATCTCGAAGACAGGGAAGTACTCGTCGAAGCTACCACAAGTCGATCTCACGCCGGGAACACCGCTGCCCTGAAGCTGCTTAGTGGCGACCTCGAAAGGCTTCAGAAGCTTGACCAGCATCTCGATAATCTTCCAGTCGTACCCACTTAGCCGATACTGTAGAACTGCGGGCTTGGCATTCTCACAGGCGCCCTTAGCTTCCCAGCGGTTCTGAACGTCATTGAAGAATGTGTTAAGTGCTGGGCGGAGACGAAGGGCCCTTTCCATCATACGCATGTCCGAGTCCCATCGAGTGGCGTTGTTAAAGACCCAGTGGAGTGTTAATTCCTTGCCAGATTCCTTGCGTTGAGACTGAAGAAACTGCTCATACAGTTGTGGACTCGCTCGTAGCTGAAGGCCGATGTTGTGAAGCATTCCCGGGGCGCCGTTCTGGCTGTACTCCCTGAACGTGGTGCTGTTGATCTCTTCCGGAGCCGGGTGGGACGACGTGAAGTTTTCATCAGGGCTACTGACAGCAACGTCAGGCTGTATCTCTTCGTCCTCGTCGTCTTCCATCTCACCATCCAGTGTCTCGTTGATAGCTTGATCAACCCGTTCCTCATCGTCGTCCTGATCGTCGCCATCGGCTGCGACAATTGCAGCCAGGTTGTCCCGCTTGGAACCGTACAGCAGTGCCCGCACGCAGAGGTTGACGATGTGGCAAGCGCAGCGAATCCGTCGCTCTTCAGGAGAGAAGCTGTATTCGAATGCAAGGTCCCTAATACACGTGTTGTTGTTGGCTGCATTGTCGAGAGTGAAGTACCCAACCTTGTCAGGATCATTGATTTGCCAGAATGCAAGAGTATCCGCCACCTCGTCGGCAAGCGATGCGCCGGTGTGTCGCCCGGTGAGAGGTCGAAGCCCAAGGAGGATTCGGTGCTGGACGAAGTCGCGATCGACGAATTGAGCATTGATTCCAAGGAACGAGACGAATGATTTTGACGTCCAGCCGTCGAAGGAGAAATGGATTTGGGATCGAGCACTGCGCAATACTTCAGTGACCGGCCCAACGGCGCCTCTATACTCAGATTCGAGCATGCGAAGAAGAGTCTTCGCAGAGGGAATATGGGCCTTATCAAGGAGTGGGTTGCCGTAAAGCAGGATCCGCTCGAACCGCTCAGTATTGACTATCTCGAACGGCAAGTTGTGGTACGTAATCCAGTCAAGAAGAAGAACTCGGAGACCCTTGGCGTTGAATTGTCCACGTAGGTTGCTGAGGAGGAACTGATCGTTAGGGTTATTGAAGTCGGCGTTGAGGAAATGCGTGATAGTCTGGTTATGCAACAATGAGCCTCCCCCGCGACGGGTAGCTTCGTTCGGGCCCTTTCAAATCAGCATGTCAACCGGCCGCGGACCAGGGGACATACCAAAATCCCGTGGGCTGCGCGAAGGTGTTTCTTGACAGAGGCCCCTGTCGAGCAGACGAAGCAGAAATCCGACTTCTTCTTAAAACCTCGCGCGAAGCAGTCTGCGCAGATCCACTTCAACTTATTGCCCTGTCGACAGGTGGAATGGTCTTCAACGCGGTACCCATATTCCTGCCACCACGCCCTGGTGTCTTGGCCGCCAGTATAGCGCTCGAATCCTGGCCATTTCATCCACTCTTGGCGGCCCCAAAGTGTCCAATCGACCTTGATAAAGTCGGCGGCGGTCCCGCGAGGACGAGGCGATGGTGTCGCTGGCAACGACGTTACTGGCGACGAGACAGCCGGCGAAGACGAAAAGAACTCAATGCGCTCTATAGCCCCTGGCTGATCGGAGAATGGGCTGTTTGAAGAGAATGTTTCGGAGGACATCGTGACACAGTTAGCTAGACGTGAAGGTCGGTCGTACGGGTCGAGTGAGCTGAATGATGTTGTTGGAAGCCATTGAGGCTGCGTGCGGAGGGTCAAGTAATATCTATCCATCGCTGCACAGGTGTGTAAGGCCAATTACACGCGTGTATCACGCGCATTTTGTCGTCAACGCGAAATTCGCGAGTCGCCAGTGCCGTTGAACTTGCCGAGTCTTGTAAGAATGAATGAGCCATTGACCACCAGTGCGAGTGACGACATGGCGCGTCCCAATCCGAAGCAATCGCGCGTGAAGACGCCAGCGTAGCGAAGGAGTCAACCTTCGTTCCAGCCATTGGCGGAGGGGGGTTCTTCCAAGTGTTGATCTACTAAACCTCCCCGCGCTTCGCAACCAACCAATTCACAGGTCTCGTTGGTCAGGTCTACAGACCCCAGGCTAAAGGCAAGCTTCCGGTGGCCAGGTTCCATATATTCCCTGTCCCTCTTGGTTCCAAGGCCCCTATTGGCTCACGCCACTGCGCATCCGCCTCAAAGAGTCTCATCCCCTCGTTGTTCAGTCTCTGCCCGTATCGGCTTTCACGTTTGGTCTCATTTTAATTTGGCGTCAATTGAGAACGGATTCTTGAGCTCTTCGTAAACTGGAACACGTGAGGCAGAACGGTGGGCACTTGAAGTTGATGTTCTAAGTGAAAGCACTGCGAGGGTCCTGCGAAGTCGCTGGTACTTCAGTTCACGGGTACGGCTTGGTTTGTTTGCAGGTCCCCGAGACAAAAGAGGGACGATTGGATAAACAAAGGAAGACCATGAGTCCCATACATGTCAATATATGAAGTCCAAGTCTGAAATATTCATCTGATCATGCCAAGATTGGCAATAATAGAAAGCTCTCGGTGAGAGAATCTAGAGGCACTAATTTTTAGTTGTATTTATTTGATTCTGCTGAAAAATCGGCGTATATTTGGGATATTTCGGCTTGTGTGCGCCGCCATGTTACTGGTGTCGACCTACCCTATACAATTACGTTAGAGGCTACTGCAGCTCTGGCCTCCGTAATAATGGTAGTGCCAGTACCTCCTAACTTTGCAAGTTGGAATTTGCAGCCAAGATAACTCGCACTTCAACATTTCCCCCAAATCGTATATTCTTTATAGAAATCGACTAGATGCCTCATTCTACGCCACAAAATGGATTGTCTTCGAACTTTTATGACACATTCAATTATGGGTTGTTGTCGGGATGATGAGTGAAGTTGCAAGGTACCTGTGGCGCCATAGAACTCTCGGGGAGGATGGACGTACTCACTAACCCATCTTAGCAACAAGACAGATTCGTGGCGAACGATGCAGCGTACTGGGGTCGCCACGTAAGATCGCGCCAGTAGCTTCTTAATGCGTCGATCAATTACGCTAAAATTTAGGCCTCCTGCAATCGGGAGCCCTGTTCGACCGAATCGATCGATTTTCGATCGAATGCTTAGCTCCGTTCGATTCGATGTCGAATGAAATGTGGCATGTTCGATTCGCATGTCGAATGGAGTGCGCCCATTTGATTCGATGCGAATCGAACGCCAAGAAATTCGATTCGACATTCGTAAGACTTGGCATCGAATGAATCTATCGATTCGATTCCCGTTCGTAAGATGTCCAACCCTGCCCTCTTCCCAGATCTGGCTTCAATGGGCGACGAGAGTTCCAGCTTCTGAAGGAATATGTGAGCGGCACCCGCTCTGAGAAAGACCTCTATATCTTGCAAGAAGTCGGTTTGGGTATCTATGACAATCCTAGGACCAATGATGCGGCAGAACGGGCATTTGCCGCAATTCTTCTGTTGACTACGGAGCTTCGGACCTTGTCTTTTCCGCCGCCACCGGAATCAACTTGGCACCGAGGCGATTCTGATGTTTCTATTTCGGCGGACGATGAGGACCGCTCGTGGGACGCTTACAAAGTTTCTGGATACTATGATGTACTGAGCAATATCCTCGAGTATGCCTATGATGATCCAAAGCTGTCCCCGACAACGCTTCAACGCCTGGAAGCAGTCAGGTTCACCTTTGTCCCTAGCTTCTTACCATACAACAGCAGTGCTCGTTATTATCCCACCGAAGGAGACCCCGGTGTTCCAGCATATCCTGCCTACACCTATCAGCTTGACGCATGCCTCGGTATTCTTCGGGCGCCAAGAGTGGTAGAACTCGAGAGCGATGCGGACAACGGGAGAAGAAAAGTGGAATTCCATCACCGTGGCACCTTGGGCGAGCTGAACCTCCGTCGCGCTTTTTTCAGCTCATCTGGGTTCGATCAAGGTGCCTTGGAAGATGCCTGCAACTACTGGCCCCTCACAGCACTGTGCGTACGAGGAGCGGACGCAGCCGACTATGATCATGATTCCGACTCGGACGATGAGTTTTTCATACCTGAAATTGATGTATTCAACACATCCCTAGAGAAAGTGGCCACAACTCTGAAAGTTCTCGATATTAGTTCTGATAACAGTCCATGGTCGCCTCTTCAGCATCTATCCTCCCTGCATAAGCTTGTTGCGCTTGAACATTTGCGCATTGGACTCCCTCTCCTCAACACGAATGATGGATTCGTCACGCGACCCCTGTGTCATATCCTTCCCCCAAGTCTAAAGACGCTGACGATCGATGACTCCTTTGCTGCCAACCATTACGCCGGGACCTACACCGCGGAAGAATCTTGGGACGAGAGCGGCCGACGCAAGGATGGGCCGCGCAGATATCGACGACTTATATCGATGGCACTGTGCAAGTTTGCCAGCGTTTGTGGGAAGACATACCCGAAACTGCATTCGGTGATGGTGTTTGGAGAGCCTCCGATCGAGGGACCGCGATACAGGGATACCGTCCGCGCCATGGAGACCGCTGGACCGGAGTTGGGGCAGGTTGTCGTCGATGCCGGGAAAGTACGTGACCTATTTGCATTATCCAGAGTCGAATTACGAGAATTCTTTCATGGACAAGAACCAGATTATCCTTTTAGGACTGTCCATGAACGATGATGCGACTTCGGCCTTATGTGAGGGGGCCTGACGGGTCGACATCACGGCTGCCCGTTGCAGCCCAGGCTACAACCCCATCTAACCAATGTATACGCGTGGAGAGGGCGTATGATGGAGAATCATGTATGGGTGATTCAAAGTAGAAAAAAAAGAGAAAGAAAAAAGGCTGTTCATCGAGGTTACCGTAAAGTACACTCCCACACCATCATTATAACAGCCAGTTCCATCTCCACAGCCCGAGGCCCCTTGGACTGCAGGTACTCAATCATGGCCGAATTGGGCAAGTCAATCTCAGCATTGGCCCCCGTGCCTCTCATCCTCAGCCACTCAGACTTGGCCGATCTGAACATGGTTTCGCCCGGCGCAACCAGCAGATATACGGGATCCGCCCTCGTACCTGGGTAGAGATACGTCATCCCCATCCGCCGGGAAGATTGCCAATCCACCGCTCCCATGTTGCCAAACGCTATGCGAGTGTCCTTCTTGGCGAAGTAGTAGGCCACCAACTTGGTGGGGTCCTTCCAGACCCGGATCGTGGCAAAACAGGCGGGATCGAAGAAGATGGCCTCTGAAGAGACGAGCTTTGGCACCCCCACAATCTCGCGGTCGCGGAGAAACATTCCTCGGAACCTGTCTTCCAATTCGTCCGCGGGCATGGGCTGACGTATAGTTGAGATGGACTGTTCTGGCGTGACAGAGGGATAGCAATGGTTGTGCTCTTCGTTCGCCTGCTGACAATCGCTAGGACAGGAGTGCTTCATCTGGCAACCTGTGGAGGGGTGTGGGTTTCTAATTCCTTCTCGCGGGGACCGTCAGTTCAAACACTAACTTGAGCAAAGCCTCATTGTGTCCTTCCCGCACGCACAGCGGCCGGGTTTCTCCAGGGCCCAGCTCCTTAACTCGGCTTGTAGCCGGTCCTTGCTGGCACTGAGCTGTGCAACCGCTTGTATGTATGCCTGATGCAGGTGTTGGTTCTCTGGTGAATGGGCAGTTAAGCGGGCCAGTTGCTGGTAAGCCTCCTCTGCTTGGGGTATTTTCTGGAGAGCGTCAAGGCAAACGGCGAGGGCATACAGACATTCCATGGCCTCGCTGTCTGAGTCTCCAAAACGCGCCACCCTCCAGTCGTACGCCTTTCGGTAGACGCCTTCTGCCTCAAGTAAACGGCGTTGTCGGGTTAGGTAATCTGCATAACACTTGATTGTAATTGACCCAGGGTCCGTCATATCCTCTTGCATGTCACGAATCACGTCTCGTACCCCAGAGGCTAACGTACCCTTTTGTACGTATGTTAGGAGATTCCTGGTGGCGCCGCATGTCAAGTCATCGCCTAGTCCAAAGGAGTGGCGCATTTGTGGAATGGCCGACTCCAACAGCGCTACCGCATGATGACGCTGTCCAAGCGTACTGTACGCCGTGGCAAGGTTGCTTAGTATCCCCATTGTGGCTCGCTTATTTGGTTCCTGTAGATTCGCGTGTCCAATGTAGGATTGCTCCAGCAATAGGCGGGCGGCATCGATGTTGCCGAGTCTCGTATTGACGTTGGCCAACTCCTGCATCGTCATGAGCGTATCCTCGTGGTCAGGGCCCGCGAGTTTCATGCGGCCAAGCAGGGATCGACGGTAGAGATATGCTGCCTCTTCAAACATCCCGTGCTTGTCAAAGAGAACCCCAAGGTTATTGATCACCTGGAAGTTGTTGATGGAATCTTTGTTGAACTGTTTGACACAGAGTTCCAGAGCTCGGAGGCTATATTCGACTCCCACTTCGAACAGGTTGAGCTCTTGCGCCAGGATTGCGACCTTGAAAAGCATGATAAATTTCCTCTGTTCGCAATCATCGCAGTCGAAATCTTGGACCATTCCCAACGCCTCAATCCATAAATTCATGGCCTGGCGGCGCTCTCCCCTTTCTTCCTGCCCGTCAGCGGCGTCGAGGCGAGTGTCCACTGGCTCGTGATCCCTGAAGCGGCCGCCTAGGAAGCGGAAATCTTTCACCCAACGCTTTCGGCCAGCAACGTCGACGATTAGCATATAACCTGGTAGCCCGTGTCCCAAGAGCCATATGTTTCGCGCTGGCCCAGGCGGCGTCGTGTTCAGGGTTTCTCTGACTACTTTTCCCCATGGCGTAACATGCAGGGTCCGATTGGACCGTCCCTGGTAATAACCGTTCGGTGCAACGGCTGACCAATGTGAGTTATGTTGATATAGAGTGCGAGTGTCATCTTACCTTGCTCGATATCCTCGGCACTTATGAAGCTTACGCCGTTGACTTCTTGGTATTCGGGAATTGCTTGGTTTTCTAAGATGCCCATCAGCCTTGCTAGGCTTTAATGAGCTCGTGGAAAAGATGTGTCCATACTGCCGTTGTCAGCCGGAGAGTGGAGGGACATGTATTCCGTATAGCTGGCGAGGAAATTTTCGTCGAAACTGTGTTTTGGGCCTGTAACCTGTGAGCAGTCGCGCCATCTGCGTGGGTATCTCTGTGGGGGTGTCACCATCCAATTCCCCGGTCTCGTGGTTCTTGTCGTTGATGCCAAGACCGTCCACCTTCTGCCGATAGTGCATATCGTCATGCCAATCGTAGTGATCATCCAACTCATACCTGAAGGCTCGTAAGTACAATGCCGTTGCACAAACTCGGTGTCCCTACTTGGTACTGAACATCTTCTGACAATGGAGACATCTGGATGGTAAAACTAGATCTGGTTCCAAGTTAGCCACAAGCTCCATCCAGAAGTGATTATCCTGGCTGGCACTGACGAGTCTTCTGATGGTTCTCCATTTCTAGCTCGGTCGGAAACATAGAAGAACACTTCCGACATTGAAACAGCGTTGGACCTGTGATACCATCCATAGGCAGAATCTTTTTCTCCACCAGGTAACCACGTGGCTGGGATCTATGAATATAATGTCAGATGTGTATTATTGTACCATCTCGCCACAGCAAGGTGCAAACGGGATAATTGAAATAGGATACGAACTTGTCAACAGTCAACCAATAACTCACGACGGCCGCCCCACGACAGTATTTCGACAAGTAATGCTCATCGCATTCCTTCCTATGTCCTTATGTCAGCACGAGTTCTCATCGATGGTGGCGGTGGGTCTGACTTGGTCCGAAACTTGAAGCTGCAGTCCTTGCATGCAAAATCGGCGGTCTCGGGCCAGGGCGCTTCTACACCGTCTCCATCATAAGGCGGGAAGCTTTCTATGATGGAGTGTATGCGCTTGTCGAGTTCATCAAGAGCACTTTGGTGGCTCGGAAGTGTCTCCTCGTTCAGTCGGACAGATGAGCCAGCATTGGACGGTACGGGGCTGCCAGAGTTTTGTGTCTGCACGCCTGGATCCTCTGAAGGCGGAATATGGCTGCCTGGATCCTTTGGCTCGTATCTGGCACCATAGGTCCTCCCCATCGGGCGCTTGAGCCGAGTTTGAATTTCGGCATGCTCCCGGCAGTGGGCGTCGAAGGTGTCTCTACAATTTCATCAGAGTGACTTGTTCAGGTACTCGGCGATTTGACTTACTTTGGGACGCTCTTTTTACAATGTACGCACTCCATTGTCACAGCACGTAGATTGGCAAACTGAGCTGACGATAGGACGATGGACTACTAGGTATTACGATGCGGAGTCGTGTGCTTTTGGGGTTGAGGGATTTCTACTCGTGGATGCCTAAAAGGCAAAACAGCATGCTTATTTTCAACTCAAGCCAGGGTGCTAGTTTTAGCTAACTCGATCACGAGAAGGTTGATATGCAATGGCACCCTCCGGGAGGGGCTGTGCTGCTGCGCCGCCGGTTCAACTGACCACGTGAATTTTGAAAGCGTAATACGGAGTAATTACTCCAACTTCGATCCGTCCATGTTGACGAGGATGACAAAATTTCTTTCATCATTCACAATGCATTGCCACCACTGCCCAGGTCGAGTCTTCGAGAGCGAGTGAGTAGCTTGGCCACTCTTCGGATGAGATGCAGAGTTGATCCTCACGTGTAGAGAAGAGCTTCAAGCCCACGCCGCCCAGCATGTCTCCATCCAGCAAAATCTTAGAAGACGCGCCGGCCGAACCTACGGCGCAAGGATGGAAGATGGGAAGGCCGCGACGGTTTCGCCATCGGATTCGGGTAGTCGGCCTCCCGTATTGCCTCTTTTCAACATTCCTACCACTCAGGCCAGCGCGGTTTCAAAACCTCAACCCAGCACGCCCTCAAACACACACCAGAAAGGCTCAGTGAAGCATGGCATGGTGGACATGGAATTTCACTGCTCGTTGGCGGAACTTATGAGACACGACAGTTCTTATCTATTCTTTCGTCAGTTTTCTTCGCTAAATGTCCAGAACTTGCTGTGGATGCAGTCCGAGTTGGCCGAGTTGGAAAAGCTCTTGGCTGATATGAGAGGTGTCGACATGGTAAACAACATGGCGGCCAATGAAGAGGCAGCTAAGCTCAGGCTCCTGATCGGAGAAAAGCTTCAGGTGTACAGTACGTCATGCGGCCCTTGACGTATTTGAAATGAGCAGCTGACCGTCCCTTGTTAGACGACGCATTGCTACGATACTCTCAGGTATCCAAGCTGGACAGGCCTGACGAGAGGTCTATGATGGTACCAGTCAATTGATGAGAATTATCTGGTGAGGGTCTAAAGGTTAGTCTTTCATAGTTATAGTCTGTTGTTGCTAGCGAGTGTGCTTAGCAGCTGCTGCCAGAGCTGAGACTGCTGTGTGTTTGATCTTTCGGACAGCCTTTACCGTATTCGTCAGCTGTGGAGAGGTTCTCCTGACAGTCCTAGTTGGTCCAGTTGATCGGGTTGATCTTGCAGATCCGGACCCTGTGACAGATGATGCAAGTCTCCCCGGCCTACTGCAAAATGAAACTCTTGTTCTAGATCTCGTTGCATCGTTGGAGATGTCAATCTAAATCATCGTCACTGCACTACCAGCACCTCGCCCCTTAGTATCTAATTACGCAGCCGTTCCTGCCGACAGTCGATCTTCCGCTCGCCAACCTTTTGTTGCCTTTCTCTATGCTATGCTTGTCATGAAGCATTCGCCAATGTTTGAAAGTATTTTGAACAAATTCCAGTATGTTCATCTATTAAAACGGCTGCCAGCCCAGGTCTGACTCCCCGACACCGAGATTGGTGACAAGGCAAAAGAATTTGGTGTCTCGCGCCAACGGGCTTAGTGTTGTAAAATCCCCGAGACATCCCAAACACATTTCATGGACTCAAATCTAATTTAGTCCGAATGGTGGTCCTCGGAGCCTGCCTGGGGAACGGTCGCCTCGGTGCACCTTTCGATGGCGTCGCAGGTTAGATGCCATGGAGAAATGCCGCCCACAACCTTCAACATCGCACGCAAATGCTACGTCACTGTCAGTAAAATTACTTCGAAAATATAGAATTTAAGTGGCCTCCTAGAAGACGTACGTTTGTCGCCAGTGTGGCTGTAGAAATGAGTCCGCAGCGAGCTTGGGCGCCTGAATAGCTTGTCGCAGACCTTGCACTTGTGCTTCTTTTCTGGGATGGACGACACCTTGACGCTGAACTGGCCCATCATTGACTGGGGGGAGGGCGGGATTTGGGAGGACATCAAGCCCTGGGCCCTACGCAAAGTCCGTGAATTGACCGATTCGATATCTAAACCGGCGGTGGAATAATCGGACGCGGAATCTTCCCCATAGTAAGAACTGAAGTTTCCAGTGGAAGAAATCGTGGAGCTGGTCGAGTGCGTCGAGGGGAAGCCGTAGGAATCCACGGACGACCGATCGTTGCGGTTGCCGTAGTTGTTCCGAAGGGCTGCGTGGCTCATGGCGACCATGCTATGGCTGGCATCAAGCGCATCAGCAAAGCCTCTCCGCTCCATCCTGAAGCGACCTGGGAGACATCAGCAATTTGAACTGCGGCGTGGTCTTGCAGCCAATAGTAGTCTCAGTTGAGTTGACCAAGCAGTCAGAGAAAAACTCACGATTGGCTCCGAGTTGAGTCGGCCTGGGGAGCCATACTGAAGTTGGCTGCCAGCACTGGGGCAGGTGCATACCCCACGGTGTCGTACGGGGCCGCAGAGGTCGGTGCAAAATGACCACTGGCGGGAGAGGCAGACCCGGTATAGGAAGGATGAAGTAGTTTGCATGCGGTTCATGCTCAAGAGATCTACGGCAACATTAAGCCCTGCTGTTAGTGGATACCGGCCATAGACGAAGGGCTGTGGCTACCTGCAGAAGAGGTGGCAACGGGTATTGATACCATCGACGAACCACTGCTAGTGCTCGCACGGCGGTCCAGTTGCGGCGGTTTTTCAGCCATGATGCCGGGCTTCATGGGAGGTTGCTGCCGGTTCTCGACGAACAGACCGCTCCCAGCCCCAGGGTGAGGCAGCGAGGAGGACGATGACAGGTTTGAGAAGGTGGGTTGCTGAAAGGGAGCCTGGTAGTGGAAGTTCAACGGAGGCCGGCACCGCAGGTGCGTTGTGTCTAGAGTCATGGCCATAGTGACGCCAGGACGGCTATGAGAGGTGGTGGTTCGCTGGACGTGCACGAAGTGTGTGAGTGAGCGTCGGGCGTGAGTGTGTGTGGAGGGAGAAAGGTTTCTTGATTAGATGCGGGATCCCGACTAGAAGAAAAGCCAGGTTGGGAACAAGCCACGGTTGGCATAGCACTACAAATCAATAGCACGACGTGCAGCTCACGGGTAGTCAAGACTTCAAGGCTATTGGGTGTTATGAAAAACCACTGGCAGCATGATGTGGGCTCCCAGAAGTTGGTCTACGCTGCGGAGGTTAGCGAGGAGATTTGCCAGCACGACGTATGACGCGGGTGCTCGGGGTTCCACAGCGGATCGCAGTGTCTACTCGCGTGGGGATTTCGTCGAATCGGTCCGTCGGGCTCATATCGAGTGGCACGAAACTACGCCAGTATTGTCCGCACAGATATGGAGTTAGACCGCCAAGATTCACAGAAATAGGTAGCGTCAAGGTCGGTCATAATAAGATGACTCTCAAGCCCCGGTATTTGAATGGTACGAGTATGAAGTTTAATTATGTGGTCGAGCGCAGTAGAACGTCGCCCATTGCACGGGTTGGCAGCGATGGAGATGGTCAAATCTGCCTGACGCACAAGGATGTCCTTGCTGGTGTGCCATCTCGGCCTTAGCTGTCCCCGCTACTTCGGCTCAGAGACGTCCTATTACGTGTAACCCCTTAGCATTCTTTTTGGTCAAACCATTTGTCTGAATCGCAAGTGAATCCGCAATTTTAAACACTTTTCCCGATGGTCACCAGCGGGTCCTTCGGCATATTCCGTCGTCTCGCCGGGCTCACACGCAAATCAGCTTTGTAGGAGATACAGTAGACGCGCTTTGGTGCGGGGAATTGTGGGAATGCTAGTGAAGTCGATATTCTAGCGCCGTGGTTGCGCTTGCAAAAGATATCCGTGCACCGTCAACTTAATCCAAGACAAGCAAAGCGGTTCAGAGGCACAGCAGTCTTTTCCAGGCTGACCCTGAATTAGCGTTGCGGGGGGATTTCCGCCAGGTGAATGACAATGTGCTCTTGGTCCGTGCTAGTAAGGTGACCAACCCACTAACGGGTCAGGCCCAGAAACGGGCCACATTTTTGTCATCTGCAACACCATAACCTTGTGCATTCCAACAGTGATTCTCGCGCAACTTACATGATATCGCCAACCCGATTCTTACATTGAATTCAGCATGCCCGAATATAATGAAGTCGCGTTTCACCGACTCGACCCCGCTGGGCAAAATTACCTTCCGCACCTGTTATCGCAAGGCTCGTCTTGCCGGAATCACAGAAAAGAACATCATCGCAGGCTGGAAGTCGAGTGGTTTATGGCCGGTGAGTCTCTCCAAGCCGCTGATGAACCCGATGGTCAGCAAGCCGCCTGAGCATAACCCTTCCGCCCCCGGGGGAAAAAACGCCGCCGCAGATGAAGGAAATACCGCCAGTATGCCTTTTCCGAACGCCTCATTCACCGAGTCAAGTGCGAGATACACTTTCAAGCATCTCATCGACCGTCAAGATCGAGAAAACTGTTCGGCTGGTTTTCAGGAAGATTGGGCAAGAGTTGGATCGCCAGGGAGCTGACTTGGTAGCTCAGGATTGGGAGATACAGTTAGTGAAGCATCATATTGAGGAACTTGAGCCAAAACAGAGGCGAAAAGTCGTTCCGGACCCCAAATCTCCGCTTTGCACATTGTCCAGTGATCCTGAAACCTCGTGAGAGGATGTGGAAGCTTCTAGACTCGCCAGCGACTTCAGCGAAAGTCAAGAAATTAGAATTTGAGGATGTGTGCTTCGAGTGGCAGCTGGAATAGCTTCATATTTAAAAACCAGGTCATTTTAGTGTTGTGCTGTTATTTAATTGAAGAGTGTTATATGTGCATGATCTTGGCGATGTGAATCCTTCGTGTTAGTCGGCGTCTAGATGACCTGCGGGACTGATAGCCCAGTGACGCTGACGACTGGACGAACACTGATTGTAGGTGGCAATGCATGAGCACCTACCATTGTCAAGCAAAGGTCTTCGACGAAATGGGATCGCCATCGCACTGACTCGAGGACCCAGTCAACCAGTCCCTGACGAACCGAACTCTAAACCTAATCCCTGCGCGGGGTGGTGGGTCATGTTTTGGGCCAATCAAGAAGGCACCGCCTAAAGCTTGATTTCCCACACGGGGTGCGCTACAGCAATGCCGTCAAGCAAGTGGATATGCACGGCAGCACGACTCGGTTGCATGTAAAAAAAAAATTCTAGCCTGGCCCACCAGATAGGGGTCACTCTTGGCGTAGTTTTTAAGGGCCCTCAAATACATATCGATATTCGTCATATCGAGATTACCATCTAGGAAATTAGCTGAGAGGGGTAATGGGACAACTTCAAGGGACTCCTCGTAGCTACGCCAAGCCTACCCCTAGTCCAGTGGGGTTGACTAAAATTTTTGGCCTGCAGCCGTAGCCTTCACTAACTGCTCCGAAAAACTACGCAGAGATTAACCCCTTGACTGGTGGGGCGAGCTAACCAACGTTATGATGGATACCGTAGTAACACCTGTCCTACGTGGCGTTTCAGCAGCGAAATCAACTGCCGATCTCATCATTGCCGTGTCTGGTAGGCGTGACTGACCCAAGAACCAGGATACGGTCAATGATAGCTAGTCTTGTAACCCAAGGAGCCTCACTAGCCCAGGGGGTGCACGAGTCGAGGTGGATTGGTGACGCAACGGAGGCTCCTTGGGTGACTCCAGAGGAATATATGCTCAATCGACCCCAATTCCGCTCTGTACCGCGACCATATCGACCAACATTCAATCTACAATTTGGAGTGCCTTATACAGGCGCCGTCGCCAGTGAGAATCACCGCTTCTCAGCAACTGACGCGCCAGCATGCCAGGCTTTCTCGTTCCTGACACTTATGTGGTAGTCGCACCGACCCTCGACGACCTCCTAGTAGCCAGTATCATCTGGGGCTTCACACTCGCGACGGGAGTCTTTGCGTGCAATAAGGCTCTCAAGCAGACGTGGGCACAATGGAAACGTTCTCGACGCATCAAGCCGTACGTGATCATGATTTGGGCAGAATGGATCGTCTCCATGGTGATTGGCGTTTTAGCTTGGGCTTTTCTTCGGGGGTTCATTGAGCCAAGGTGCGTCGAGAGAATACCTTTGCATAGTACAGGAAACCTTGTGGAGCTGACAAGAAGTCGTTGCGCAGCTTTTGGATTTACCTCGTTTTTCGTATGACACCTCTCATCCAAGCGACTTCTGGAGCGACTTGAAGCTGACAGTCTGTTGCAGTTGCTCTTTGGGTCGTTCAAATCCAGTGCATCTGCGGTATCATTATCAATCGAATCGCTCTCCTCATGGTCGACCAACGCGATGTCGGCAAGATTCGCTGGGGCGTAGCCATCTTGCTGGGCCTCATCAACATCAGTGTCTTCGTCATCTGGATCCCCGCGCAACTGCAAATCTCTAAGACGTGGGTGAATGTCAACCATATTTACGATCGCATCGAAAAGGCTATCTTCCTAGTCATCGACGCCAGTCTGCATCTCTACTTCATCTATCTGATCAGAGTCAAGCTCATCGCCAACGGTCTCGACAAGTATACTCCTCTCTTCCGGTTCAACATGTTTATGGTGGCGATATCCATGAGCCTCGATGTGAGTCTTGAAACCTTCGGAGGGCAACAGTGGCTGGTGACCGCGGACTGACCCATTGGTGCCTAGATTATTCTTATCGGTAGCATGTCTATCGGCAACGGTTTTATGTAAGTCCGGTCCAATTAGTTGATTCAAACGTCCTCGGGCCTGACATTCACTTCCTAGCTACGTACAATTCCATCCTCTCGTCTACATGCTTAAACTTCATATCGAGATGAATATTTCTGCCCTCATTGTCAAGGTTGTTCGCGCTACGGGTAATCACAGCTCCTATCAAAACGACTATGCACAGGGTACAGAGCTGCGGTCGAAGTTCAGGGGTAACATCCAGGCGACCGGGCCCTCTGGTAATCGGACCGGTCTAGGGACCATGGGCCAGCTGTTTTCCAGCCATAATGAGGCGCACATCGAGGCCGATGCAGGCAGCAAGACAACGTCCAAGGGCATTACGAAGATTGTCCAGACGCGGGTGACAGTCACGTCGAGACGCCATGAGGAAGAAGACGAAGACGGCAGCTCGCAGTCGTCGATGCGTCAGTTGAAGCGCAACTCCCATGTCTACCAGGATCAATTCGCTTGAGGGCATGCCAACCAGTGAAGGGGCTGGGAGGCTGGGATTAGCGCGAATCAAGCATAGACTTCGACATCCATAGAGATATTGATGAATGCAATTTTCTTTGTCATATAGTTCTGCAGATCTAATATTGTACTCAAGCAATGCTCTTCGGTGCAATCCTCCGACAAGGGCCGCCGCGTGGGATACTCATTCGTCCATCAGTCTGCATACCGCTTTTGCAGCGCCCCCATTGATGCTCATCGTAGACCAAGGCAAAAACGGCGCCGTTGTTACATGGACCAGTACCAGGGGCCGGCGCGGGCTAGAAGATGCGACAACGAACTGGCCCTGCCAAGAGACCCGGGCTCGGTCACTTGCGAGGTCCTGCTTAGTGCGCTATGAGAAGAAGACTACAACATCCCTTTGGCTGTGCGGAAGGAACTTTCGGGTCTCTAACAGGGATCTTAACAAATAAGAGCTTGAGGTCAATGGGAGACATTTGACGCAGGGATTATTACCCGGATCTACATGGACTCTGGAGGTTCGGCTATTCACATGAATACATTAGAATCCCCGTTTTCCCGCCTGATCTCAGCTGCTCATCCGTAGCTTCGATAAGACGGACGAATACTCAACAACTCCTTCTGCACATACGGCGGACGCGAACGACCGTTGCCGCACTAAAAAAAAAAGTTCAAAAAAAAAAGTTGAGACGGCGAGGTTGCTAATCTCGGCCTAGGGTCCGCGGGGAGCTTCCGTAGTCGCGGAGCCAAGTGGGCTGGTATTGGTTTCTTTTGTGTGCGACCCTGAAGATCATGTACGCTTCTAGGCCCTTGTCGTATTCCCAACTCCTACTTTCGACAAGGCTAATCCTTACCGACCTCTGTTTAACCCCGGCTTTCTGTTACATAGTGCGTGGAGGGAGGGGGTTTCTCAGCGCTATCAAACGCGGCCACCCCAAAATGTGGAGATGCTCGGGTCCTCGAAGGAGGGGCTGACGACAGAAGACATACAACCTAGCCAAGGGTTGGAGAACCGTCGGACGACCAAGAAGCAGGCGGAGGGATATGAAGAGCCGGAGCAAGGGAAAGACGGTCGGGTACGCTGGAGACAAGCTAGCAGAGCTCGTCATTCCAGCTTTTGAACTTGGACTTTTTTTCTCGCTTCCAGGACGGGCGTGTACACGAAGCTTGCCGATGATGTGAACGAGGTCGACCTGATCATTGCTGGAGGTACAGTACTCTTCTTCCCTGCCCCACCATAGATCATGGAAGGGCTAAAACCTCCATCATCATCATAGGTGGCACCGCAGCATGCGTCGTAGCTGGACGCCTGGCCGAGGCCGACCCTAGCCTGTCGATTTTGGTAATCGAAAGGGGCCAGGACAACCGCAGCGTTCAAATCATCGAGAACCCTGTGTTCTTCCTGGACCACCTACTGCCCACTAGTACGACGGCCATCTTCTACCAGGGTTATTGTTGCATGCGGAGGGAGCTCAGAGCCGGGCCCATAGTTGGTCCGTGGTAAGGCGATATCTTGAGATTGGATGGGGTCTATATTATCTCCAATATACCGTCCCCGAAGAATGGTTACTTTCCCTGCCAGTAACGACGACAAGCAGACTCTTGCCTTTGCCATTCCTCCAGTCCAAAAGTAGAGATAACTGCTTTCTTACAAAGGACATCTGTTGTGGCCAGGCTCGGCCCTGAACTAGTCCGCTCGGTAGTTAGTGCCTCAAACCGGCCCCGCATGCCCCATAGAAGCGATGCTGCATGAAGACTACTATAAACCATCACCATCAGTGTGATGCTTCCGCAATCTACGCTACTTCATGTACAATGAGGTTTGGAGGTGTCATCGGCGATTTTTATTTTTTTACCTCTGTGACCCCCCGGGAGGGGGACAGCGGAGAACATGGGCGGAGGTTGGTTGGTGGGTTCGACGGAGAGGGGGTAGTACAGCGTGTGTTACATGAGAAAAAGCAAAGTCGGCTTCCCAGCCGAAAGAGGCGACAAGCAGCAGACAAGTACAGACACAGCTGGGGCTGGGCTGGACTGGACTGGGCTGGAGCTCGACGGGCTGCCTCGTCTGGTGTTCTGCTACTGCGAGACTTGATGCAGGGAGCCTAGCCTACCAGAACGTGGGCCAGCAACGTGATCATACCCCGGGAGATGTTTCATCGTACAGCCTCGACACGCGGCATCGAGAGGGTGAGTGACACGAGGATACGGAGGCAATATACTAGGAGCATTCACTCCAAGGCCGGTCACTGGAAGGATGAAAGACCAGGAGCTCAGGTGCCTAAGGTAGCTAAGGTCCCCCAAGGTGAGGTCCGGTATCTGTACCGAGTACGCACTATGGTAGAGGGAAGGCTAAGGATGGTGGGGTCAGAGATGCAGCCAGGTAAGTGGAAGCCATGCCAGGCGGGAAAGGTACGGAGAGGTTCACGGGGTGGCAGGTTGTACTGTGCCTTCCGTGCATCGTACATCGTACATCGTACCTACCTCCATCGTACGTCATCCCCCCGCGAAGGGTCCTGCGGCCCTTTACTACGTCGCTTAGATCGATGTCCGTGAGTCCGTGAGTGGAGAGGACCAAAAAGCGCCTGGCAGCAGATGCCGAGAGGACACACCCAGCGACATCCAGCGACACCCAGCGACACCCAGCGACACCCAGCGACACCGGTTACTAAATTACCTTAATAGGCCCGTCATCCAATGGCCGTGCCGCCGCAGATGCGGCAACGGGGCTGCCCCTGAGGTAGTAAGAAAAGCCCATGCTTCGCTCTGTCAACACACCTACCTTCACCTTTGACGTACAGTGGGTGGCCAAAAGTTACGACACATTTTCTTGTACCCCGCTTTCCCTCTACCTACACCATAATCGACCCTCTACTTTAACGACGTATTGTGCAGCCAATTCAGGTCAGAATGGTGTCGCAAATACATCATTCACCTCATATAAGAACGAGGATTGTTTGGAGGTACAATTCGGGTGTGTCCGCCGCCGCAATCGCACGCGAGGAGGGGCTAAGTCGGCATGCGATTTATGGTATCGTTCGGCGGTATCCCGACCAAAAGAGTGGTCAAGACCAACCCAAGCCCGGCCGGCCACGCAAGCTAGGAACTCGGGAAAAAAATAGGATCCTGAGGGTTATAGGGAATGACTCTTATATCCAAGTTAATGAATTGATCGATGAGGCCGGTTTGGACTGCTCAAGGAAGACGATTCTGATGTTCCTTAGAAGCGAGGGAATTATGCATTTCAAGTCACTTCTTCGGCCCTTTATCAGCGAGGCTACGGCCAGAAAACGCCTGCGCTTTGCTAGGCGATATGTGCATATGCCTAGCGATTTTTGGGAGTCTTGGACCTTCTCGGATGAAGTTATCGTTGCCCGGGGCGAGGGCCAGAGACGCAGTTGGTGCTTCTGCAAGCCGGTATGTTTTCCTAATGCGATTGTGCCCCCTCTGACTGTTCCTAGCACGAGAGACTATTCAGACAGAATGTTCAGGCCCGTATCACTCCAACGAGACATTCGCAGATGTTTTTTAGCGCCTTCAACTATCTCAGGCGCATTCCAATGGTCCCTCTTTACGGCGATCCCGAATCTGAACGCGGCGGCGTTACGGCGCAAGTTCTGCTTGAATGCCTGCAGCAATACCTTCCTCGTATTGTCACCAGAAATAGCCGCTTTCAGCACGATAATTCATCACTTTTTCGGTCCCGATTGATGATGGGGTGGCTGCTGGAATGGTGTGAGAACAGAAGGGCCGAGGTAATAGACTGGCCGCCCTACAGCCCTGATCTCAACCCCATTGAAAACCTATGGGCTATCCTTAAAATAAGGATCTGCGAGCGATATCCTGAGCTCTCGACGATGCCTAAAAATAAGGAATCCAAGAAGCAATTAATTGAAGCCGCAATTGAGCTGTGGGAAGAAATTGAGCCGGAGGTGCTGCAGAATCTGATTTTTTCAATGAGGCGCAGGATGGAGGCGGTGATTCGCGCACGTGGCTGGTATACAAAATATTGAAGAGGCTATTTGATACTTCATTTAATGGGCTACAGATTGATATATATAACTTTTTTATTGACCTCTATTCAATTTTGCTAGAATTTAATGAAGATGTAGCCTTCATTTGGTGGAGGTACTGTGACACGTGTTTGACTTGGGGTGTGTCGTAACTTTTGCAGCCCCACTGTACCTAAGGTAGGTAGTGCGCGCCCCGTCTCCATCCCGCCCATCCCATGACGCCCACCAAGGCCACTACGCCCACCACGCCAAATACCACGCCCACTACCAAGGCTACCCAAGTCAAGCTACGACGCCTCTGCTCCAGTTGCCGAATGAGCCCCACTGACACCACCATAGCAGGGCCCCCTGGCCTTTTGTCTTTACCTGCTGCGTGGCTCCTCCTCTGGCTCCAGCTTTTCGCCCTCCTCCTGTCACGGCTGCGCTCATACCTATAACTAACAACCAAGTGCATCATCGTGACCGTTCGCCGCTTGCTCCCTCCCCCCCCCCCCCCGGTCCATTTTTACATCGCACGGCCCTGGTCCTGGCTAATATCACAACGTTCCCCCAGCCCTTACCCTCTTGATCCCTGTCGAGCCTGATCAAGGCGCAGAACCCACTCACCTCATCGATATCTCCCACTGCTCCCCCAACTCAACTCTCTCGACTCAACCTGGTTCGACCCCAATCGACATAATCGGCCCTCCTCCACCCCGACCTGAGCACTGGTCACCTCTATCGCGACTCTCTGGTCGGCTTCTAATATTAAAAAGCAAACCCTCCTCCACTACCAACTTCCTTCCTCCCCTCCTCCCCAGACTTTTTTAAGTACTCCTCGTAGACCTCACCTCTTAATCTCCCATCTTGTCCTCTTCCTCGCCTTCTTAATACACCGTTCATCTCTTCTATGCCCCCTAATTCTTCCTCTGCCACCTTCGCCACGGCCATCCAACTACCTACCTGGTTGGCATAATTGATCACCTGCCGACCCAGCTCTCCCTGCTACACACTCCCGCACACAGAGCCACCTTGGTCTTCCTTCGCGCCAGACATTGCCCCCTCCGAAGTCACACATCGCCAGATCTGAAACCCATCGCTCCGCCAAGGACTGTCTCTGTCGCGCAATCTCCCAACTCGCCGCGAGCGTGATCAAATCCAATTCCCGCCGGCGGGATCCTGGCCTCCGGCACCTCTGTGGCTTCATCCGCTGTATCGTGGATCACTCAAATCCTTCGTCTGGAACTCAGACCAGCCGAACAGTATCTGCCCCTTGATATCACCAACTCATTCGATCGTCCGCAGTCTACAATCTAGCCGGGACATCCGAGACCTTGCTATGGAGCTTTTGGAACTTGTTGAGAACGAGCCTACGGCTCGCCCATTCCAGTGTGATTGGCAGTCGTGCACTAAGGTTTGCTCCCTCCTAGTCCCCTGAGCTATCTAGTTGGCTAACATTTAGGAAAAAGAACTTCAATCGCAAGTCTGACCTACAAAGGCATTATCGAACTCACACTAATGAGCGACCTTACTCTTGCTCTACCCCAGGCTGTGGGAAGAGCTTCATTCAGCGAAGTGCCTTGACTGTCCATATCCGAACACACACCGGTGAGAAGCCTTATGAGTGCCGACATATTGGCTGCGGGAAACGCTTTTCGGACGTAAGTTGCTGCTTGTGCCTACAGCACCCTCAGCCACTAACTGGTAAAACAGTCCTCCAGTCTCGCTCGTCACCGACGACTCCACACTGGGAAGCGCCCTTACAAGTGTGGCCATAACGGCTGCTTAAAGAGGTTAGCAACGCCAAACAAGTGGACTTACGTCTGCTAACAAGACAACAGCTTCTGCCGAAAAACCACAATGGTTAAGCACCAGCGGAGGTCGCACCAGCAAGGACTGAACCCCAACGATATCCTGGACGATTACTCATCGGACTCCGATTCTGATGAATCCCCGTCCACTCCACAGACATCTACGATGACCTGGTCTCCTCAAGACATGATTCCTGTCAACTCGATGCCACAGGGTTCGTTACACCGCGCTAGTTCCTTTCCCGAATTTGGACAGCAAATGCACGCCTACCCCCTCCAGCAACAGGAATACGTTGGCCGGCACGCTATCCCATCCAGCGTCCCTCCCGAGTTCCACGCGCAAGCCGTCGCCGAACAGCAAGCCGGCATGCATATGCTCCATCGACCAGTGAGCACTCCTCGACCAGCATATTATGTCACCAACCAGAGCAACCCGGGAATCGCAAAAATGAGCACCAACCCCATTCAGCACCAATATCAGCTTGCCCAACAGCAAGTTGACAGATCTTCCTTGGAAATGTTGTACCCACCTTCAGGGATCACAACGTCTATCCAAAGCAGCCCGAGCACCTTCTCTGCGGCCTCAGTACAGAGCCCCTTGATGCAGGATGGCTTTTACCCGCACCAACAGCAGCACCCGCCATCATACACTCTTCAGGCTGCGTCGCCAGTGGATTTCCACCATAGCATGCCCTCGTACACTCAATCGATACACCGGGCCATGAACCAGGCTCAACAGCCAGTTGCTTCCCAGGCGCAGCAGAACCAAACCCCGACGACCGAAAACTACCATCAACCAGTTGCTCAATCTCAGGAAGAGCACTGGCCCCAGTACCAACCCCCTATTGAGGTGACAACCATTGGCCAGTTGCCTGCCTACGGCACTGGTGTCTACGACCTGTGTGGTCCGAAGATCGAGTTTGACGACCCCACGATGCAACTGCCTAGCAGCAGGCTTGAGAGCCTATAACCGAGACTGCCATTTCCGCAGGCATAATCGCACTTTCGGTGGTTCTCGATCGGGCCCATCTCTATATCAATATCATACCCGGACTGGACCAGACAGATATTCTCCTGTGTTGATTTTTCTTCTTTTGCTTTTGCTAGGATATACCACTTTGGGATATACAGACCAAATGCCATCGAGTGGCTCACCCCGCTGACAGAAGGAAACTGACTTTGTTGTTCCCCTGACTGGAGGAGAACGGATACCAGTCTTGACTTGGTAGCATCTATTGGCGTTCTTGTTCTGCTACCCAGGTCTAGGATATTGGACGGCGGGCCGGTTGACCTGTTCTTCATTGGCTACGCCTGAGTGCAGCACACGTTGCCTCTGGCACTAGTCAGCGTTCCCATGGGACTAGTTCGTTCTCTTTTTGTTTTTACGCATCACGATTCCCCTTTGTTTGAAGCATCACATGTCCAAGCGCATGCTCTTTTTTGGTTGCTTTAGCCAGTTTTGCATTTGGTTCTTGCATTGTCAATCTTTTCCAGCATGAGCGATCACGGCCACATATCACGAAAGGTGTGTTGCGGTGGGGACGGTTTACAACAGGGTTGACGGACGACGGTATGGGTGGGCGAGATGGATGGCAGGTCTGACGAGACGAGACAACGGAACGACTATCGGGTAGGGCTTAATGGAATGGGTGTCATTACCAAGGAACGTGGATGGGTTGAAATACTCTAAGGCGGCAGTGATGATTGACGAGACGGTGAAAAAAGTTGCTGAGGAAGAGGCTCGCAAAGATACCCTGAGGAGGAGAAGTCAAGGCGATAGAGGTGGAACAAGCGATGAGTTGCATGGCCACGAAAATTCCCCGCAGGACTGGGTAACGAGGTGAATGTATCTGGACGAAGTTAATAAGGGTCATGTGGAACTTGATCTAGTCATCAATTGTGATGGATAGCATAGGCCTCTATTTTGCTGATTTGGCACAATCCCTGTACGGTCTCCAAGGAGAATTCTGGACTAATTTCTGGGGTGGCTGGCTATGTCCTGCTCAGCATCAAGACACAATGACTTCACCTCCCTGGTTGGGATCTGAAATCACCACGAGGAAAGACCTGAGCTGCGCTGGTGAATGACTGGCTAATTCATCCCAGGGATGGCATAAACCTTCAGGTTGATGCGGACAATCCATGTCTTCAACCTGACGCATCTTAGCTGCACCCAGTCCGCCAACAGTCTCTGATTTGGGAAATCTCGAATGGGAAGGCACGAAAAAGATGGGTGTCTATGCCCGGATTCTCGAACCGGAGTGTGTAGACCCTCAGCGACCATTGAGTTACATTTACATAGGTTCAGCGACAAAGTATCTCTGGGGGCTATCTAGCAGGAAGGATGAACATGAAGAAGAAGGGGGCACTCCCAGGCTGCGGTTAATCATCCAGAATGATGGACTTAACAGGAAAGGGCAGTTCATTACTCTGCTTTCCCTGCAGAACTATCTCCCGACTATGAGGAGATAGTGAAAGCGAGATATTTGGTTACTCTAGCCGAGGCGGTGCTCACTGTATGGCTTGCCGCTCTCGTCGACGGTAATAGGCTTCAACTTCGGGCTCTATGTCCCTGGACATTGGATCTGATTTCTTATCGCGGATTATGCTCCCATAATCCTCTGGAGACGGACATAAATTGCTCCCCGAGTTACGACCAACGAGCGAGAGAACACCTTGGTATTTGAGGAACAGCGGCCTTTGTAGGCAAGAGTGGAGCAGTAGGAACAATGATCTATGTAGCTACTCAGCGCGGGCGCTGTAGCGGGAGTAAGGCGGTCTTGGATGTAGGATAAAATGGCACCAAAATAAAGCATAAACTCAAACTGTTGGATCAAAATGGCGTGATTGAAGGTGTGGATCTGATCCGTGCAAGCGATTGGGTGGGAGTACTTCCAGGACATCCAGGCACGACCTCGAGTGCTTGATCCAGTTTTGCAGATAACCCTGAGCTTGGAAAGCTGCAGACGCATTGATAAAATGACATTTAAAACCTCAATCTAATCAGAATCTTGTATCCTCCTGGAAGGGTGACCAATTTGAGCCGGCCACCCTTCCTATTCTGGTTTGTACCCCGAAATTCATATCGCCGAGTATTTGTGATATGGAGCTCGCATCCACTTAGCTCTAGTATATTAGAGATCTTTTTGGTCTTGCCTATGTTGCCTGAGGAGCCGGAAGATCGCGCTTTGTAGTTCAACGACTTCATGTTCGGCTCTCTCTCTCGTCGCAGGGCAGGTTCCCTCCCGCCGCCACCTCTGAATATCCGACACAGTCTTTGCAAGCCGGCGATTTTTCTTCGACATATCTTGACATATTTTGCAGGTAGTTCTTTCATGCTTTGTCTTATAGATGAGCCTTAAGCCGCATGTTTCACCAATCCGATGCTCCTTGTTGCATTGTTCACGGAAAATTCCCCACTTCCAATAACCACACGCCCATCGAGTCTGTTCAAAGAAGCACATGGCGATTCAACTAAGCGGCGACTGTCGGGCGTAACGGATATTTAACAAGTAACCGGGAGATGAAATTCTTTCTCTTTTTCTGATGCAAGAGGCGATCTAGCGTTGCACCTCGTTCTTGTGTGACCGTCAAGTGATTCATGGGGGAGTCCCCCGGGGGGGGTAGTATATTGACAGCTGAGGCAGGGCGTTGGTTGCAGCGGTTCTCTTGGCCTTAGTTAGTTTTGGTCAGAAGGAGAAAACGTAAGTTCACTGAGTGCGGATTTAGATATAAGAGAGTTGTAGGGCTTAATGTATACCCGCGTGCTTGCTTGCTAGTTGTTTGCTTGCTAGTTGTTTGCCTGCTAGTTTGTTTGCTTGCTTGTTAGTTTTCTTGTTTGTTTGGTGGATCCTCAACTCGGCTGTCGCGGCCAACATGACCCAACTGGGATGTTTGGTCCCAACAACTTGGAACCGAGATAATTAGCCATCGGCTCAATGTCATGATTTTAGTCGTCATAAGAACGTGTCAATATGCTGGCTCCAAGCCATGGGAAGCCGTCTCTTCTTCGCAAGGAAGAACGGCATTCTCAATGATGAGCATTACCTCGCAGAGATGGTTGCCCTACTCGGAAAACCGTCTTTGGAGTTCTTGGAACGAAGCAGCAAGTGCGCCAAATACTGGGATGCTCAAGGTATGCTCCGCTTTTCTGTCTATTCTTGCGCATCATCTCATTGTCCGAACAGGAAACTGGATTGCATCAACGCCAATTCCAGATCAGTCATTCGAGATGCGCGAGTCTAGACTGGAAGGCGAGGACAAAGACTTGCTTCTAGCTTTTGTACGCCGCATCATGCACTGGCTGCCAGAGCAGAGGCCGACGGCGGAGAAGTTGGCATACGATGACTTTTTGATGCAGGCATATTTCGCATCCCAAAACTAGCCCAAGAAGTGATAGTTTGGTCGTCTTTCCGGACCCAGATCTCGCGTGTGTCATTCGAAAGCCCCTGGCCCCTTTTCATGACCCATGACGACCTGCTGATCACGGCTCTATCCCAAACATGGATAATTGCCGCAGCTGGCCCAAACCGAAGCAAGCGCCCGGACATGGATATTTGAAACACCCTTAATTACTTCGTACTCCAGGGATCAGAAATTGCCTTAAAGGTTAAATCGGCCCGCAGTCTTTGCTTTGCTTGTCTCGTCCTACCTTCATTCTACATTCCTTTATATTTACATTCGTTTTTCTTCAAATATGAGGGCCTTCAACACTTTATCATTCCTTTGGGTGTTGCCTACAGTTTTCGCCTTCAGTCATCCTGGCCTCCTTGTTACTGATCAAGACATCGCCCGAGCCAAGACCAAGATTGTCGCTGAGAAAGAACCATGGATTGGTTCCTGGAACAAGCTGATTAGCCTCGAATTTTCCAGTGCCTCTTACACGAACAACGCCGTGAGCAGTATTGCTCGTGCTGAAAACGGGGAGCTCCTGTGGCACGATGCCGCTGCCGCATTCAACCTTGCCCTGCGCTGGAAGATATCCGGGAACGACTCGTATGCCGCAGCCGCCTCGGACATCCTCGTGGCCTGGGCGAGTAAGCTGCAAGCCCTCACCGGCGGCGGAGACGACGACTACCTCACCGCCGGGCTACAGGGCTACGAGCTTGCTAATGCTGCCGAATTGTTGAGGGACTATGCGCCATTTGCCGACAACGGTTTGTCTGCCGTCACCGCTATGATGACAACCATCTTCCTGCCGATGAACGTGGATTTCCTCAATCACGTCCTGGGGTCGGAGCACAACGTCAAACACTTCTTCGCCAACTGGGAGCTCTGCATCGGCGAAGTCCGTTTGGCTGACTTGGATCGGGTCGCTGTCGTATATCTTGCCAGCAACCGCCGACTTTCTGTATCAATCCACCCGAGTAAGAGAATTGGAGACAGCGAAGAAACATAAGCATGATTCTTGTGTGCTCCCAAGTCACAAAATGCGGGTCCTGAAAGCTGTATACCATCTCGAACCCGACACAGAACTTGTTGATATTCCACCGCAGCCATCGAAGCAGAGTATCGGTCGTGAAACTATAGTATGGGGAACTATCGTTGGTGGGTACGACAAGGCGCATGTTGTGGAGCTCTCGGGAGCGCATTCGGCTATCAATCGCATGGAATAGCTCCTTGGAAACACGATGCTCTTCTCTGATGCCAAAGGACTTTTGCATAGATCCCAACAACGCATAGTGGCATCGGAGCTTTGTGTATAGATATGCCTTGATCAATGCAGCTGGCTGATAGCTGAGACCACCTCCAACAAGTTCCCATGTCTTTCTTAACTTCTTGTCGAGGGCAAGCGTCTCAATAGCTGTATTTGTGAATGGATACACATTCCCTGCCGCGAAAACTTCCTTGACACTGGGATAGAATTGAGAGTAGAGAAGGCCAGCAAGACGGCGTGAAGAACGCTTTCCAGTCTCAATAGTCAAGCTCCCGGTATCTTGAAGCATACTGAAGGGATAAAAGGCTTGTTTCTGGCTCGCTTCATCAGCCGACCCGTGCTGGGCCTGGAAGGCATATGACTCCAAGCAGCATCTCCTGTATATCAGCGATTCGGCTCGTTTATCTCTTAGATCATCCATAGCCTCAGCCGCCAGTTGGCTCCAAGGTACAACTTGCGATGCCTGTCGAGGGCAAGTTTCTTTTCCGATATCAAGATAGAAGTCTGGCGTAATGTGGCTCTCGTCAATAGCTTTGACCCAATACTCCTTAAAGCGTGATACCATTTTCTCCCAGGTGACGTCTTTTGTGAGGACCTTGAGGTTCTTTGCTTGAAGGAGGATAGTCACATCCTGGAACTGTTGGAACCCTGGTTCTTGAACAGTAGCGAGGATATTGGCCCAAACTTCGGCTAGTGCCTCTGGTGGTAGAAAGTACACTAATTGTTGTTCCCGTGCTACTGGATGTACACGCTGAGCAAGTGTTTCCACTCCACGAGCGGTAGAGTTATAGCGACTGTGGTCATAGCTCGACGGATAATGCTGGACATGGGCGCTGCTGTAGCATTTGTATATTGCCGGGAAGAGAATGCCGTCCGTCCATAACTGAAAGTCTTCGTCTCGGAGCCGGCTGCACTTCTGCTCCTCTCGATACAGGTTGGGAAATAGAAAGTACAGAGATACATCCTCCAATCCAACGACACGGCCGAAGGTATAATGAGGAATCTGGTGGACAGGTCGGTGTACTTGATGTTGTATTCCAGTTGCATCGAGGTAAGTGACCGGCCTTGAACGGAGGTGAAGATCAGACTGAAGATCAGAGACAGTCATCTGGGTAGGAGACCATCGAATGCCCTGCTTGGCAACCGCGAGGCAACTTGGGAAGGCTATGATGCTATCCACATCAAAGGAAACCCCGGCATCATCTGTAACCCCATCGTCTTCTCTTAAGCAAATCCGAGGTATCTCGTCTCTGGAGCCGATACCACAGAACATCTCTCTTCGGGTTGCAGCATCGAGCTTTCCAGCTAGGTCATCTTTTTGGTGTGCTATAGTCGCAGAGCCAAGAATGTCAGGACCTAGCTCAGGTGCAAATTCCAGATACATTGCGAGACTGATGTGTTCATTCGGGTCTTCCGATCGTTCACACTCTGCTTCTTGGTGGCAGTTATTGCAGCATCCTCGAAATTTGGTGAGTTGTTCTGTCAACTCCTGTGCGAGGCATCTGACTGGATCGTGCTCGTGGTCCTCCGCCTCGGGCGAAGTTTCCGAGATCGTATCAAAGGTAATGTCCGGGCCAGGGCTCTCATGATTGGGGATCGATCCTGAATCCACTGCGTCTGCAAACGGTACAGCATCTGATATAGCTTGCTCTTCTATATCTTCTGGTGGTTGAGGATCGGCTGGGGGTAGGAACTGTGAGATGTCTGCGTTGTCCAATTCCAGCGCATCAGTGGGATTAGCTGGAGAATAGGAGCCGCTAAATACGTTCGCCCACCCGGCACCTCCTCCCGATTGTAGAGGAAGTAGAGGAAAAACTGAGTGTGAAAGTTGGCATGTACCGTATCGCGTTGCACAGGGGCCGCATCCTGCCGCCTCGCCCGTCTCCGCTCTACATCCGCCGCAGCCTTGGCTTTAGATGTGGAATATCTTCGAGGCCCGTCACACTTACACTTTGCTACTAGTATGTACAGCATTTGATATGAGAAATTTTGGCTCTTGCTTGTAAAAATTGACAGTTCTCAATTGTGCTACTTCTACTTATCCACGTCTTTACTTTTCTTACACATATTGGTTGATTACTAACTCTGGAGTCCCTACAATCTATACCTCATTCAACCCAAGTGATTTGGTAGAATCGGGGAAATTCCTCTGCACATTGATCAGGGGCCATTTGCCGCTGGGCTCGTCTTCTGACTCGTCTTCGGGCAACATCAGCCGCCGCCTTCTCTTCTCGACTTGCGTACTTTGCAGGCCGACCTCGTTTGGGAACTGATCGATGTCTATTTTCCGTGCGGTAGGGCGGCTGTTGGCTGCCGCGGGTCACGTAATGTATTCGCACAGTTGGTCGGGGGAGACTTGGGGGGTTGACTTGTGATCCCGAAACAGGGGCCACTTGTTTAGGTAGTAGTGGCCTCGGGGTAAGTCGCGCTTGTACAACCCGTGGCGGTGCGTGGCAGCTTATTATATGCTCCCTTATCGACTGAGGTGTGGGTAAATTTTGTGACTTAAAAGCTTGCGCACATCCATACGCAATCTGCTTTCGAAAACTTGTTATATACCGCTCCACCTGTTGGCACATTTGATATTCCAGTTCGGGTTGCAGGTGGCTTGGGATTGCCGGTTGTGGCCTCGCCAATATGTGCCCCTCGCTTCCAACACCAGGTGAATTTAAGACCGAGGAGTTGATATCACGACTCTTCTTTGAATTTTGAACAGCGGAGTCACGAGTGCCCCGCAAGGGATTCCGCCGCAAACCGCTTGATTTATCTGATAAGCTGAAAGCAAAGTTTTCCTGATCGTAGCAGAGTTCCCATACTTCGTATGACAAAGTTTGGCCGATGTGGCGATCAATCCAAGACTGCCACTGATCCTGGCTCCAACGGAGGTATTGAGGGAGGGGTGCAGGGTGTCCCTGCCGCCAGCGGGTTCTCGCCCAACACCAGCTTTCCGGAGAAGTTTTCTCTATTGCGAGTCCCGCTTCACCCTGGATATCTATCGAAAACCACCGGCGCTTGCCATCCTTGGTCCTCGGCGCTAGTCCTCCCGGCGTAGGATATGGCAATACCCAGTGGTGTGCAAATAGGTAGCATTGGAGTCGACGTGCGAATGACTGTAATAACCTATTCTCCGTTGGGATATGTTGCAATGCAGCACATATCCACTGATGAAGCTTCCGAAACGGTTTGTTTTCCCAATGGCCTCGTAGCCGACCATCATTAAAACCGAATAATGCTTGGGCAACTTCCTGGGGGCTCTTGACACTCGCATGATTGCCCGATACTGCGGTCATACCATTGACCAGAGCGGCTGACAGACCTTTGCGGCAAAAATCGACATGATCGTCTAGGATCGTAGTGCGAACCTTCGGGCGGAGGTCAACCTGAATGGAATGAAGGACGTCAGCCCTCATTTGCTGCAGACAAATGTGACAAAGCCATGACACAATCTGATCGGTGATGACATCTTCCCTGGCATACCGCCGGAGCCACTCGAGGCCCAAGTCAGCGCGGCGACTGAGGTCAAAGAAATGCCTGACATGGCCACCACATTTGAGATATCGTTGATGAAGAGTGCCGTTCCCGAATAAGACTGAATCGGTGATATCTGGAAGAAATCTCAACAGAGCCCAATTGATGCGAGGCTCAATCCAGCAGTAGCCATACTGCTCTAGTGTTTGACTGAAGCCAAGGCCGTAACACACTTGTGGCAAGCCCACTGGTTGTGGCAGCTCTCGTCTACTCCACCACAGCGCCCCTTCCCGAGAGTAATCATGTCCTCCAACTGCGACCCGGAGACATCGGAGAAACATGTCCATCATTTTGGTTTGCTCCCATGTCGTCAGGCCCGCGGAACACTGGGCTCGGACCAACTCAAACCCGGTTGTAAACTTGTTAATATTGTGCCAGACGAAGTCAACAAAAATAGGACTGCGAACTGCCCATAAATAAGGCGGAGGCCCTGGTAGCTTAGTGGAGCGGGCTTCGGGGGTAAGAGAGCGTCGTACTGTCAGGACGCTTTGAAATAAGACCCACGAAATACGATATTCCTCGCGGACACCGAAGGATCGTTGCTTAGAATCTGTTAGGCCATAGTGACAACGGCGCTTGCTGGCCAGATACGCTCGATCTGTGATGTTCTTGCCCGATACTGGCTTGCCGCAAATGCTTTGCACACCATTGCGAAGCTGAGGATCTAATGCCAAGTGCCGTAGATCTGGATTTT
Source organism: Ilyonectria destructans (assembly GCA_020740775.1). Classification (NCBI taxonomy): domain Eukaryota; kingdom Fungi; phylum Ascomycota; class Sordariomycetes; order Hypocreales; family Nectriaceae; genus Ilyonectria; species Ilyonectria destructans. The sequence continues at coordinate 293,405 of JAHEWK010000036.1, forward strand.
GAAATGGAAACGTGCGAGCGGCGTCTATGATCTCTTTGGTGAGACTGTACATCTGACCATAAAGGATACCTCCGTGGCGAAGCCGAGACCTCGGAGGCGTCAATGTAGTCATGCCGCAAGCATCCCGAAGCATTGACTCGTGGTAGAAGTTTTGGCCGGACTTGGGAATGTCCCCATCATAGAGGTGACCGAGGTGATGACGGATGCAACAACGCCGCCAAAGGTATGTCTGAGCTTCAGGCAATGGAACGCTGTTGTGCAGTGGGCAGGTCTCTTTGCCCACATCGATGTACAACCGATCACTGCATATGTAGGAGAAGTCTAGAACTTGGTGTAGCTTACAGTCAAAGTTCTCCATGACCGCAAGCAAATCAGATGGCGCATCCGGGTATTTGAACAGAAGTTTGGTGCCCTTTGCTTCGATGAAAAGCTCTGGATCGCGAAAGTCCTGCAATCCAGGTTGCCGTACCGCTGCGAGAATACGGTCCCATAGTTGCTGCAAGCCCTGCGGTGGTAGGAAATAGGTCATCCGGAGTTGGGCCCGATAACTAGGTGTCTCAAGCAGGCGATCCTCTACTTTGGGAGCGCGGCAGGTAGCTAATGCGTGACGATAACTTGCCGGCAAGTGCTGGAGTCGATCGACATCGTAGACCTGACGGACAGCGGGATAGAAGATATCATCAAACCACCGCGAGAGCTGCTCGTCAGTTAACCGATTGAAGTCGCAGGAGCATGGCAAATGTGGAAATAATAGGTGAAATGTGATGAAATCAGCGCCTTCGGCCCTTGCGAAGATAAAATGCGGCAAGTCTTTCAGTCGTGACGGAATCAACCGGGGCCGCTCCGGATCTGGATCCGCGCGATCCAAAGTCAGGTGGACGTCTGTGGAAATATTCTGACCATACTGAGGAGCAGAATAAAACCGAATCCCGTAGACTGCTGTTGCAGGAGAAGTCACGAAACCCAAGATGCTATCGATGTCGAATGAAACGACCGGAGTAGTCTGTTGTGAATGTTTGGTGTGGAGACAGGCCTGCTTAGGCTTGCCTTCGAACTGTCTAGGTGTATGGCCAGAGAATACATCTTGCCATTGAGCAGGGCCCATACTCGGTGTCGCATGATGAACTTGAGAGGATAGCACGTACGGTTTGTCAAGTGTGTGAGGCACATTACTTGAGAATAGTTGATCCAGCCCATGATGGTTATGAGCTCCCTCAGCTTCGATATGCGTTGCTAGGTCTTCTCGATGTTTCTCAGTGCCACAACCATGAATTCCGACTAGAAACTGCTGAATAAACTTCTCGGTGGCATATTCTACGTCTGACCAGGTATCGCCATCGGGAAGATCTGCTTCCTGTTCAGCATAGAACTCTGGAATTTTGGGCTCCGTCTGAGCTTCATGATCTCTAGCACAGTGAAAGTGAAGGCAGACGGGTTCTTCATCGCCACAGGGATCCTGTTCAATGCTATTCCCATCAGGATCCGCACCTCCCTGCCAAGAGGTAATGGATATATCATCAACAGGGATAAATTCCTGTTCAAACTCCTCAGTATCGACTGGCGCACTATTGGATCCCGCCTGCCCAGCCTCTGTCCCTGGTTCAACTGCTTGACATGATGGTTCGGTCCGAGGGTCAGTGGTATCAATCCCTTGTTTTGCTTTTCGACGCAGCCGGTAGTCCCGGGCCCGTTTCGCATCTAGACGACGCCGATGTCGCACAGCGGGGTCTTGTTCTTGAGCACCAACAAATTTGAATCGCACTGTTGCTTCCCTGACGAGTGACATGTTCGGACTTTTACCAAAGTAATTGATATTGTAGAGGTTAAAAAGGGTGATAGCTCAATAGCAGACAGAAGACCCTGAGGATTGTGATAGGGGCTCACAGGACTTTAATCGCAGTTTTCTTGAGGACACTTTTCCCCCTTCTGTGTGTGTATGGGTGCCGTTTCGTATAAATGAAGGAGGTATACTTGGGTAATTCTCGTCGGCTAATGTTGGGCAATTGGTTCCGCGGGAATCGGTGATGACACCGGTCAACTGATAAGAATATCTAAAGAACAAAAGAAAGTGAGCAGTCGTGTGTTCGGGCATAGTTATTCAAGTCTATGTCGTTAGAAACGGAATCCCTGATGCAATAAGTCGAACGCGAAGCCGGATGCATGACCCCAAAGTACCGGCGGCGTTTCATATCCAGTTACATGAACCTAGTGGTGGGGTAGCTTATCGGTGCTAACCAAATTAAGGAATCGTCACGCTCTCAAAACCGTACTAATCCAAAAGAGGAAATCGTCACGGTCGAGCGATGACGGCATTGTTTCTTGAGGTTTAACAAGCAGCTACAACAGGAATATAGATCTAATTTAAAGAAAAATTACATTTCCATGTTTTTTAGCGACTAGGCTTCTGCAAAGAGTTATATAAGATAAGGAATCTTGGTTGTGTTGTTGAAAACCTAAGTGCTGGTTCCCCCCTGGATTGGCATGTAGCCAGTCCAGCTTCTTCGATGGTCTTGTGGTCTTTACGTTCTTCAGATTCAGATAGACCCAATCGCCTGGTTTGTACCTTGGGGCTGCTGTGCGGGACTTGTTGGCGAACCGTTCTTGCTTCTCCTGGGCTGTGGCGATGGCCGCCTGTGCCCATTCTGTAGCGTCTTGCAATCGTCTGATGAAGTCCTCAGCGAGTGTTTCGCCCTCCTTCTGCTTTCCTTCAATCATGCGGTCTGCTACCAGGCGGATCGGTTCATTGTGGTAGCCATGCATAAAGAAGAATGGGCTCAGGCCTGTTGAGGATGCTTCTCGGTTGTTTATACTTGCCATTGCAATTGGCAAGAGGTCCAGCCAGTTATCCTGAGTGTAGGTAGCCCAAATCCTTATAATCTTCTCGATCTCCTGATTCATACGCTCTGTAGCGCCATCAGTCTGAGGGTGATATGCTGTTGAGAGTCGCTGTTCAATCTTGAGGAGTTTGCAAAAGTGCTTCCACAAATCGCTTACAAACTGCGGTCCCCTATCACTAGTTATTGCTGTCGGTATGCCATGAATTGGGTAGTGGCGCTCAAAGAGCCTCTTTGCAACTGCCTCAGATGAGATGTCGTCCATTCCCTCTAGCTCTACCCCTTTCGTCAGGCGATCAGTGACAACCATACAATTTGTTGCATTATCCCTCCCGGATGGTGGTAAGTCTGTAATGAAGTCGATTGAGATCTCTCCCCAGATGCGCTCAGGGACTGGCATTGGCTTGAGGAGCCCCTTCTTAGTGTCTCTCCAGATCGTATTCCTGCCGCAGATCTCACAGTTCCTCACAAACTGGCGCACATCTGCTGCAGCTCCAGGCCAGAAGAACTGTCTCGATAGAATGGTGTAGGTGAGGTCTCTGCCGGGATGTCCAGTAATATGGGAGTCATGGATATCCTGAATGATCTTTGTGCGAAGGGTTTCCAAATTTGGAATCCAGACTCGATCGCGGAAGCGAAGAAGACCTCGCTCATCCACAGTGCACTCAGCAATGCTAACAGTTTTCTCCTTCTGAAGGTGAGTGGGCAAGTTTCTTTCGTCCCTAGCCACACACATAGTGAGTTGTCGGTAAAGTTCATCCTTTCGACCTTCATGCCATAGGGTCTGCAGTTCTCGGTCTTCAAAAAGCCGTACTTCCTCCTCAAAGTTGATCTCCTCAGGTTTCGCCGGAACCCCCATCGATGCAATGTGCACACTTTTGAGGTGTTCGGACTGGAACATCTTCATGAATCTAGCCTTCAACCGCTCGTCGCTACCATCTGCTGGGAGGTCCTGTTCCCTACGAGACAGGGTATCAGGACGCCCCAAGCTCTTGCCTGGCCTCCACTCCAGAGTGAAGTTGAACCTAGCGAAGTACTCGGACCAACACACTTGCCTCTCAGTAAGTTGCTTCTCAGAATAGAAGTACTTTAAGTTCTTGTGGTCTGTAAGAACTGTAAAGTGCTTGACTGCCTGCAACTCGGGCTGCCATGCTTCAAGACAGCGTATAATGGCAAGGAGTTCCTTATCATGGATGGGGTAGTTGGCTTCAGCAGGAGAGTGCTTCTTCGACAAATAAGCAACAGGGCGCCAAATGCTATAGTCATCCTTCTGTAGCATCAGTCCTCCTGTAGCGTAGCCAGACGAATCAGCCTCGACCATAGTCTCTCTCTCTGGGTCGAAGTGCGCGAGGATGGGGGCCGTGATGAGCATTTCCTTCAGCTTGTCAAATGCCTCTTCACATCGGTCGTCCCATTTGAACTGAACATCCTTCTTAGTTAGCTCGGTCAACGGTCGAGCTACATCTGAGAAGTCTTGGATAAAAACTCGATAGAAGTTCACAAAGCCAATGAACCCACGAACTCCTTTGACTGAAGTTGGTGTAGCCCATTCTCTGATTGCCTTGACTTTCTCAGGGTCGACTCGGATGCCAACCTCTGCCTCGATCACAAAGCCTAAATACTTCACTGTCTTGGCCTCGAATTCGCACTTATCAATGTCAATCTGGAGGCCAGCATCCATCAATCGCTGTAGAACTTGGCCGACCTTCCTCCTGTGGTCCTTGAGGGACCCTGAGGAATACACCAAAACATCATCCACGTATGCAGAAACAAAGTCATCTAAGTATTCTTGCAAGGTGCTGTTGATGTAGCGTTGGAAGGCGGCAGGGGCTCCAGTCAACCCAAATGGCATGACTCGGTACTCAAAGGAACCATATCTCGTGCGAAAAGCCGTTTTGTGTACATCTTCCTCCGCTATCCGCACCTTATTGAAGGCAGCGATGATGTCGAGCTTTGTGAACCACTTTGCCTTTGCGATGTTCCTTAAGGTTTCGCTCAGAAGCGGGAGAGGGTATCGGTCCTTCTTGGTAATGTTGTTCAACCCTCGGTAGTCGACGCAAAAGCGAATCCCTCCACCTGGTTTCTTAACCAACAGGACTGGGGCAGCTGCCGGGGAGCTGCTCGCGCGGATGAACTCCTTGTCCAGCAGCTCAGTGAGGGTCTTCCTTAAGACCAGGAGCTCTTCTCTTTTCATACCGTACAACGGGCTCCAAGGGAGGTTCCTCTCATTTCCATCTTTGTCCTTCATGATCTCGATTCGAAGGTCGATGCCGGGTCGTAGGGGCGGGAGTTTGTCGGCCAGTTTCCTGCTAAATGCCTGGAGCCATTGGTGATAATGCTTCGGAAGCTTCTCTTTTGGGTCCGTCCTTGTCTTCGGCTTCAGGGCCTTATCAATGTCCTTCAGAGTAACGGAGAACACTCCAGTGCCTTGTCGCCTCTTATCTCGTCGTACCTCTGCCATGAAGACTGATGCCATCACTTGTTCGACCTTCACGTCTGGGGCTGGCTGCTTAGCTCGATTCCACACCCGTACACCTGAGGACCTAATTGTAAGGCAACCCTTCTTTGCTGAGATATGTACATCCTCGTCCTCCATCCAGGGCTTTCCAAGGATAATACTATAGTTCAACTTTGGGATCACGTAGAAGAAGACTCGTTGGCGTTGGTGACCGTCGATATCAACTGATGCGTAAGTCACAGTATCGATGACTGTGTTGGGGTTGTCGGTAGCGTTCTCGACTTTCCGAGGAGGAATGGGGATCTGTGGCAGCTTCAGGGAGCGAAAGAGTTGCTCATTTATAGCAGCATAGCAAAGACAACCATAGTCGACTAGACCTGTGGTGAAGTCGGTTCCATTAAGTCTAATGTCGACGAGGAACGGGTCTCCATCCATCTTTGCTCTGCCTTCTCTTCTCCATTCCCTCTGGGCTGCCGCGTGCCCCTATTGTTCATCCTCTCCCTCCTCCTGGCTGCTCTCTTCCTCCTCTACTGCTGCCTCAGTGACCTGAGGGCGCGCCGATGAGATCTTGATACGTGGTTGCGACCCAGGACGGATGGGCGCTGCCAACGGGCATGTGAGGATCCTGCAGTCGTCTCTTCCGCAACGAAGGCAGCGGTGCTCGAGGCGTCGTGCGTCAATTTCTTCCTGGCTAACCCACTTGGCTCTCTTGCCTAGTAGTGTCCTATCCTGCGGCCGCTTCGATGGGTACCCATTGAGGTTGCTGTTATTCCTTCGAGGTTTCAAGGTGTTCACTTGTGTCGCGCTCGTGGGGGTTGATTCCCATTCCATCATATCCTCTCTCTTTGCCGTCTGTGGTGTTGGTGGGGGGGGACTCGGTTGCCCCTTGCTGCCTGACTTCTTCCATTGACCCAGGAGCTCCATAGCATTGCTCAGCTTCTGACACCTCGTTGCCAGCTGCACATAGGTAACCAGCTCTTCTTGGTTTACCGGTACAAGCGCCATCTTCAGCTTGTCATTCAGGGCATTAACCAGGTAGGAAATCTTGCTATTATCCGGCCATGACTCCGCATTAGCATTGGAGATCTCCTTCTCAAAGCGGGGGTAGAAGGAGTTAAAGGACTCATTTTCTCCTTGCTTAAGGGAGTGGAGTGCTTGGATGGCCTTCCTCTCAAGGTCGTGATCTCCGTATAAGAGCTCCAAACGGGTAAGGAGTACTGCTGGGTCCGGTTCCGTATCGGTTTGCCGTGTCTCATTCCGTACATATGTAGTGACGTTCTGCTTGGCCTTTCCTGCTAGCCGAGAGTATACATATGTGAACTGCAACCTGGGGTTGCCTAGGGCGTCGGCATCTTCCCGCAGCTTGTTTTCCATCTCTAGCTTCCACCCAGGCCATATGGTTTTGTTTCCTTCGTAGAAGGCAGGGTCGGGTAGACGTGGGCGCGGTCGGTGGGCTGGCTTCGGTTCGGGTTCGGGCTTGGTCTCGTGCTTGATTTCGGGCTCGGGGGTACTAATCTTCGGGATTGGGGTGCTGAGTCCGCTTGGTGTTAGGGGAGTGCCGTCCCCCTGGACTGCAGCTGCAACTGCCTGAATCTTCAATCTGATTTCTTCATCCTTCTCTGCAATGCTTCTTCTCAGCTCTTCATTCCTCTCTGCGGAGGCTTTCCTGAGTTCAGCGTTTTCCTCTCTCATAAGCCTGAGTTCCTGCATGATAGCCTCGAGGGCTACAGGTAGTGTCGGGCTGTCCATCCTAACGGTTCTATCTTCAAACAAAAGAATAAGTGATCTTTGATGTATGTGAACGGCCTCTAGTAACTGTATTCCAGCTATCTAGTCCAGGATGCTATTTACATCAAAGATGAAGAAGAAAGAAAGAAGTTCCTCAGTGCCCCTGAGCTGTGGAACGATTTCTCATCCCTGGCGCGCACGAGCCAAGTACGTCTTGCGGCACAGCCGCAAGGATATGGGCCCTGGCCCGTGACATCCAGAGCCCTGGAGGGGTTGAGCCTGCTATCTTTATGCTAGAAGAGGCTATATCTGGGGGAAATAAGAGCAGATTCAAAGGTCTATCCACTCTAGACCTTATGAATGCTTTTAACAACCTTGATAGGGCTAGTATAGCAGCCGCTACTGCTAGCTACGCCCCAACCTTCTACAGGGCTGCTAGATGGGCTTATAACAGCCCATCTATTCTAGTCACCTCTAAAGGCTACACTCTAGCCTCTGCACAAGGGGTCAGACAAGGAGACCCCCTAGGACCCTTCCTCTTTTCCCTAGGAATCCGACCTACTCTAGAAGCTCTCATCCAAAGGCTCCCACATGCAATCATTATAGCCTATTTGGATGATATCTTCATTCTCAGCAAAAAATCCCCTAGCAGCTCCAGCAGCCTAGCAGCAGCTAGAGAGACCTTTCAAGACTCCCCTCTTACCCTAAATACTAGGAAGAGTAAGGAAGCCAGTCTGGATGACCTCAGACAGTCAGGCCTAGCTACTCTAGGGACCCTAATAGGGCCTAGAGAAGCTAGAAAGGAGTTTCTAGCTAGGAAAATCAACCTGCTGGAGGAAACCCTCAAGGAACTGCAGAAGCTCCCCAAGCAACAAGCTCTGCTCTTGCTAAGAGGCAGCATCCATCTCCTGCTACGACACCTCCTCAGACAGCTAGACCCAGAGGGCTTAGCTGAGCTGTGGGGAAGAGCAGACAGAGCTATCCGCCTAGCTCTCCAACACCTAGCAACCAGACGCCAGGGAGACTCTCTTCCTAACCTAGACCCCAATCTTATAGCCATCCCAGCTAGAGAAGGGGGACTAGGAATCCCTATCCACCAGGATATAGCAGAGGAAATCTTTCTAGCAGCTAAAGCAGCTGCTAAGGAACAAATCCAAAAGATCAATCCTGCTTTTTCCTACACCCCAGCTGCTATATCTGCTGCAACTATAGCTCCAGCTGCCCCTGCTACAGCCCAAGAAGTCCTAGCTAGTAATACAGCAAAGAGACTTCAAGAGCTAAGCAACCTAGCCCCTAGCTTCCAGAGAACCTTTCAGGAAAACAGAAGCTATCTAGGGCGGAAATGGCTACAGATCCTGCCAACCAAGAAACCCCACACCTTGCCGGATCCTATAGCTGTTGAAGCTCTAAGAAACAGACTGCTGCTTCCAACCAGGCCCCCTAATAGCTCTTGCAATCACTGCGGAAGCCCTACAGATATCAACCATGAAGATACCTGTAAAGGAGCGGCCAGAAGATGGATTCAACGCCATGAACAGATCAAATATGCCTTTAAAAATGCCCTCTCTTGCATTTCTGATCTGGAATTGGAGCTGGAACCTGTTGAATTGGTGGCATGTTGGAACACCAGGGCTCCAGGGAGTCACATGAGAAACAGGAGATTGTCAGGCGATTCGGAAGGGGCTCGCCGAGCCTTCGGCCGGCTGGCCCGTATTAGGAAGAAAAGGAAAGCAAGACCTCCCTGATAAAAAGGGGGGGAGCGACAGTGAACAGATACACAATACACACACATGTTCAAGGTCATCATTTGGTCATACCAGCAATTCGACAGAACCAGCTATTGACCCCCTAGCTAGCCTCAGAGCTGATTTTTCTATCCTTCTGGGTGGCTGCCGTACCTACTACGATATCCAAGTAGTAGCTATAAATGCAGAATCAGCTAAGGAGACAGCTCAGGAGACTCTAGCTAGAGCAGCAGCGGCAAAGCGGCTAAAATATGCCTCTCTAGGCCCCTATTTTCAGCCCTTGATTTTTTCAGCAGGTGGTTTGCTTGAAAAGGACTCAGCACAGGCCTATAAGGCTCTCCAGCACCTAATAGGCCCTGTTGGAGCCTCCCAACTAGACACCACTATAGGCTTGACCCTTAGTAGGACTAGAGCTCAATCTGCAGCCTCTATTGCAGTCAGACCAGCTAGAGGGCTAGAGACCAGCCAGTTCAGACAGAGATATCAGCAGAGGCCTACTTTTACTAGTAACCTTTCTCCTATTCAGTCTCAGGAGGCTTCTAGCTCTATAGCTACTAACTAGACTTCCTAAGTCTCTTCCTCTTTCTATTTATTCTTTCTTTAACTATTAAGTATCTTTCCTTTTAGTCTCTTCTACTAACTTCCCCTACTTTTCTTTCTCTTTCTTTTTCCTCTCTATTTCTTACCTCTTTTCTCTCTTTACTACTATTTCCTAGGCTTTTTCTCCTTACTGGATTTTACTCTTTTTTCTTATTACTCTTTCTGTTTATTTCCTAATCTATTCCTTCTACCTCTCTATTTTCTTATCTCCTTACTGTCTTAATTATTAGAGAAGGAATATAGCTATTTAGTTTAGAAAAAGCAACTTAGCACCTTAGCTAGAGGATAGTTAAATATACCTACCCCTTACCCTAACCCATGGCTTGGTAAATGGAGGAATTCATGCCACCGCGAAGATGCCCACTGGTAGAGTTCGAGAAGCTGTGGTTTCAACTTGGTTGGAAACGCCCCGTCCAGGCCATATGTTGATGCGCGCTGTAGCGGGCGATGCCCACTCTGCCACGCGAAGACAACGTTCCGGTCTGCTCTTTCGCTCTTATCGTCGAAACGATTGAATGGCTGATGCACCTCGCGTACATGTTTCTCAGTTATGCCAATGCACAAATGGCGAAATTGCTGCGAGTTCACAGACTTTCCCCATACCTTCAAGGTTGCAGCTTTGAGAATTGCAGTCAATCGGCCGGTTTGCCACGGTTTGCTCCCTAGATTTGCATCAAGACGAAAGAGAAGCGGAGACCCTGTGCCTCCTGTATGAAGCCCATCTCTCCTCTCTCGATGCAGCATGTCGACAAACGGCCGGACGTAGACAAGATATTTATAGAGCAGAAATCCAACCTGGGCCGGCAGAAAGCGTGCTACGATAAATTCCCTGTTTGTTGATCTCTTTGCCTTGTGGTGGCGCACCACGTACATCATCGACCTGTTGTAGATGTATATACCCCTCGGAACGAACTCTCCGTTGACGCAGTACAGACTTAGTAATTCCGAGCACCGCGGTTTTTGGCCACCTGCGCAATCCAGACAGCCTAGAGCGGCGCCACGGAATGCCTCTTCTTTCTTGAAGTATCGGAAGATCGCGCTCCAGTCCCAGCTGTCGCGTCGGAAGAGCGCATTGCGGCGGGCCTTGCATGCTCTGTCGCACAACTCGAGGTACGCTTTATCGAGCTTATTTTCAGGGTGCAACACGAATGAAAACCCATTCTCGTGGTTGGCAATATCGTCTTTGATTCGGGCAAAGTCAATAGCCGGGTCCCACCCAAACATAAGCTCAGTGCAGAGGCGAGTGGCTTCTTCGATGAAGTGTTCAGGCAGGAGTCGAAACTGGCCCATTGAAATCTCAATTTTGTCTCCAAGAGAGATCTTTTGGCCATCATCGCTCCAGCGTAGAAGAAAAGGCGGTGTGTCTGATTGAGACATGACGCGACCAAAATTTCGGAGGCTGATCAGCTCTTCAAACGGCGATTGCGATCCCATCACCATATACCGCTTGCGTATGGGCTCGAGCCGTTCAAGTTGCTTGATGCGTGGTCGGCGCGTGATGCCCAAAGTAGGGTACGCTCGGAGCGGGAGGGCCCTTTCAAGGAACAGGAGCCTGAGAACATAGATCAGACCAGAGAGGTGCGGTGTGTATGACCTGGCTGGGAGGAAAGCTTTTGATCGCTGTGAAAATCCCAGGATGCCGCTGAAGTAGATCAACACCGTAGAGCTTGGTTGGCCATCTATCAGAGGTTCTGTGGCTAGCGCCAAACTTAGGCCAAGAAGGAGCTCAAGTAGCTCATCGGGCGATCCTTCAATAACAGTATCCTCGCCTTGATTAGCAGCAATAAGGTCCTCTTCGTCCTCTTCAGTCAGAAATTCTTCATCGCCGTCTTCTTCTTGGTCATCTTCTTCAACATCGTCGTCATCGTCATCATCGTCCTCGTCATCGCCGCCATCCTCACTACAGTTCACGTCATCGCCGATAACGTATTCATGTTGAGGATAAGGTAGTGTCTTGTGTAAGCCATCGGATCCGAACACAACCCAGGATTCATGGTTCCATATCCTTTCCAGAAAGCGCAGTTGCTTCCTGTTCAATTTAATACCCGCCACACTTTCTCGAATGCTCCGAGACATTCGGTATGCTCGGAATTCCAAGGCGATACATCGTTTGAATAACAAACGATACTTTCTTGTAGTCGAGAGATTTCGGACGAGTGTGAAAGGCTTAGGGTAGGTCGACAAGGCCCGATTGCTTCTGAGCCAACAAAGGATGCTGCGACTCGTCTTGCGCGCTGTCTCCTCGCATCGATCCAGCATCGTGTCGACCATGTTGAGGATCGCGGCGATTTTCCACTCGTCGTCCGCTGGACTCAGGAGATCTCCACCAAGGCCACAGACACTGCGTCGGCCGAGAATGTGAGCCTGGCCTTGGGATTGAGATGGCATCTCAATAAGAGCCGCGAGTACCTCACGGCGGTCGCTGTCCTTGTACGTCTCATCCCAGCCAGTCCTTTCTATCCAGGGCCGCTGCTCCGCAAACGTCAGTGCTGTTGAAATTGGACCTGCTTGTTCTAGAGACATATCGCTAGACCCTTGGTCTCGGTTGTGTTCCCGTTCAAGGACAGATCGTAGGTGGTCTTGAATATCTTGGCTGTCGACTGGTCGGATCAGGCTTCCATGTCGTTCGATGATCCAATACTCTCGATTGGGCCCAGTCGCCCATGTCTGCAGAAAGACATACTCGAATAGCTCGTCAATATCGCGACGACCTTGGGCCGTTACGTAGTTCGGGCATTGACTACTCAAAGGGTCGGAGAAATGGCGTCTCATAGACTGAAGACTGATCGTTCGGAAGCCACACTTGCTGCAAGCGAAACCGTCATAAACCCGCAGTAGGTCGTGTTCAGGAGAGCCGTCTGCGCGGGGAGTGGCCTTGTCGGGATCGCGGAGACTAGGCTGGGGTAGGGTTTTGAGGAATCGTGTCAGTCCCTTCCTTGCTTCTTCTGGGATGTTGTGTTTGTCCCGGAGGTGCGTCGTAACCCGTGAACCCTTTACGCACAGAGCATATTCGCATTCGTCTCGGAAGCAGATCAAGACTTGTGCCTCCTGGTCGACAAATAAACCAAGGTTGGTCAAATACTCCGGGTTTCGCATTTTGACTGGCTATTGGGATTGAGGATGATTGTAGTCTTATGTCTGATTGATCAAGATCGGGATATGGTGATGTATAGCTGCATTCAATAAAAAAGGAATGAAGATCTAGTTAGTAAATACCTGGCTCTGCTCCGGGTACCGAATTGGGGTACCTTAAGTACCTCTGCCTGCTGTGAATAATTTTCCCCCTTACCAGGGTCTATCAACCTGTTATGTTTGGTGCACTATCATCAGAGGAAAAATGTAGGGATTGTAGCATGGTAGTAGCAGAAAAAGCAAGACGACGCACTATAGCGTCGACAATACAATACAATAATGTGATGATGGCTTGAGGCTAGCCATTAGAAGACCCTGTCGAGTGCACAGACAAAAGTCCTGTAATTAAACGCAATAAATATGGGTATAGAGCGGACTTCCTGCGTGCACGGACGAAAAGGGTGTATTTTGACGAAATACTAAGGGATGTGACAGCGTGCACGGGCCAGTTTGTGTGTATTTTGTCAAAATACAGCGCACCCTTAGTACAGTAGGGGCCTTTGTGGAAGAACTGCTGGTACAAGACTCCACTTCTGCACGGCATATTTTCCTGTTCTTCTCTGGCCTGGCTTGCGGATCGCCGGCCTCCCTTGCGTTCTTGTCTCAATCCGTGCTCTTTCTTGAAATGTTCCCATATTCTCCGTAACGTAGACCCAACGTACGGACAACCTTCCACAAGCGTACAGCGTAACCCGCCTGTGAAAACGTCGCCCAACCCTTCGAATGGCATACTATCATCGGGTGGAATAGCCAGATCACAAAGCTGCTTGTAATCTGGGATGACGCCGAGGGAAGATGCCCACTGCTCAGCGTGTTTGATCTCATTCTTTGTGAGCTGATGAGGGATGGCTCGAAGGTGGGGTGCAATCTTACAACCAACAAGACGTATGGCACAGGAGCGACACCGAAGAAGTTGGAAGTCAGGTAGGAATGTAAAATACTCCATTGTGTACAGCGCTGTTGGTTCATACAGATATAATAAGAGTGCAAAGTTGCAGCGCGCATCAGTATGTTCTGGGGGCCGCCTTTTCTACTGCCTTAGTCTGTACTTGCTTCTTTCCAGCCGCTTCGTATCTGTATCTCTGTAATAAGTTGTTAAGCCTTCACCCAGGGTAACGGTTGTGTGATTCGCTCTCAGTAGGAAGTGTACGCCTCGATCTCGAACTAATTGTCGACACCCTATAATAATAATTGTCGGTCCCCCCTGTTAGTGACTATGGACCCACTTCTGCCCAGGATTGTGCTTGGGTCTCAGACTCGCTCGTCGGTCTGAGCATAGAGGCCTCTGATACTGAACCTGTAATATCCCTATTGACACTGGTATTAATTCTACAGTAATTCTACAGTAATTCTACAGTAATTCTACAGTAATTCTATAGTATATATACATTATAATTACACATTATCCAGACCCTTACAACCCTCAGCTATTTACACAATTTACTTATCTACATTTAATTATACTATAACCACAGACAACCCGGAGCATACTTGCTTTTGTGCAGCGGAGTCAGCCAACCACCTCATTCGTCCGCAATAGCAAGCCTCCCCTGTCAATAGAGGAACATCAAGAATCAGAGCCAAGGACGAAGATCCACATTATTACCACAATACGAACAGTATGATAGACAGACACTATAGATTTAGTATCGCATAATAGCACGTACTCACCTGGCAACTTTTCAGACTTACCGGGGCCCTCTAGGGCGAGAAACAGGAATCGTCGGCACCCTACCCCCAAGTTAATCGTCCCTACCCCATGTCCTGCTAGCGTCACTGTGGCTTCACATACAAAATTAATCGTCGGTTATAGTGCCGACGCGATCATTGAGTCTTAGGCTTCAAAGCTCGGACCACTTAATCCCTGTCAACACCAAGTTTTGAAGTCTGAAGTCCTTCCAATAAAGCCTAGGAGTGAGTGCAATAGGCGAAGAGCAAAGAGAGAACGAGCCAGGCTCGAGTGCAAACTCAGATTCAATATCGGATAGAACTTCTTGCCGGGAATCGTCCGATGAATTAGGATTGGTAGCCAAATCATCATCATCCAAGGTGAGAGCTGAGAACCCGGGGATAGACTCTTGGGGTCTTCCATTGAAAGGCAGCGGGCTTGATTCTGAGGTATCTGCTACCACAATGGTTTCTTGTGGCTCCGCCAGCTGCCCGATCCGCGGTGAGGACCTCTCGATGCGTCCAGGTCTTGCATCATGTCGCGCTCGTCTCGACGATAGCGTTCTGCTGGTAACCGTGGTGGCTTCCGAGACAGCTCTTGTCGCCGGGTGGACGGCGGGCAATAAATGCCCATCATGCAGCCTTGGACTCCGACGCCTTGATTGTTCTTCGCATTCTTGGTTGGAGAAGGGTGCTTCAGTAGCCGCAACGGCCTGCGGAGATCCTCCAACAGTTTGATCTGTGCTGTCGACCAGCTGGACGAGTTGGTTCGTTAGGCAGTCTTCACGGTGTTGAGCCTGGTTTGCTGTACGAGCTTGTAGGCGGCGAGCTTGTGCCCATTCCCGCTTGCGTCTCTTTCGTTCCTCGGCAGAAACGGGGGCAGGAGGCATTGTGTGTCTGGCAGACTGCAAAGAGAATAGAGATAGAGAGAAGGGAATGAAGACGAGTTACGTGGAATTGACGGACTGTTCTCTGCATTCGATTCCAATCATTCATTACATTTAATTGCGATAATCCTTCCTTGAACCTCAAATAAGCAGGATCAACTGGGAACCGCGGTATGAGGCGTTCGTATTCGCCAGCATTGCTTATCTTTAAGTTTCGAGTGGCTGACAGCCAGTGTCATCATTGGGCCACAGAAGCGTTGAGGCTTGCCGCAGGGAATCAGGATGCTTAAATAGGAAAAAGTTCGCAAGCCACAGCGGGCAACCAAATAAAGGTGTTCGGTATTGCGTATTAGGGATGCCTGACGTCGGCATTCTTATCCCAGGAGTGTTCACCCAAAGTTTAGTTCTCGGCACTGGGTAAGTGCTTGCGAGGATCGGACAATTGGATGCAATCCATCTCCAACTGGCGAGCCGGCCGCAGACAATGGGTTAGCATTCAAGTTTCTGCAGTGCAAAGTACACAATAAGCCCAGGGTTCGGTCAGCTGGTTAGCTAAAGCCGTGCGGTTTAAAAGATAGACTTAAAGACGGATTATCAATTAGAAATCGAATAACATGATAGTATGATAGTATGGTACAGGGTAAGTGCATTTTGACGGCACTCTCTCCTGGCATGACAAGGATATTGTCGACGTCAAGAGTTGATCGGATTGGCTGACGGTGACATGGATACTGTCGACGTGAAGGCATATGCTGATTGGCTTACATCCGATGGGCTGCCGCTAATACCAGAACTGTCTAGTGAGTGGAGCTGTCAGGGATAGTGTAGACTCCATCCCCAATTTTTATTGGCTTTGAAATCTGACAAGGATACTGTAGACGCCATGCCTGGCTCGTATTGGCCAACTGCAACCAGGGGTCTAACGTCGCTGACCAGGGATTGCCGATGGTTTTGGAGCACCATTTGAGACTTGCACCTCGTTTTGCGTCTTTGATCGGGCATAAAAGGTTGACATATAATTGCAAAAAGATATTTCATTAAGTTTAAAATACTTTGAGGCTTTCTCTATCGATTGATCTAGTTTTTACGTTGATCAGAGTTGTGCTGGATTTTACGCGTATTTAAATATAAGATTTCCAATGCTCTCGAAATTTCACCAAGTCTCACACGACACACACCAACCCACGCCGCACTTACACCACTGATCATTGATCTGTGATCGGCATGAGATTTCTACACTGCCCGGTGGGGTTCTCCTCCATGAAGGCGGAGCAATGTCAGCACGGAGGAGGATCAACCCGGCCCCCCATGGCTGCGCCCCTCGTTGCCTTTCCTGAGTTCTTTATTATTAGTGTGCCTAAGAAGAAGCTTAAAAAAACACAGAACCTAGCTTCGTGGATATCATCACACGTGACGGAAATGAAGAGCTTCTTGAAAAAAGTCAGTCGCAAGAGAAAGGAGGACGAGCAGGCTTCTCGGCCGCCCGACATGACCCCAGGGCCTCCGCAGGCAGCATCAGCTTCAAAGCATCGTTCACAGCTTTCAGAAAATTCCAAGCTGGCGCCAGCTTCGTTGCCCAGTCAGCAACCTTCTTCAAGAATCCCCCGACAAAAAGCGTCGGCTTCGAAGATTAGTCTGTGGCCTTCAAGGAACTCAAAGTCAGCGCCAACTTCGAATCCTGGTTCACAATCTCGTCAAGGACAACAGAGCAGTGGTCCTTCCCGGAGCCGGGATCACCGTCTTCCAAGACCGACCATGCTAGACCTGGGGAACAACCTGTTCCTGACGTCACATGGTTCTCTCCAGGAGGCTTTAATGCTGATGAAACAACCGGCAACAAGCCCCAAGTCACAGGACGCTGGCGACCTCATCGCCTTCTCAACGAATGACATTTGCCCCGTCTGTCGCAACTTCGATCCCCACCAATTTACGTCAGACTGTGGTTCGCCGCTGGGACCGTGGGCCCCTCTGGAGTACGAAGTTCCCGAGGAGACGGTATCGGGGAGGATCGTCGTGAAGGACTCCAAAGACTTAATCGCAGCCGCCGAGAGAGACTGTCTGTTCTGCCTCATGATCCGCGTGGGGCTGGGGACTACCCGCCCTGGGTGGGAGAAGGAGAACTCATACATGCACATCTACCTCGCAAATGGTCTGCCCTTGATTGTGCGCTTGGAATTTGGAGCAACGGCCGCGTTTAAGATTCCAAGGGAGCAGACGCTTAGTCTCGGCCTGGACGTGCCAGAAGATCAAGCCGATCCAGAGTATCTCGTCTCTTATCTGGAGGCTGGAAAAGAGCCTATAGAGATTGAGATCTATCGACCAGTAGTGCCTGCTGACCAGCTAACCGTTGGTGGTGAGTTTTTCAGGAATAAACAAAGCTAAGATACAACTAGCTAATGAAAGATATCTAGATGTTGCTTTGGGGAAATTACTGCAGCATGTGGGCTTTGGGACACCCTTGGCGGAGCATTCTGGAGACAAACAGAGCATCGACTTCATCAAAGAAAAGATTGGGACTTGTGTCAACCAGCACAAGTGCGGGCAAGACGGGGCCGTACCTACGCTGCCAGACCGCGTCCTCTGGATCGAAGCCAACAACGCTAGCACCATCAAGCTTCTGGAACCAAAGAACATTCGCGCGCCGTTTGTTGCGCTCAGCTACTGCTGGGGCCCCACGGATGCGCAGACATTCATGACGACAGCGAACACGCTCAAGGCTATGAAGAATAGCATCGAGTACCGTGGCTTACCGCCCCTCTTCCAAGACGTAGTTGATGTAGTGCGACGGCTCGGAATCGAATATCTCTGGATAGATCGACTTTGCATCATACAGGGCGACGACGCTGACTTTCGCACTCAAGCCCCCAAGATGGGCGAAATCTACGGAAACGCTACGGTGACGATTGCGGCTGCTTCTGCTACGACGGAGAACGATCGTATCTTGTTGAAGCGGAGCGATAGAATGGTATCTGGCGATATGGGCATAGATGTCAGTAACTTTGGCTCCATGAAGCTCTCGTTTCGGGAAGTGTCGCATGAAGTAGGCAAGGAACACTCTGGGGGCGACTATGGCAAGATGTCGACGAGGGCCTGGATCTGGCAAGAACGTCTCCTTGCGGCGAGGACTGTCTTCTTCACACCCAGGGCGCTCAAATTCGAATGCCGCTGCCACTCTTTTTGGGAGGGATCTGATGAGGACCACGCCTGCCACTCCTGGTCTGCGAAGCTGGACAAGATGGATCTGGTCTCCTGGACGATCCTGGTGGAGGAGTTCATGCGTAGAGACATCACGCGCCCGTCCGACCGTCTACCGGCCATGGAAACCGTCATGAAGCGCGTCGAGAAGAACACAGGATGGACGCCGTGCTGGGGCCTGTGGACCAACAGCATGATCGAAGGCCTGGCTTGGTCATCATATGGACCACTGAGGCAAGACGCCCACCAGTGTCGGATGAACCCAGGACACTACGCCCCAACGTGGAGCTGGGCCAGCGTGGACGGCCCGATTGACTACTCGGCGATGCAGCCGGCTCCGTTGATGGGCTCCGTGCGGTGGGATCTGGAATGTCGCAGCCTAGACAGCGTGTCCGGTCTGGCCCGCTTCTACGGGCACCTCATCCTGCTCAATATCCACGCCAAGGTTGAGCGCCAAAAAAACCCGCCGCCCGGACAGCCCCAGTTCAACTACGAATACAAGGTGACGAGGGGTACAAGCGAAGATGAGGGCCTCGTGGTCACACCAGATGTTCCCCTGAAGCCGGGGAGCGGCGTGTTCAACGGCCAGGCGTTCTCGTCGGCTATGCGAGTTCCGTACGGGGAGGCAATTCCGACCGAGACATGGAGCTCTACTTGTGCGTGCATGTTGGTCGGCAACAAGAAGCAGGGGGCCGTTGTCTTGTTCTTGGGCCATTCGTTGCGCCATTCCGGCACTTGGGAACGGATTGGCATGGGGAGTGGACTCAACACCGCTGCGTTTAGGAACTCTCCAAGACAACTCATCAACGTTAGCTGATGACTCTTGTTGTACCGGTAAGTCACGGGTGTTAGACAATCGAGTTGGTGGCAAAGCCCGAGTCCTACAGACCAAAATCAAGGGAATTGATATAGCGGCATGACTATTTTAATACAGAGGCATGACTCTTACAGCGGCATGGCCTTTACATCATATGATTGCAGGCAATTTCTTCGAGACTAATTTTTACGCATTCAAGGATTCGCTTGCCAGCGTCCTTCGAGAGGCCCCGGATCTTATACACCAGACGGATGACCGTGGGCAGACGCCCCTACACTATGCCGTCTCCCGCGCCGACACATCGAGAGATACACGCACAGCACAGGCCCTTCTGTCAGCAGGGGCCGATCCCCTTGTTGTTGACAAAAACGACAACAGCCTCCTTCATGTCCTCGCCAAGAGCCTAGTCGCCCCCGCTCAACTAGATCTATTCCAGGACCTAGCGAGACGAGGTGCAGACAAAAATGGACGCAATAAAGGTGGCGAAACACCGCTCTTTATATTCTCCAAGCATGACAAGTCGCAACCTAAAGGTGTTCATAATGATGAGTGGCAAGATGTGTCACATAAAGATGCATTACTGATGCTGCATGAGCTGGGGGCCGATTTCTTTACCAGAGACGCCAAGGGCCGCGGTCTGCTGCACGTAGCGGCCAGGATGGATGTCGAGTGGTTCCAGGAGCTGATGGACGAAGGTCTTGATGCCATGCTGGAGGATGAGGCGCAGCAGACGCCTATTGATGTTGCTGCTGTGTCTGGAAACCAGAAAGTCTTGCAGTTGTTTGAGAAGAATGGCCGGAAGTAGACGGTAGCCTGATGCTGCATGGGGAGATGTAGGCAGATGAAGACTGAGTGGGAAGAAGCTTGTTCATCAATCTTGCGTCGCGGAGGTGGTTGCTAGAGGCAACCTCGGTCTAGCTCTTACATCCAACTTCAAACGAAGAATGCGTCGCTGTGGCAGATTTTTGGTGGACTTAATTGCGTTTCCTACCGTTTCAGAACACACGTGCCAACCCTCAACCCGAAGCCCAACATTGCTATGGGCATGATGGATCTCAAAGGGTGTAAAATTTACCCGCAACCCCGTCGGAGTTGAGCAGTTTACGCTCGCCAATTGGTTTCTCCGTCTTTTTTAGGCGATTCTGTTTCAACCTGGCAACGAAATAGTATAGTATTTACAGGGGACAATATGGAACGAGCTTGGTGAAATTATCTGCCAGGTAACATCTCAGAGAGAGCCGTGTGATGAGACGGAAGTGGAAGCGTTCCTTGAGGGTTAGGTATAGGGAGGAGTCCAAAGAACCAACTGAAATTAATATGAAAATACTATCTCGATACAATAGTTGAGAATAATGATCAGATAATATGAAGTGAATATCGACACCTAAACAACGCACCTTTTTCCAATTGGACCGGATTATTATTAATTTGTCACCTTGATAGTAGTGGCAACACTCGGTACCCCCGCCGAGTTCAGCACAAAAAGCATCCAGTATCCCGGCAGAGCAATTCCCGGGTCATTCGGAATTTTGAATGAATACCTGTTTGTCCCAGCGTTCGCCAATGTCAGAGCAATACGTCGCTGGTCAGTGTTGACCGTGTGTGTCGCAGTCCCATATCGAATCAATGAAGCCCGGTTAATCGGACCGCTCGTGGTAAAATTAATAGTGCTGCCCACTTTCGCGGTCTTAGTTGAAGTGCTCGAGATTCTTGGTCGAGTTGCTAGGTTGCCGTTGTTATCGTAGAGATAATTCGGTGTGAAAATTTGAGCATCAAAGTGGTTTGTCGTGCAAGCGCCACACAGTCCCCCGCCGCCATTGAATACCCTTCCATCCGGTAGCAGCAACGAGATACTATGGTAGACTCGGATGATTGAGTTTCTTTGCTGCTTGATGAAGGTATTAGAGGCGGGGAGGTATAGCTCGGGCTCAAGTTGGGGGGTCGAATCTGCAAAAGGCTGGGAATGTTGCTGGCCTCCGGTAATAAAGACGGTTCCGTCAGGGAGCACAACTGAGGTGTGAAAGATGCGAGGATGTAATCCTTGGCCATTGCCGGCCGAAGCTGTTTGGGCGGTACTTCCAGGCTCGCCGATTGTGATGATGTGTGCATTAGCTGTGGAATCAGCATACCGGTAATCAGGGGAGCCGCCAAAGGTCAGGATCTTGCCCTTGACCGCATCATACATGACCGAATTTCCACACATTGAATCTGGGTCAACTTTGCCACCTGCTTGTCGTTTACCAGCGGGCTTCACATCGCCATTGGTTCCGCTCGTGTAATACCAGTTCATCGCAGTGCTTGGGCCGGCTTGGAAGACGGTTCCTTTCTTCCAGCCAAATAACCATGCGTGGTTATCGGCGCGATAGATGCCTTCTTTATCAGCCGTAAGCATTGGCTGAACAAGGGCCGCTGGGAGCAAAGTCCATTTTTTCAACTTTGGATCGTAGATTTCACCGTTTTTCCCTCCCCTGGGACCACTCCAAGAACCGCCAATTGTAAACACACGGCCGTCGGATGTTGTGGCAGACGATTGATACCCGCGTGCAATGTTCATCTCCGGGCCTGTGGTCCAAGTGTCGCTGGGAGAATCGTAGAGGCTTGTTTTTTTGGCGTCATTTCCGCCGGTCACCACAATCTGCCCATCACCGTCCATAGAAATGCCCGGGCAGAACATGTCGTGGTGAGTGAGGGTAATATTGCGTGGAGTAATGATGCCAGTAGCTGGGTCCCAGACGGAGCTCAGCGTCAAGCCACCACCGGGTGTAGGATGGTGGAAATCATCATAGAGGAAGGAAGACCAAACAACCACCCTGCCGCTTGTTGGCTCAACTGCACCGGCCACAGGGACGACGGGGAAGTCAAGAGTAGGGCCCCAACGTCCTAGTCCGGGCTTTGAGGCGCTGAAAGAGGAGGCTGCGTAGACGTTAAGTTCCGCGATGCTGATCCAAGGGTTGTCGTGTGCTTCGGAGATGGCAACCAGGCGCACATAGCGGGCAGGCTGTGGTTCGAAATTGGCGAATTTCTCGGTTTTATCGGCCCACCATGTTCCTGTCGCAACAGGGGACCCCCAGTTCTTCCCGTCCGTGCTGAGGAACACGTCATGGCGCCCTATCCAGTTGCGAAAGTTGCTGTCCTGGCGAGGAAGCTGAGAGACTCCATTGATATTCTGGACGGCTTTCATGTCGACCGTGATGGCGTGCGGAGGCCTCGGGTTGGTATTGCCCCAAGGGGTATGCCAGAAAGATTTTGAGTTGCCATCAATAGCTTTGGAACATTCGTTGCCTGGATGCTGGCTGGAGCAGGTCACCGCCCAGTTTTTGCGGTCAATGGGAATACCCTGGGGGGGAGATGCTTTGAACTTCCCAGGTTGTGGCCCAGGAGTTTCGGGAATGTCAACTGCACTGGTGGCATCCAAAAGGCTGCCGAGGCACAGAGCCAAGGCCCAAATGTTCTTCATGGCTGAGAGAGTCACAAAAACGGAAAGAAGAAGAAAGGGAAGGATAGAAGGATTCAATTGAATACTTAGTTATTTTATATAAAACCGTGGACGGCTGAGTGCTGCTCGCCCTGTTTCCCCACCATGTAGCCATCCATGATAAAGTTTTCAACGGTTGATAAACGTAGAGACAGGGATCTGAGCCTCGGATCTGCAGCACCGATGCAGGTATCGTTGATGTATCGTTGAGCCGTCAGTTGCGGCGTTTACATTTTGGGAATTGAATCCAACCATTCGTCAGCTCCGTGCAGAGAGGTTCCGCACACACGTTTCGGATTTCCACTTTGGCTGGGCCATTGTATGCATCTTTTTTCAGTCAATCACAATCTTTTTTACGATGCAGCCACACACAGGTTGGGTAGGTTCCATTATTTACCAAGCCTTCATCATCGGGAAGATCATGTGGCCAGCTGTGGCTACCCTTCAATCTAGTGCCGAGATTCCGTGTTCAGATGCACGTGTCGAGCTGGCATGGGCTGAGGATGACATGTGCTGGGAGGAGAAGAGATGGGAACCACCCGGACTGTTTGGATGCATGTGGCTTTACACGTTGTGCCATCCGGGACGAGGAGTCCACATATGCACTACGATAATTTGAAATGAAAGGGGAGAGTGCGTTTACGAGTCCAGTAAAGGCGGCACGACATGATGTGATCTGCTTCTAGAACGATATCCAATGGTAGCGGGCTGTATCTTAAGGTCAACACCCTCCTATTCAATACCTGCTACTGTCCATTTTTTCACAGCCCAACGTAATTTCACTCCGATCAGGTGCGACGGACGCAGGGCCCAAAGGTCTCTGCCCATGTTATCAACGCCACAGCCCTGCATCCTTGCTCTCCAGAGGAACGCTCACCTGATGCCTCTATACGGATAACTTTAGGAGTTATAGGGGAAGCTTGTTGGGAGCCTGCAAAAAGCCACTGGCGTGTAGCAGTACCGTATCGAATTGGGTTGAAGGATGCCTCGTATTTAGTCTGCTCGTGGCGCTGTTGTTGGTTTTTGGGGCAACACGCTACCCCTGTAAAAGCCAAAAAATACTCAAATAGCCGCCCCTCATTTGTCAAGTTTAACGGGAAGGTGGGGATGTGGGTACGCTAAGGTAGGTGATCGAGACCTGCTGATCAGAGCGGGGAAGATGAATGGTAAGGATCTTGGTGATTTTGTAGGTCAGATAACGTCATAAACGGTCATTTCGTCAGGTCTGTGTGCATGTGTCGTCATCTGCTTTTAAAGTTGTTCCTAAAATGCTTGCCTCAGACGATACATCTTGGTGATTTCGGAGCAGACTTTCTATGACCGCCTTCTATTTGCAAGCGTTAGTCGTCAATGTATACCGTTGGAAATCGCGGCCCTATCCCTTTGACTGTCGTAGGACTATCCTTTAAGTGCCATAAGGGCATACTTGCGCTAGTAGCAGGTATCTAGTCTAACGAAAATGATATAAATAAAGGCAATTGCTAGGGACGCATGACGTTTTGCTAGGGACGCATGATCTTACGGACGCATGACTTTTCTACCCCTCTCATTGGCTCAAAAAATGTCTACTCCACATGTACACACAAACCAAAGGCGGTGAAGCCATCCAACTAACAGTAGTTATACCCGTACTAAATCCATAGATGAAACAACAAATACCATTTCTTCATCTGATATCTGATGAAATATATTTTCCTATCCCTTCCTCCCTTACTAGATGAAATAAGCTTATTCTTTATATGTTTCTATTAAATATTAATACTACCAGGTTGTCTTAGGGCTGTATAACAATAGTATCATCAGGTTTTCTTAGGACTGCTGATGCGAATATACCGCGGAGGTCACATAAAGTGAAGTTGTCATGTAGATGTAGAAAGATGGATGACGAGCTAAGACTACAGTTGAGGACGGGAGCATAAGGTCTCCTTCCTCACGTGATGTTACATATAATGCCAGTCTTAAGCACCAGGCCCAAGACTGGTTTTTCACGTATCAACTGCACAGCGATAGTACCATCAGGTCATATTATCCTAAGACAACCTAATAGTACTATCACTACATTATGATTGTATGTGATTGAGTGTAATAGTATAATTTCAATCACTAGTAATTGAATTTTCAGCTCAACTACAAGGGATCAAAATCCTACTATTTCTACCTATACCCAGTAATTCTAACATGATATCACTCCTCATCACTGCTTATCAGCTCCCATTGACTTCTTGTTCTACGGATATTCGGCTGCAGTCTTCGCCCAGTAGCTCGTACCCCAGTGAGTTGTCCAGGACCAAGTACAGCTGACTGGCTGCGGGTTACTCGTGCAACTGACCTACCTTGCTGGCTTGTCTCTTGTTCGATCCTTGCTAACGTAGATTGATTTCGGCTTCCCACTGTCCGACCTCGCTTACGCTTTGCTACCTGCCTTACCACTTGGCTTGCTGATGTATCGGTAGGTGTCTCAGTATTGGCCAGCTGGGATTGAATGTCCATACTAATAGCCAGGGTTGAGGGCATGGCTTGTGGTGTATTTCTTGGGCGGCCACGAAGAGATAAAGTAATCTTGGGGTCGAGGATACGACGATACGGATCTCTTGATGATGATTCTCTTAGTCGCCAGTGTGGATGGACTTCCCACTTTGTAAACTGTATACCTGAACCCAGCTTCTCATAAATTGTGTGAGAACACGGGATGCCAAGCTCTGTTGAGATATAACAGTTACTGCCACAGTCTTGAAGAGGGGTTGGAAAGGGGTTCCTTGCAGTTGGCATTGCCTTGCGTGCAATGCGATACTGTCTCTGTATTAAGGACAGGCCTTTTGAAGAGATCATTGTCCGTAGTTCGCCGAGGTACTCTGAACTTGGTCCAGTAAGGTCACGTGCAGTAAGCACTTCGTCTGCTGCACACTTATCTAAGAAGTTGCGCTCTTGATCCCTTATCATATCCTGCATTGCCTCAACGAGACGAAAGAGGTTGCTCATGCCATTAAGCAAATAGCTTTTGACATTATTATTGCTTGCTTCCGTGCCAGATGTGACACGAATACCGAAATTACGGTATGTCTTGATGAAGCAGCGGGCCCATTGAGCTCTTACAGGCATGTAAGTACCATATAAGTAACGCAAGATTGGTCGTTGATCATCAAACTCCTTGCATAGCATTTTCCAAGCCTCCTCATGAGCTGCCTCATCATCAGCAAACAGTACAACCTTCCACATCTGGAAGATACCCCGATAGGTATGAGGAATCTTGTCGGTTGTTGAATTGTCAACCAGTGCTCGATCATTTAAGCTGAGTTGAGTTTCATACTGAGGGGACTTTTCAACATCGCTGATATCTGAGCTGCTAGTAGGCTCAGAAGTCTTAAGCCATTTCTGCTTTGACTTAAGAAGGACATTTGAGTTGATATGGTGGATGCACAATTGCTGCTGTGACTTGGGAAACTGATCGTCTAGTGCTGCCTTCATTGCCTTATCAAAGTCTGTGATGATAATAGTTGGGTCTTTGATAGATTGCTCATCAATCAGCTGTCGAAAGCCCTCTGCAAGGAATTGGAATCCTTCCCTTCTCTCATTATCAATCAGACCAAACGCAGCATTGAAGACAGTCCCCAAACATGTTTGCCCTGTTGCTTGGAAAAGAGGCAGCTTGAATCGATTGGTATTGTATGTATTATCGAAGCTGATGACCTCTGGAAAGCGCTTCCACATCTGAAGGCAATAAGGGAAGGTCCATATTAAGCCAACAACTCGATTTGGCTCATCATCTGCCCACTTTACCAAGTAGAGGATTCCACTCTCATCGAAAAGCTTGATAAGTGCTGCAGCAGAGGTATACCCATTCAACTTATCGCGATTGATCGTGACTCGGGCATTGTAGATATCCTTTTGAGTGAAACTGGTATCTGGGTGCTGATCTTTGACAACGGCTTGTACATCGCGAGCACGCACACCAACCCGTCGACTTGTAGCTTCAATAGTGGCCTTGATAGATGAAGTCAGTCGTCGATGGGTAGGGTGTGCTGATGGGGTGAGACTGGGTCCATGGTTGTGTTCGCTGTGTTCTATATTTGGGTGCTTTCGTAAGAACCACTTCCCCTCTTCTAGGGCTTCAGCAATAACCTTCCATTTACAGCCGCATTTTCGAGACTTCCGCTGTCGCAATCCAACTCCTCTGGTATATCTTGGTTGTCCAAATCGATCACATTGAAATGTATATCTGATTATCCGACCCTGATATTGATATCCATTATATCGAACAATGCCAAATCCATGCTCCTTAGCAAAGGTGTTGATTGTGTTGAAGAGAGTCTCTGCATCTGGGGCAGCATCACCTAGAATAGGGGGGTTGGGTATTGGCTCTGGCTCTGGCGAGATCGAAGATTGTATAGATATATTGGGAGGTGTAGTCACAGGAGGACTTGATGTTGATTGTGGATTTCGTGGCGGAGAGTATGGAGGAGGGGGTTCATAAGCTCCTGGGCTAAGTGGCGACCAGCCCCATCTCTCCCGCCACTGGTGTACACGTTCATATTGACGGGTGAGGTCGAGTGTAAGGCGCCGACCTTCTCCAATGACCTCTTGTACAAGCTTTAGAGCAGACTGAAACTCAGCTTTAGTTGCTTGAGGGGGTCCTTGTATTGAAGATGTTGAAGATGGTGGAGAGCTGGGTGTAGGGGATGAAGAAGATGATAATGAATATGGGTATTCACCCGGAATCAGTTCTGTTACTCGACGAACAGATGATGATACCAGGGTGAGGTCGGTGTTGAAATAAATCTCGTGATCGTTACGCATCGACCAGGTCGACTCATTCATGCCTCGCTGGCCATGTGGTCTGGGGACATCAGAGAACCTTTGCGGGTATGATGCGAAGAGATTATCGAGGGCATTATCGTCTCCAATACCGTAGAATGGAGAGATGCTGCTTGCTATTGTCGAACGACTCGAAGGGCGCGATGGACTCGGTAGGTCGGCTTCGCGCTCGACGCGACGGCGCTTCGAAGGGATCAATTGATCGCTGGGGCTCGGGCTTCGGCTTCGACTTCGGGATCTTCGAGGCCTAAGATCCTGCTCAGGGTGGGTATGTGGTTGACTTGGCATATTAAATCAGAGGTGAAGGCTGGGGGGTAGGCTCTAGGAATGGTTGTTGGTATATGCTAGTAATGATTGTTCTTAGGGGTAAAGATTTAAAGGAGCTGAACAGAAGGAGTACAAGAAGTGGAGGTGGCAGAATTCGATGGTACTAACAATTATTTTTGAGCCAATGAGAGGGGTAGAAAAGTCATGCGTCCGTAAGATCATGCGTCCCTAGCAAAACGTCATGCGTCCCTAGCAATTGCCTTAATCAAACGGTTCACTAAAAGAGACTTAAAGAAATAGGCTAGAAAGACTGTAAATTGAGCTGAAGACTGATTATAACTGAGGGTATAGCCAGACAGCTATCCTAGTGATAATCTTAAAAGAGGGATGCCTTCTGCTTGCTTCTATCTACACATCCAAAGCTCTTTTATAGTCCCAATAGGTCAGGCTACTAGGCTCTATGTAGTGCAGCCTTTCCTGTTGAAGGAAGCTACAGCAGTCTTAGCCCTAGCTGCAGCAAGAATCTGATCAAATAACTAACATCCCCAAAGACAGTAAATCCCCTACTTAACACCTATAAAGAGATACGCCTCCATATAGCCTAGCGGATGCCTTCGGATGCCCGTTGCCGCGCAGAAGCACAGCATTACATTCCTATACATATCGCCGCCTACACGCACCTTAATGGAAGCTATTATAAATCGAAATACAGCTTGGTCGAGCGCTTTTGTCTCTATAACTGCTAGCTTGCGGCGTCCTGGCCTTCACTCTCCACCGTCCTCCTCCTTATCGCTCCCACTTTCACTGCTTATATTATCGCTTCCGTTAAAGAAGCCGCTGTTATCGTGCAGTTCGGTTTGTCCGACAATATCGCCTAGCTGCTCGTCCTCTAGTTCGCGGGCTACATCTGCCATTAAGCTCCATTGCTCGTCCGTGAAGTTCATCGCCAGTCGTGTTGCCGCTTCCTCGCGACCCATTTCGTGTGCCCGCCAGCAGAACTCTAAGTAGCGATGTCTGACAGACTGATAGCTGGCCCGCGACTTGTCTTTTGCGGTACATCCGAATGGCAAGCTGTTTGGTTTCCCTGGCTGGATGCCGTGAAGACACTGCAACGTCTCCTTCGGTACGCCTTCTAGTCGCCAGCTGCAGCGGTCTACCTCTCGGTCGAAGCTCTCGTTTAGTCGCGTGAGTAGCTGCAGCTCTCTCGTAGCCTTTTCATCCTCGGGGACTCTTGTCTTAACCTTGCTGGCCTTTGCTCGTATCCCCTGAGCCGCATCATGGATCTCGGTCAGACTCCGGTCCCCAAAGTGTCTCACCCACTTCATTTCCTTCACCCAAGTCGAGTCGTAGTCAATGCCCTCCTGCCTGTCACCGTGCTCGTTTCTCTTGGTGTCCTCCTCCATTAGCTCGGCCTTGCTGTCGGCGATCATCCTATCCATGATGCTATTTGTCGCTGCAGACTCCAGTGCCATCGTACTGTCGCCATCACCGTAAGCTCTAACGATCCAGTATCTCGCGCGTCGTATTGGCGTCCATGTTTGTAGTTGTACGGCGCTGTATTTTGGTCCGTCGGAGCTATGTTGTGACTCTGTCCAGTGATGGGTTACGTTCTTTTGTGATTGTGTTAATAGCGGCATGCATTGCAGCTGAACCCGCTATGTACGTCAAGAATCGGAATCGGTTCGCTCCAGTCGGCTGGTAGTTCAATTGTAGCTGGATCGTTCAGTGAGTCTACATCGACGTAGTCCGTTATATCCCTAAGCGGTTGTCCATTTACCTAATGCATATGCCTAAAGTGGGACTCGACGCTAGCACCTGGGTTCACCGCATGCCGGCATATATTACACAGCAGAAGCTGGTGCTCGTCGATGAGCGTCGCATACTCGTCCATTTGTTAGTTTCTTGCATGTTGCTAGTCTGGTATCCACGGCGCCGCTGAGCCGTCGCTGATTCACGCCAACCCCAGCGGCGGCGCGTGGCGCCGACCGGCTGATCCAGGGCCCCCGCCGCCTGCGGCGCCGGGCCAATGGTATCCCGGTATATCAACATGCGGCCCCCGCGCTGGCCACCCCGGATGGCCGTGGATATACGCGAATCTCCATGCCCCCCTCGCTGATCGGCCCCTATAACTTCGGGAAGCTCCAGGGGCCTCCAGCGCCCTCCAGCGCCTCCGGGGCCCCCCCAGCTGCCCCGGTCCTGCTGATCTGGCGCTGGAAGGCCTGGCCGGCCCTGAAAATTATTTATATATCTCTCCCTGCAGACCCCCAGGCCCGTCTAGGCTGGCCTATTTTCTCTAATGACCTCGTATCCGATCGATCGGATCAGCTGCTGCCTCTTTAATTGATATCCGACTATGACGAGGAGACAGGCTGGGAAGAAGAAGGCGGCGGCTGTAGCTGACTCTATAACCGTCAGGACCAGCACTGCAACGACTACTGCGACTGGGGCTGCTGCCGGGGCCGCTGCAGCCGGCACCAGGCACCACGGTCGCGTCGGGCTTAACGCGCGCAATAACGCTGAGCTACGTGCTAACGCACAGCATATCCTCTCGATGATCCAGGACGCGAGGCCGAGAAATACACTGGCCGCGTATGAGCCGAAGCAGAAGGAGTTCAGGGACTTCTGCGAGCGCAAGCAGTATCAGGATGCAGATACCGTCACAGAAGACAAGCTCCTCCTCTTCCTCGTTGAGGAGGTCGCGGACCGGCCCCTCAGGGCCAAGAGCTACAAGGCAGCTGAGGATACTCCGCAGGAGGCTACGCGGCTTGCCTGGCGATCAGTCCGCAGCTATACGACTGCTATTACCGACCTATATCGTACGCAGAAAGCGCTTGGGATGAATACCCACCCTTCGCCCCGGGAGGATAACGTTCGGGAGTACCTCAAGTCCCTCCAGCGCCGGGATGCGCAGCAGGATAAGGCTAGCTACGCCGATAAGGGTCGCGATACCCTCCTCGATGGATATACGGAGCAGGAATTCGAACGCGTCTGCCACGAGCTCTGGGCGCATAGCGGCACTGCTGCTGAGTGTCACCTACGGACTCTTGTGGATCTGCTGCTCGGGCACTACATGCTAACCCGGGGTGGCGACCGCCGCGCAGCCGAGATCTCGGATCTCTTCACCTTCGAGTTCGAGGAGGAGGGCCCGACCCGCTGTATGCCCCTGATCTTCACAACGCGGGCTGGGAAACAGAACCAGCACGGCCGCCTCGAGACAGCCGGGGCTCTCCGGAACAAGAACCCGGTTATCTGCATGCTGGGCGGCCTTGCGTTCTACCTCCTCTACCGGTGGGATATAGCCGCCGATGAGCCGTTTCTAGACCTTAGCCAGCGGTCTGCGTGGTATGATACCCGGCTGATCAAAGGGAGCGGGAGTGGGGGTGACCATACAGCTGCCCTCTCGTATAACTCGCAGCGGGACTGGGTTGTCAAGGCGTTTGCATATGCCGGCATCGCCTCGAGGAAGAAGACGCATGTTGGCCGGAGCTCGGGGGCGAAAACAGCCGAGCTTAAGGGGATCAGTGAGGACCAGATTCGCCGCGCCGGCCGCTGGAACCAGGAGCAGATGATCGGCTGCTACCTGAACTCTCTGCCTCGCAAGTTCATGCGTACAATGGCCGGGCATCTACCCCAGAAGGGGTGCTTCGAGATACGCCGTGCTAGTATCGTGCCGCCGGATACCCTCCTCTCTATGATCTGGCCCAACCTTAACCGTTGGAAGGGCCAGTTCGGTCCTACTCCTGATCAGATTAACGATCTTGTGGCTATGGGGCTTACGAATCTGCTCTCGTACCTACGCGAGGTTATCCTACAAGACTCAGTCTTCCTGATTAAGCAGTTCCCAGATAGTCCAGTTTGGAACCACCCGGTCTTTCAGCACGAGGCCTACTTGCAGTTCGCACAAGAGGTATCAGCCCTCGTACAAGAAGAGGGCGAGAGGCCAAGCCAGCTAGCCCTACTAGCTCAGGCTGTTCCAGCTCTTGCAGACTACCTCCAGTCCGTCGATGCCCGCAACGATACGAGGATTACTAGGCTACGGGCCGACCTCGGGGCGGATCTAAGAGCCGACTTACAAGCTGAGCTTCAGGGAGTCAGGGAGCAGACCTTGCAGCTCCAGTCGCTCTTCTCAACTGGCGTTACCTTTCAGCTTAAGACAGCTGCTACCCCTAGCCTCCTGCAGCTACAACTAGCACCAGCGCTGCCGCCAGCGCCAGCGCCAGCGCCAGCACTTACAGCTGCCGCTGCTAAAGAGGCCCAGCGCCAGTATACAACAGCTTGCTCGAGCAATAGCAGCAACAGCCGCTCAGTAACCCCAGGACTGGAAAGACCGCCACAGCATCGTATGTGCCGGGAGGTTAAGACAGTTAGGGACTTATGGAGAGAGTGGACAGTCGGGCTACGAGGCCAACAAGCTATTGCTACTCTCGATAGCCGCTGGGGAAGCCGCTGGCGGGCGGGCCAGCAGAGCGAGGTGCAGTGGTACTCTCTACGGCTTGAGATTATTAAGGAGATTCGCCGTATAGCACAGGCTCGGCGTATAAGCGAGGAGGCTGCGATGCACGCTATAAGCCTGCAGCAGCAGCAGATGGGCTACTCAATTGACCAGCTCTGCAAGTTCCTCCGAGCTAATAGAAAGGCCCGGCTAACTATACAGAAGACGAAGAAGTAAAGAGAGATTAGCGGCATCTGTAGAGGTTTTATTAATTGATTGATAATCTACAATCTCTATCTTTTAAGCAGGTTCCCAGTCATCGCGTAAGATGCAGACCCTCGATTACGTAGGAATTGCATTTAGCCGGCTGGCCGTTACGGTCGCACATTACCACATGGGTGACATAACCCTTTTGGGAAGCCTCAACCATGTGGAAATACTTAGTAATTTTGTGGACCCTTGCAAGACTACAGTATCGCACACTATCCGGAAGGTATCTCTTCATTTAGATGGCATGTCCACCAGGAAATATGTCGTGATAATTCCTGGTGACGCGTCACAATTCTTCCACTCGCACATCCACACCAGCATCAATACCCAGCCCATCGCCACCCCATAGCTGTTATGGGCTATCCCCATCGATTCCCTAAGTAAGCTCGGGTCTATCCATCATGAGATTGTGCGACTGACCTTGTCTTGTACGTAGATATGCCCGATCACGTCCTATCGCAGACATGTCCCGATGTTCCGAAGACCGTGGCCCCTAAATCGTACCAACGGAGCCACGATTTCATCCGCGATAGCTACCCAGGGTCGAATCTGTGTCCATATTGCGGGAGACGTTGGCCCACGAGTATCTCCATCCTCGACAGCTCGCCAGTCCCGTTTCGAGACGTTGAGACAGCTTCCACCTCCTCCGCTATACAGTCTATCGACCTAACAGCCTCTGATCGTTCCACGCCCTCACAGACGATCTTCACCGGCTCTGGAGACGGCCCTGGCCGTATCCTCGCAGCATCGCGGCCCTCCGCCGTGTATCGAGATGCCAAACTTACGCAGAGTCGGATCGCGAGGGGCATGGGGGCGAGCTCGTTGCAACTCAGTGAGGCTGTGGCTAAACAGAGCCAAAACAAGAGCAGACGGAAGATCTCGATGCGCCTCACCGTCTTCCTTGCGAGGCCTGGCCCATGGGAAATACTAGACGAAGACGAGGAGCCCCAGTGGTCTTTGGCTAGAGAGCTGCTGAAGGTCGCTTTGCGCCCCTTCGTCGACGAGGAACCATCTTTACCTGTCCACTTCTGGTTCGACAGCATCTTCTTCCCTCAGTTCAAGGACAAGCCTGCCCTCTCTTCTGTTCTTCAATTCGACAAGAGACTCGTTCAGAACGCCCATATTAAAGAGGGTATCACGGAGCTGAGCGACCTCGACTGGGAGAGACAGACAGTCGCAGAGCTTTTCGGCGAGGACTGCCCTTTTCGTTTCAGCAAAACAGAGGGCAGATATCTCCTTTTCCTTGTCTTCTATGAGCCATTGCCTCCTCGACCACAATTCCCGGCCCCTCGTCATATCAAGGCACCGAGGTCAGCCGTAAAGCCGTTCAAAAAGGAGAAAGGAATCAAGAAAGAGCTAGTCAAGGCCGAAGTGAAGGTACAACCAGCCTTGTTAATCGGGAGCGAGTTCAACTCGCCCTCCTTGAGCCCCTCTCTGAGCCCAGTTCTACCCCCTTCGAGAGCTAGCGCAGAAGACCAGATCGAGGTTATTACTAGCGACGTGGACGAGACCCGCGCGGGTCAGAAACGAGCTCGAGACTCTATAAGCTCAGCACTCTCGGTAGAGGCAGAGGATACGGAGCTCTCGGCTGGCCCTGCCTTCACTGCCCATGGTCCCGCTGCTGGAACCCGAGGAGTTAATACGAGGAGGCCAAGTAGTCGGCATCCTCATAAACAGACGAGGAAATAGTAGTTACTCTAGCTCAAGGTGACCCAGGTCCCCCATCAGCTCGTCTACACTATTGATAATATCGCCAGGTAGCCCAGTTCCGGAGAGGCTATTGTTAATAGGCTCAAGGTAGTTCTGCTCGAGGAGCTGAAGCTAAAGCATTGTCAGCTAGCTTTTGAGTGCGATAGAGTACTTTTTTACGTACGAATCTCTCTTGCCCTCCAACTGGACTCTCTGGGATGCTCAGCACCGGACTTGCCCCGCAGTCGAGATGAACCTGAATCTTGTCTCTAAGCCGTAAGTAGATTGCGAGGTGTGGTCGCTTATGATCAAGCTCCCCATCTAGCTGACCACCGAACTGAAGATCCCGGAGCTGTTGATCACACCAGTCTGTTGTTGTTGGGTCAAGAAGATCGTCTATATCGATAGAATCGACAGCGGCCATCATCTGGGCAAGCCCATCTCGAGCCGCAGGCCCTAGATGGACTGCCCAGTTCTCCACTTCGCTTGTATTATACAGATCCATTGGGATCCCGGCGACGAGATGCTCCCTATTCTTCTGTGGCCGGATGCGATGGCCGTTCCACATCTCCGTGAAGTCCGCAACCTCTTGACGGATCATGGGTCCATAGAGAGCATACACCGCGATCTGGTGAGCAAGACGGTTTGGTTGGAAGAGGCCGCTATCAATCAGCTCGTGTGAGAACGCGATCCAGCGCTGACTGACACCTTTAAGTAGCTTTTCCCACCAAGACTCGATCCGTTGGTTCGATGTGCTTGGGCCCCAGATATGACAGGAGCTCAGTCTCGCTCCCTGCCTATGGACTCGTTGGTCGTTATCATCGGTGGTATACCGAAACTCTGTCTGATCAAGGTCGGCGAGAATCGCCTGGGCTCCGGCCCAAAGAGGAGTCTCGATACCATGATCCGAGCGGGTGAAAAGGGGCCGGACCCCTGAGTACGACACGGTCCGTAGAAACTGTTTGAGTGAACTCAGCGCAGTCATGTTCCCCCTGCCGACATATATCCAGATGATGGCTCTCGAGTACGTGTCGATACAGGCGTAGATAGAGAAGCCGAAGTTCTTGAGCTTCTCGTACCCATCGAGAGACCACATGAAGTTAGGCCCAGGAACCTGGAAGTTCTTCCGGTGCTTCCAATCAGCAAGGCGTCTTTGTTCGGCCCGCTTCTTCCACTCTGGGTTCGTTTGGTACTCGCGATATAAGGTATTCTGGCCGACAAGGACGCCGGCACGGATGCGGACGTAGTGGTATAGATACCCCCTGCCAAATCCTCTGATGCTTGAAGATTGACGGTCGTCTTGGAAGAGGAACTCTCTTGCTTTTTGAATAGCATCCTGTCGTTCAGTCAGATCTCGGAAGCGCCGCTTCATGCCATGCTTCAGACGATACTCCTGTACAGTCCGCTCGGAGATCTCGATGCCGCGTCGCTTGAGATCACGGACGATGGAAGTGTCGCTATATCCGTATCGGTAGAAGTAGCCTTTGATCAGCTCGACGAAGGTGTTGGTATCAATCTTTGAGTGAAGGGGGGAGTACTCCTGTGCACCCCATTCCGCTAACCTCCTTTTCAGGGTTCTGGCGTCGAGTACGTGCCCATCGTCGCGGAGATGGGCACATATAGTGTCAATGGATAGTCCTTCTCGCCGCTGCTCGAGGATCCAGTCCTTGACGCCCTCCAAGTCTTTACGGGGCCTCGGCATTGTACGAGACGCAGACCAGGGGTTCGAGATCGTGGTAGAGGTCGGAATTCATACCTCCTTCCAAGGCTTCCAGCTGCAATATCCCCCTCTGAACCGGCATTATCGGAGCTTCGGCGCCGATGGAATGGCATCAGCACCGCTTGGTATGGCATCAGCTTTGCTACATTGAAAACAGTGCGCTATCATATCAATACTGTAGCCCCATATAAAAACGCCGAAAGCCTATGTGCGAAATAGCTCCAGTCATTTTCGTACATGGTTTTGTCACCCATGTGGTAATGTGCGACCGTACCGTTAGGAGGGCCAAACGGTGACGTTGAAGGCGGGGTCCAAGTCATGGACGCGGTGGTGGTGTGCTGATTGAAATAGATTGTCTCTTTGCACACAACTTGAAGTGTGAAAGGCCTCTAGTGAGTTGATTCAACTAACTAGTCCCTATGCTGTTTACTTTCAAGATGAAGAAAGGAAAGAATCTAAATACAAACTGGGTGCGTGAAGACGCGTTATATCTTCTTTAATATAGAAGATTCGAGAATCAACTCGATGGCGCTGTGGAGAAGAATTCGGGCTTGGCGGCAGAGCCGCCAGCCAAGTGGGCCTGACCCGTTACATTACCCCCCTCCTCCAGAGTTGGCGTGTATCTCACGATGATTTTCGAAGTTGACTCTCTTCTTCTTCCGCTTTGTCCATTGTTTCCATGCATCCGTATGCCGTACAGCACTGAGATGCTCCCACGTGGGTCTCGAATAGTCCACCCACTTCACGAGCACCTTCTTGTGCGTGCCTTCCTTCTTTTCATCGAGGATGCGTTCAACGAGGTACATCTCTTGACCGTCCACCAGCACTGGTGGGGCGCTCTCGTGATCGACCTGCTGTGATGGTAGCGGGTCGTCAGGGACGGGCCGGAGCAAATCCACATGGAATACTGGGTGTATGCGTCCGGGCACGTCTAACTTGTAGGCGTGTGGGTTAATCTCCTCGACCACTTGGTATTTTGCATGTAGCCAGTCCAGCTTCTTACAAGGCCGTGACGTCTTGACGTTCTTCAGATTAAGGTATACCCAGTCTCCAGGCTTGTAGCGGGGCGAGGCAGTTCTGTGCCTGTTGGCTTGGGCTTGCTGTATCTCTTGGGCCATAGCTATTGCAGCTTGCGCAAACTCTGTGGCGTCCTGAAGTCTCTGGATGAAGTCTTCTGCCATAACCTCGCCCTCCCTCGCATCTTCTGCTCTTCGATCCTCGACTAGCTGAATTGGCTCGTTGTGGTAGCCGTGCATGAAGAAGAACGGGCTTAGGCCGGTAGAGGCCGCGTCCCTCTCGTTGATTGTTGCCATGGCTATTGGTAGCAGGTCTAGCCAATTCTCTTGGAGATAGTTTGTCCATATTCGTAGGATCTTCTCAACCTCTTGGTTCATTCGCTCCGTCGCTCCATCCGTCTGTGGGTGGTACGCCGTCGATAGCCGCTGCTCGATCTGCAGCAGTTTGCAGAAGTGCTTCCACATGTCGCTGACAAACTGGGGCCCACGGTCACTGGTTATGGCTGTTGGAATACCATGGACCGGGTAGTGCCGTTCGAAGAGTCTCTTAGCAACCGCTTCCGAGGAGATATCGCTCATGCCTTCGAGTTCGACGCCTTTGGTAAGCCGGTCTGTGACTACCATGCAGTTCGTCGCGCCATCCCGTCCCGATGGTGGGAGGTCCGTAATGAAGTCGATAGTGACCTCGCTCCATATTCGTTGCGGAATGGGTAATGGCTTCAGGAGCCCTCTCTTCGTGTCTCTCCAAATGGTGTTCCTTCCGCAGACCTCACAGTTACGCACGAATTGGCGTACTTCGCTAGCTGCGCCCGGCCAAAAGAAGCGTCTCGACAGAATAGAGTACGTAAGGTCTCTCCCCGGGTGCCCGGTAATGTGGGAGTCGTGTGTTGCTTGAATAATCTTCGTGCGCAGCGGCTCAGAGTTGGGTATCCAGACACGATTCCGGAAGCATAGGAGACCTTTGTCATCCAGTGAGCATTCTGAGATACTCACAACCTTCTCCTTTTGCAACTGTGTCGGTAAGTTCTTCTCTCCATTCGCTACTAGCTTCGTGAGTTCCTGGTAGAGCTTGTCCTCTCGGCGTGCGGCGTCCCAAAGTTGCTGCAATTCCTGGTCCTCGAATAGCCTGATATCCTTTTCGAAATCAAACTCCAGGGCGCCCTCAGTGTTGGTGGAAACTGTCGAGATGCGTACCCTTCTAAGATGGTCGTCCTGAAAGAGCCTCATAATGCGTGCTTGAGCCGCTCGTCCGAGTAGTCGGCTGGCATATCTTGGTCTCGTCGAGAGAGCGCGTCTGGCAGTCCAGCCTTCTTTCCGGGTCTCCATTCGAGTGTGAAATGGAACCTGGATAAGAACTCCGACCATCGTACTTGTCTTTCCGTTAATCTTCTCTCCGAATAGAAGTATTTCAGATTCTGATGGTCCGTGAGGATCCTGAAATTCTTCACAGCTCGCAGCTCTGGTTCCCATTGCTCCAGACACCTTACAATAGCAAGCAGTTCCTTGTCGTGAATAGCGTAGTTGACCTCTGCTGGCGAGTGTTTCTTCGAGAAATAGGCGACAGGCCGTAATAGTCCGTCTTCGTCGTCTCGCTGGGAGAGGACACCCCCAGTGACAAATCCTGAAGAATCTGCCTCCACGATAGTCTCTCTCTCCGGGTGGAAATGAGCTAGAATAGGGGCCGTGATCAACAGGTCCTTAAGCTTCTCAAAGGCTTCTTCGCATAGGTCGTCCCAACGGAAGGGTACGTCCTTTTTCGTTAGCCGTATCAGCGGCTCTGCTATCTCTGAGAACTCAGGCATGAAAATCCTATAGAAGTTCGCGAAACCGATAAAGGCTCTAACGGCTTTTACGTTCGTTGGCGTAGTCCATTCCTTGACAGCCTTGACCTTCTCAGGATCGACTCGGATCCCGTTCTCCGCCTCGATAATGAACCCGAGATATTTCACCGTCTTGACTTCGAATTCGCTCTTGCTGATGTCTAGCTGTAGCCCAGCATCCATTAGGCGTTGGAGGACCCTGCCGACTTTGTCGCGGTGGTCTTGAATGCTTCCAGAAGAGAAGATCAACACGTCGTCGATGTATGCTGACACGAAATCGTCTAGGTAGTCTTGGAGCACGCTGTTGATATACCGTTGAAAGGCTGCGGGTGCACCTGTCAGTCCAAATGGGACTACCAGCCATTCAAAAGATCCGTAGCGTGTTCTGAAGGCCGTCTTTTCTTCGTCTCCGGGGGCGACCCTGATCTTGTGGAATGCTGCTATAACATCTAGCTTCGTGAACCACTTTGCCTTTGCCACAGTGCGTAGCGTTTCGTTGAGTAAGGGCAGCGGATAGCGGTCCTTCTTGGTGATGTTGTTCAGTCCTCGGTAATCCACACAAAAGCGAACGCCTCCACCAGGCTTTTTCACCATGAGAACCGGTGCCGCCGCGGGTGAACTGCTAACTCTGATAAACTCCTTGTCGAGAAGCTCTGTAAGTGTCTTCCGCAGTACCAATAGCTCTTCGCGAGACATGCCATAAAGCGGACCCCAGGGTAGGGGTTTCTCGCGGCCGTGTTCGTCTCGTAGGACTTCGATCTTCAGGTCAACGCCTGGCCTGTGGGGAGGTAACTGGTTGGCCAGTTGTCGAGAGAAGGCTTGTAACCACTTGTGGTAGTGTGGTGGCAACTTCTCCACTGGGTCGATCTTTGGTTTCGGTCTCAAGGCTTTGTCGATGTCCGCCATCGTGACGGCATAAACTCCAACGCCGCCTGTACGTCTGTTGCGGCGCACGTCGCCTAGAAAGGCAGCGGCCATCACCTTCGAGACCTCTAGTCGAGGGGGCCGATAGCGTTGTCGGTCTTGTACTTGAGCTCCACTGGTTCCGATCTCCAAGTATCCTTCCTTCGCATGAATGTGAACATCTTGATCTTCCATCCATCGTTTGCCTAGAATCATATCCCAGTTAAGGTCGTCAATGACGTACATAAATACACGGCGCTGTTGGTGTCCGTCTAGGTCGATCGATAAGTAAGTGATCTTGTCGATCTTAACCTCCTTGCCGTCTCCTGCTGCATTCTCGAGGATGCGAGGTTGAACAGGTATATGTGGCAGCTGAAGAGATTGGAAGGTCCGTTTGCTAACCGCGCCGTAGCAGAGGCAACCATAGTCGACGAGGGATGGTACGAAGTCCGTTCCATTCACCCTAACGTCTGCTATGAATGGATCTCCATCCATTCTCTTTTTACCGGTTGTCTCCCATTCTCTCACAGCCGCCGCGTGTTCCTAGTCTGAATCTCCGTCGCTCTGGAGAGTGGCATCTTCGCCTTCTTCAACGATCGCGGCGTTGGTAACCGAGGGGCGCGAGGGGGCTGCGGCGTTGACTTGAGTGCGTCTGGTTACGCTCCCGGGCCGAATAGGTGCGGCTAATGGACAGCGTTCGATTCTGCAGTTATCTCTTCCGCAACGGAGACAACGTCCTTCGCGGTAGCGTGCATCCATTTCATCCTGATCGACCCACTTGGCACGCTTACCGAGCAAAGCCTGATCCTCTGGTCGCCTGGACTGGTAGCCATTCGTGTTCTTGCCGCCGCGGGTGCGCCCAGCGTTTACTTGAGTGGATGCTTGTGGGGTTGGCTCCCATTCCATCATGTCCTCTCTTCTGACCTCAGCCTGCTGGACATGCTGTTGCTGAGATCTCTGGCTGCTCTGACTACCGTGGTTGTCCAAGCCCCTCGTGTTGCCGCGAGGTTTCTTCCACTGGCCTAACAGTTCCATCTGGCTGCTAAGCGAGTCGCACCTCTTTGCCAGCCCAACGTAGGTGCTAATCGCGACGGAATCAGAGCCTATAAGAGCGGCCTTCATTCTGTCGTTTAGTGCCTCCTGGAGGTAAGAAATCTTGCTGTCATCTGGCCAATATTCGGCATTGGCGTTGGCGATCTCTTTCTCGAAACGAGGGTAGAACGAAGTAAAGGGTTCGTTTTCTCCTTGCTTAATCGAGTGCAGGTTGCGAGTAGCTCTCTGTTTACGATCCTTCTCTCCGTACAACAGTTCAAGGCGGTTGAGCAGTTCAGCCACATTAAACGTCCTCTTCTCAATTTGCATCTCCACAAAGGTGGTCACATTGTCTTTAGCCTTGCCTTCCAGGCTCATAAAGACATACATAAAGTGGCCCTCTGCGTCTCCGAGGGCTTCGCCGTCGACTCGTAGCTTCCCTTCGGTCTCCAACTTCCAGCTACGCCACTGGGACTTGTCACCACTGTACTTCGGGACATCTCGCAGCTTGGGGCGCTTGGTCGGGTGAGGACTGTAAGTGATAACCGTATTGGCGGGATCGGCGGTGATAGAAGGGTTGGTAGTAGTGTTGGGAGTGACAGGAACAGCGGTTGTCTTATTGTCTTCTGGCGCCAGCGTGGGCGCTGGTGTGGGCTGTATAGACTGGATGGACGTTTCCAGTGCTAACAGCTTCAATTTCGTTTCCTCATTTGCCTCTCTTAGGGCCATATTCTCGGACCGCATAAGCCTGACTTCGCTCAAGAGTTGCTCGAGTACGCTAGCCGACTGGCTAGTGGTTTCCCCCTGAGTCATGCCGTCTGAGTGGTCCATTATTCTTCTTCGCTTGTGGCTTCTGGTGCTTCTAACTTCTTAACTCCGGGTGCTTCGGGTGCTTCGGGTGCTTTGGGTGCTT
Source organism: Ilyonectria destructans (assembly GCA_020740775.1). Lineage (NCBI taxonomy): Eukaryota > Fungi > Ascomycota > Sordariomycetes > Hypocreales > Nectriaceae > Ilyonectria > Ilyonectria destructans. Next base: position 334,818 of record JAHEWK010000036.1, read on the forward strand.
CGGGTGCTTCGGCTGACTTTTTGACTTCTGGACTCGGGATGAGTCGTTGACTTCTGGACTTCAGCAGATTTCTGAAGTGATCTTGAAAGTATGTGAAAGGCCTCTAGTGAGTTGATTCAACTAACTAGTCCCTATGCTGTTTACTTTCAAGATGAAGAAAGGAAAGAATCTAAATACAAACTGGGTGCGTGAAGACGCGTTATATCTTCTTTAATATAGAAGATTCGAGAATCAACTCGATGGCGCTGTGGAGAAGAATTCGGGCTTGGCGGCAGAGCCGCCAGCCAAGTGGGCCTGACCCGTTACATGAAGGACTTCAATAGCTTGCACTTGTAACACATGAATAAACACCAAGCGTCAATATGCCTACCGGGTCGTCTCTATTTGTAGGGGACGTTGAATACGAAGAATTAAGCTCGCCAGCTCCAGAATCAAGCATCTCCGCAGCCGTGCGGCCTCATTCACAGCAATCATTTTTCTCCACGTCCTCCTCCGCTTCTTCCGTGTCTAAGCCTCAATCTCAGTCGAAGAAACGTAAACTCCGCGCGCCAGAAACCTGGAAGCACTTCCGCGTGCCCCAAGGAGACGAAGAGACACACCAGAATAACCAGAGACTCTGGTATTGTCAACACTGTCACAATCCGCCATGGCGTACAGTCTCCACTACAAGCGCCAAACGGCATATGCGAAGTGGCCACTGTATTATCATTGACGATGAAGAAAGGCCAGCCAAGAAGGCACTTCAACAGTCTCTTGAAGTAGCATTTACACGTGTCGAAGAGAAGAACCGAAACCTAGTATCCCGTGACGAACAATCGATACTACGGAATGCGATCCAACTTGACGCATTCTACGAGGCTCAGATCCAACTTATCACAAGCCGGCGGCTCCCATTCAGCTGTGTCTCTTGGCCGGAATACCAAGCACTTCTCTGCGCAGTTAACCCAAGAGCTGAAGAGTTCCTTATTCAGTCAGGCAATACAGTAGTGGCTCATATTGAGCTGTCATACGTCATACATCGCGAGAACATCAAAGCTCAATTACAGGCGGCAAAGTCACAAGTCCACTTCAGCATCGATCTATGGTCATCACCGCATCGCAAGGGATTTCTCGGAATATGTGGGCAATGGGTTGATGAGCATTATGAACTCCGTGAGGCCTTATTAGGTCTACCGAACGTACAGCACAGTCACTCCGGAGAGACAATGTCACGGCACTTGCTGGACACCATACGGTATTTCAATATCGCAGGCAACATTGGCTACTTTACGTCAGATAACGCTAGCTCCAATGACACTTGCATGCGTGCTTTGTCAACGGCATTGGCGAACGAATATGGCATTGGATTCGACCCCATTGATCGCCGCGTTCGATGTGGAGGCCATATTATCAATCTGTGCCTCCAGGCGTTTCTCTTCGCCTCCAGCAAAGAGGCACTCAATGCTGCCATTGAAGAGGCAGATAGCAACGTAAATACCACAGTTGTTGAGTCTCTACAGGCGAAATTGCAGCAGAAGAGTAGCAAGGGCAAGCAGCGAAATGTGCCGGAGGATCGATCCGGATGGCGCTCGATGGGCCCCCTTGGCAAACTACACAATATCGCCGTGTTTATACGGAGTTCTACAATACACAGAGATGCTTGGGAGCGCCTGGCAGGCCGTGTACTCGGCATTGACAATGCAACCAGGTGGAATTCATGGTACATGTTGCTTCGTACTGCACTCGAGAAGAAAGACAAACTTATGGTCTTTCAACAAGATCATCATAAAGCCTTGGGCGACGATAGTCTCACACAGGATGACTGGGATGTCCTCAGATTGACGGCGGACTTCCTCCAACCGTTCTGGCAGGCTACGCAGGCTCAGCAGAAGAAGTGGTCGTCGTTAGATCAGCTACTTTACCACATGGATATCCTGCTCAAGCATTTCGAAGATGCTAAGGTATATACTAGTTGCGACCTTATTTAGCCTTATGGTACTAACTATTTATAGAAGACGTACGCCGATCATCAACGCCTTATCCACTCTATCCACATGGGCTGGTTTGTGCTTGATAAGTACTACTTTAAGACCGATGAGACGCCTGTATATTCCGCGGCATTGCTTCTCCACCCATCAAAGCGATTGAAGTACCTCCGCCAGAACTGGCACGTTGATTGGCATGACAGTGCAATCAATAAGGCTAGGCAGATCTGGAGTCAGTACAAAGATCTCCCTGTTACCACTTCTCCGGAGGAGGCTTCGGAGATCCAGATGACAGCGTACGATAAACTGGCGCAGTCGCTCGATGTGACGGAGGCATATGACGACGAGGATGAGCTGGAGAAGTTTATTAATGGTTCTCCATGCAAGATCGCAGTTACTCCACTTGCCTGGTGGAGCAGAGAAGAGCAACGGATCGAATACCCCCGGCTACATAAGATGGCTATTAACGTACTTTCGATTCCGCCTATGTCGGATAAGGCGGAACGTGTCTTTTCAGGGGCTCGGCGTACTGTTTCGTATGACCGTGCACGCCTCGGGGCGGAGAACATTGAGATGACAGAGTGTATTGGGAACTGGAACAAGAATGACCTCATTCGGAAGGTGCACGTACTACCAAATGATGACAATTAGGCTGAAGATCGTTGCAACAGCAGCATGTCTTGCCACTTACTGATAAGCTAATCAATCAGTATCAGTAAACATAGTAATCAATCAATCAGTATCAGTATAGGCCTTATCAATCAGTACTGCTTGTTGAGAAGTCTGAGCTGTAGCCTCCCCTTTTAACTCTTTAAGACCTCCCTACTAGCTACCAGCTAGCCTAAAAGTCTCTAACTGCTTATTATATACCTCCTCTATAATCTGATAATTATCCCTAATTAGGCTAGAATTATATATAATTAAACTACTGAGTCGGGGATTTCCGGTCTTTTGGGGATTTAGGTCATTTGATCAGATCCTTGCCGCGACTAGGGCTAAGATTGACGGCTTCCTTCAACAGGAAATACCGTACCGGGTAGGGACCAGTGGCTTGACCCATTGGGGCCATAAATTGGGAGACCTCGTGCAAGGTCTATTAGCAGGCATCATGCCTTTATCATGCCTTTATCATGCCTTTCATTACACATTATCATCCTTTTAGCATCTCATTCAATTGACAGTCTTTTGGCCCATTCTTTTGAGACCCCTCAGTGATCCATTTGATCAAATGGTATCAGCTGAGGAGGTCGTCATTTCTGCTCATTCAGGCTATTTATCAGATTTTTGATCTCGACCCCATCCGACTTTTCCGTCACAACACTATTGCAGTCATCACAGCTCTGCCTTTTGGGTGGGTTGTGTGTTTTTAGTGTCCTCTGTTCCCGCCCTCACTCACTACCTCTCTATTTAAAATTCTAACTAAAAAAATATAGTAAGTAGTAAAGAAGTATCTTATTAGATACTTTTAAAAATTAAATCCTCTTAGTAAAGAAAATCCTTTCCTTAGTATACCTCTCTATCTATAATTACTCCAGTCTATTAGAGAAAGCTAAATAATATTTAAGATAGCTATTACTTATAAGCTTTATACTGATAGTACTATTCCTTCTGATTGATCTTTATAATAGCTAGAGGGATAATATCTATAACGTATATGATAAGCGAGTGGGACAAATAAGCGAGCGTGACACTTATACTGTACAGCTAAAAGTGTAAACTTTAAAATTTCTAAAACAGGCTATATAGCTCTGAGATTTTTAGGAAATTAGTTTTAGATATTTAACTAAAAAGTTAACAAGCCAGGTTTTTTTTATATTTGTAAATAAATTATTGAGCTAGTTATAAATAAAAATAGTAAAAAAAACAGTGCGAATTTTATCCTGCTAGCGCTATAAGTATATATAGCTTAAAAAAGTTATTAAAAATAGGATATATTATAAATAAGTTAAGGTTAAAACTTTAGCTATTATAAGCTTAGTTTGAATTTCTAAGAAATATTTTAAAATTGCGATTTAAGGTGAAAATCAGAGTGTCACGCTCGCTTGTTTGTCCCACTCGCTTATCATAGACGTTATATACAGTATCAATAAAACTATTCCACTAAGAGAGGGAAATTAGACCTTTTAGGATATAAGTTATATAGGTTTTTAACTTAGGTATAATGTGATGGTGCTGACAGGCACTCTGGGGTTTAATGACAGTAGGTCTAGCCTGCTGGACTAGGTACTACTTAAAGGACTGCCTCTTCCTAGTAATTGGAGAGGCATGCTTTTTCCCTTCTTCAATTCGAACTTTTTCGAGACACTCATTATTCCTTTGCCCCTAGACCAAGCTGTCGCAGCAGCTCTTATCCCTTCCTTGTTATTCCTTTTTTACCTTATTGCACTCAGGTGTGACGGTCGGGTCTAACCTAGGGGTATAGGGTAGGTCCGGACGTGAGGTGTATGATCGAGTGGATCAGGACGTCGTAGTGAGCAATGTAGGTCACGGTCTGGTAATGGTAGAATAGTAGATTCAATGTAACCAAGTGTGTTGATAGCTGGTGAGGCTATCTATCTATGAAAGTGCTAAATGGATGTGCCTATATACTACGGGTGTTGATGCGGGCTCACTGGGTGAGAGTGAGTCCAGTCTTGTGGCTCATCGTGGGGAAGTGAGCCGGATGCACGGGCTCACTTACACGGGGTGAGTTCGGGATCTGTGTCAGGTGAAAAAGTGGGTACGTCATGGTTCTGCCGGTTGTGACCGCCTGGTCCCAACCTGGGCCGTGACATCAGGTGCATTTGATCAAGTGCCTGTCTTCCCTTTCACCTAATGCCCTCAGCCGGTCTTAGCAGTTGGACCTCCTCCCTGCCCCAACTACAGGGTAGTCTCGATCTTTGCTGTCGCAGGCCCGGTCTGCACTAAGTGCATCTCCCACCAACAAAATAAATAGTATAGGTTGTTTAATAATATAAGGGAGGTTTATAGAGTCAGTATTAATAGTTATCTTTTTTACAGTCTTACTAATAGTAATATTAGTATACTCTCTTTATTCTTTAAGTATAGTATTAAAATACTACGTCACCCCATGCACATTGGAGCGGCGATGGGGTGCATGGGGTAGCCTCAGCCGAAGACTGTGTGTCCGCGGGCCGGGAAGCTATTCCTACTACTGCATTATCTACGTACTGATCCATTGGCATGGCCATTCTTGGTATTATGTGACATGTACGGATTCCGTGTGAGCACCTGTCGTTTCCTAAGCTCCTGATCCCTCATCTTCATCTTCATGCCATCCGGGGGAGACCCGTAGACCAGGTGATTACGATCAAATGGTGCATCCAACATCAGACCCTCCAGTGTTTTCACGCGAGAGACAGCCACGTAGCTTAAACCAGTCTGAAAGTCCCGGCAGGACAGACCTGTAACTATCATGTCTTCGGTGATGCTTTGTGACTTGTGCACGGTAATTGCGTAGCATACGATCAGGGGAAACTGGGTGCGAGCGCAGAGAGTGGCTCCGATGAGGAAGTCCCTCTCCACTGGGAGAATCGGCACAATCTTCCTGCCATCAGCAGTGGTCAGGAATACCGGTCCGCTGTATTTGTCAAACTCCATCATGATAACACAGGGAGGGTCTTGGATGGGGTCGGCCCCAGATGCCCAGCCGATATCGTAAACTGTGCCGCGAGCGCCGTTGCAGAGGCCAACTGGCTGCCAAAGGTTGGACGTCAGCATCAGACGGGAGCCAATGCATATAGGGATCTGCTTCGCAAGGTTGCCCGCCTTGTCATCAGGCGCAGCAGCCGCACCGGGGCCGACGTTCTTAGCCATGACCTGGATGACTGGCCGGCTGAGGAGGTCGAGGTGATAGTGGTTATATTCGTTCACCCTATCTTTAGTGGCGTATACTCGTAAGGCGTTGACAAACCTTGCGACCTCTTGATCATCTAGTTTTGCCTGTACGCGGCTGGAAAGGAGCTTCCAGGACTCCACAGATAGTTGAAGCAGCCGCAATTCCCCGAGAGCTAGGCGGAATGCCTCCTGGTCGTCGCCACGCTGCCGCTGGACAACTTTCAAGAAGACCGATTTATCGAATGGCCTATATGCATTTCTGCCCTTAATCTCTACTCCCTAAACCGCTTTATCGTAATAAAGCGGCTTCTGCAGCACAGGGGGAAGCTGAAAGAAGTCACCAACTAACAGGATGTTCAGGCCGCCAAAGAACTCTTCGTTCTTATTCGGGAACGCCTCTCGGAGACAGTCATCAATCCAAGATAGCTGACGCAGTCCCAGCATGCTCTTCTCGTCAATAATCAGGTACTTGATATCTTTAAGCTTCTTCTGGAGCTAGGCCTTATCAATGGCTGAGAGAGGCTTGAAGTCCTTATTAATTGGCAGGTGCAACAGGGAATGCAAGGTAGTGCCCGCGGGCACAGACGATGGAAATCAAGTCATCTTGAAGCCCTTGAGGAGTAGACTTAGGACTCATTACTTAATGAAGCACGCATCAAGACGCGTTGCTTCAATGAATTTCCATGTCAAGCGAAGCGCAAGTAAACAAACCAGGGGTGCTGCAAGCTGCAGAAAGCTAGGCCCACTTCTTAGCAGCCATTGTCCAGTTGTTGCACGTTTTGCGGCCACCCATACAAATTTCTGGCCAATCAGAACCCGGGAAACTTATTGACCCCTGTCTGCACCAAACCCTTAATGTAGAGTCAGCCTTCGGCTGAATTAAGATATTACTTCTAGTAGACTCTTTATAAATATCTCTTATTGATATAACGTATATGATAAGCGAGCGGCGCAGACAAGCGAGCGGCGCACTTATACTGTACAGCTAAAAGTATAAATTCTAAATTTTCTAAAATAGACTCTATAGCTTGAGGATTTTTAGAAAAATAATTTTAAATACTCAATTAAAAAAGTCATAAGATGCTATTTTTCTTAGACATTTAATTAATTTATTTAACTTTTTAAAATTAAAACCAAGAAAAAAAACAGTGCGAATAAGATTTCTCTAAATAACTCTATAAAGGATTTTTCTGAAAATTTAGGAAAGCTTATACTTATTATTATATACTTAGTAGATATATATTCAAAATTATAGCTATTTCTAGTATAGTTTGAAATTTTAAGAACTTTTTGAAATTCGCAATTTAAGGTGAAAATCAGAGTGCGCCGCTCGCTTGTCTGCGCCGCTCGCTTATTATATACGTTATCTAATCTAGCAGTCTGATAAGAGATAGAGCTTTAAATAGCTCTCTTAACTTAGGATATAGATAGTAACTTTAGAGAAGGTAATAGTAAGGCTTTAATAGTTTTAACCCCTTTTATTAGGTGAGATATTAATCTTTTTTTTAACTCTCTAATACCCTTAATAGATTTAATAGCAGATTTAACAGACTTAATAGTAGAAGCAGCTCTAATAAATATCTATACTATCTTGAAAGTATTTCCAGATATTATTATAGGTGCAGTTATAATATAAGCTTAAGTACAGCTGGTAATTTCTCTAAAACTATTAAATCTAGAGAAATAATACTTCCTTCTTGTCAAATATTAGGGTGAAAAATTGTGTGTTCTCTCTGCTGCTCCCATGTCTTGAGGTTTCAGAGCAAGCTTTATATACCCTTTCTCTTCTATATAGAATCAGCTAGAAGCTGATTGCTAAGCCTCGTGGCAATAGGTGGCAATAGGTGGCAACTTTCGCCTCTGACGTATCTGAC